>CM053586.1:324093275-324105313 GCA_028646515.1 Pseudochirops corinnae
TCTCTAGCTTTTTGGCAATCTTCATGTTTCTTGGAAGCTTTTGGTGTGGGAGTTCTGACTGTGTTGTCTTCCTCCCTTTCTCTGCTTTGTTCCTTCTTTTCCCCAAAGAAGGAATCTAGGGTTTGGTTGCTGTTCTTACTTTGTTTCCTATGCTTATTCATGGTCGCCATTCAATGTTGTTGTTTTTTTTAGTTCTGTGGAACTCTACTTCCAGAGGGAACAGCTCTGTCTCAAATTGCTGGGGTTTTCCCAGCTGCCGGGGCTTTTAGGAGGCTGCTGCATCCCTCCCCAGCTCCGGGTCACTGAAAAAAAAAACCCCAGGACCACCACCCAAGACCACGATCTGGATCTAGGCCGCTCAATGCGAGAGCACTTGGCCTCTGAATGATCACTTGGCTCCCCTGCTGTCTGCAGGCCAGGAAGAGGTGGGTGCAGAACCTCTGCTCCCCGCTTCTTTACTTTGAAGGTGGCTTGGCCGGACCCACTTTTCTTCCCTGGTTTTTAGCCAAGTTCCACTAACCTTAGTCCTTTTTTCTTATGGCTTGATAATTCTGAATACTGCTACAGCTGCCGCAGATCGGCTCTCCTCAAGCTCCAGCCATAGCATGGCCCATCTCGTCCAGCCACCCCCGGGGTAAAAGCTGCCTTACAGGCTGGGCTGGTTTTGGCTCTCAGAGTTGAAATGGTCGCTTTGAGGCAAGCTGCCTTCAGCAGAAAATATATCTGTGTGCATTTTAGACCCCTAGAATTTGTTTAGAGTCATATTTTTTTGGTATTTGATGTGGCTGTGTCAGAGCTGCGATTTCTTGCTGCTCCTACCCATCTATCTTGGCTCCGCCCCCTCAAAGAGTGAATCTTGTCTCAAAATCTTTTGATCTTTGAGTTTGTCAAATACTAGAATGCTATGGTAATCTATTAGATCAATCCACTATTCTATTTTTTTTTTTTTTTTGCTTTTTGGAGGGAGGAAGGCAGGGCAATTGGGGTTAAGTGACTTGCCCAAGGTCACATGGCTAGTTTTTTTTGTGTTAAGTGTCTGAGGTCAGATTTGAACTCAGGTCTTCCTGACTCCAGGGCCAACACTCTATTCACTGTGCCATCTATCCTCCCATACACACACTCTATTTTTTAGTCACTGCCAGATTATTTTGATGACTACTGCTTTCTAATATCGTGTGAGATATGTTGCTGCTAAGCCACCTTCCTTCACATTTTTTTTTTCACTGAATCCCTGATATTTTTAAGCTTTTATTCTTCCAAATGAATTTTGTTATGATTTTTTCTGGTTCTATAAAATCTTTTTTTAGTAATTTGATGGGTATCCCACTGAATGCATAAATAATTTAAGGAGAAGTCATCTCTATAATAACTTATATATTAAATATTAATAGAGATTGAGATGATGCAATTTTCCCTGAACCAAGCTTCTCGTCAACCCAACTTTCTTCTCTCCCGATGCACCCCCCCTTACCTATAACACCTCCTCAGACTTGTTTCTATGACATCTATTCTAGCATATATTACATTATCTAGAATCTTCTTATTAGTGTCTAAAACCATCTCAATGACTTCTAACATCTGACTTCATAGTGGCAGCAAAAGTAGTTGGAAAGTGCATCATGCCAAGGCAAATTTGGAGAACAATGCATGAGAAGAATCTTGTTATTGTCTTTCCCTAAATTTGAATGACAGGTGAGAAATGTCTAATAATAAAGATTTTAAAATAATTTATGGGGAAAAATCTAAAATAACTTACAGTTCTGTCTATATTTCCTCAGTAATCCATTTTATTAAAGTTACAGTCGTAAATAGAAGTATACACATAAACTAAGTACCTCAGTTAGTCACTGGAGGGCTAGACTTATATATCTGTACATGCCAGAGGAGAAGACTGGAGGAGAATCAAGTCAGTAATCTAGGCAGTCCAAATTAAATAACAATCACAACATGTTTGCAACAAGTGTATTAATATTTAAGGTAACTGAATTTCTTGGTCTAAATTTTGAAAAAAAAAAAATTTCCCAAATGAAAGGGTAGGTAGTTAGTACATACCTAAGAAATTATAGGGGTGGCTAGGTGCCACAGTGAATAGAGCACCAGCCCTGGAGTAAGGAGAACCTGAGTTCAAATCTGGCCTCAGACACTTAACATTTACTAGCCATGTGACCTTGGACAAATCAACCCCAATTACTTTGCCTTCCCCCTTCCAAAAAGCAAAAAAAAAAAAAATTATGATGATTATCATAATTTTTTAAAATAGACATGTGATTTCTTTCCTATGTAGAATGCACTGTGAGGAAACTCCCTCTACCAATTTGACTCCTGATTCATAGCATTGGAAAAGTGGTTGCTTTAGGCACTGAATGGTTAAGCTGTCAAAGTGCCCTGACTTGTTCCTAGTGACACAGTCAGTATGTGGCATAGATAGAACTAGAAATCAGTCTTTTTATTCACTGCCTCTAACTGCCAGGATCAATGTTAATCAACACAAATGAATACTTTTTTAATGGAAACTAGACAAACCTATAGGAAAGAGGAAACAAGAATGAAGAAAAGTAACACATTATCACAGGAGTTGAATAGAGAGTCAAGAGAAAGATAATTGAAAGCAGCCATGAAGAACGCATTACTCACATAAACCAACTTTTGCCTGGATATTTTCACTTTTTTCTGGTTCTCTGCTGGATCAGTTATTTCCTCCACTTTGTCCCTGACACTTATTCTTTAGATCCAAGTACTAGAATGAATGAATATTCCAGCCCTTGCTTTGTCCTGAATTCTTCTGACCTGTGATCTTTTGTCTATTTTTCCTCCCTTCCTCTCCTGTCTTATTTCCTCTGTCACTTGTATGTCTTTCTCTTTTTCCCTATATCTTTGTTTCTTCTTTTTAAACAAATACAGAAACTTGCCTACACATACACACATAAACATACACATTTTATAGAGCCCTGATTTGACCTAAAATCCGCTACTGGGATTTCACTTATTCTACTGGACTTTAGCCAATGAGGAACAATAAGAAGGAATTGCCTCCCCCGACAAAAAGGCAGATGTTGAAATCTTCCCCACAATTAGAGCCCATTCCCAATATAGAATGGGCTGCTTTAGAAAGTAGTGGGATTCTTTATCAGTGGAGGTCTTCAAAAAGATATTGAATGATCACTTATTCAAGGTCATAGATCTAGTGCTGGAGGGACCCAGTGCATTCTTCTTTAGGCATGGTTTAGCCCAGTGGAGCTCTGAGGTTTTTTCCAACTCAATTTCTGCAATAAAGAATTCTATGATCCTTTTAATGGGTCTACTCTAACTGGTTTGGGAATATAGAAAATTCTGCTGGTATTTTATTTCATGTTTTAAGGTCAGAGAGAAGAAGAACTTTAGAATCAAAGAACTCTAGATTTGGAAAGTACCTGAGCAGTAAATGTCTTTTTTTTTTTTTGCTTATCTGCAAAAGGCAAGGGAAGAAATCAGAGACTGAGGAAATTTGGAGGAGAAGATGATTATAAATTGATCATAGTCCCAATTTTGCTAATCAAAGAACAACAACAAAGATTTTTCTGTTTTTGAAAAAAGAATTTGTCTCCAACTGCTGAATAAGGTTTTCTTGTAACTCTACCAAATGTTATTTTCTTCTCAGTTTTTATGACAATTTTTTATGATTTCCATAAAACTATTCATAAAGTTGCAAAATGGCTTATTTGCATATGTCATAGTTCTCTGAGTTATCTGAAAATATAAATAAAATATTATTGTATGCACACATTATATGTGCACATGAAAATATATAGCTAACTAATTGTATTAGGATAGGAGAACAGCAGATGCCAAAATTTAGAAAAGTCAAAACAAAAATTGCTTTTGCTTTTAGTTTTCTGGAGCCTATACCTTGGTTTACTTCTTCCCAATTTTAAATATCAAGGAGAAAAAGCAACAAAATAGTAAATTGATCATGTAGTGCCTAATCAGGTCAGTCAGTCATTCTGACTGGTGAACAGAAAGTACTTCTTGAGCATCTTTTCTTTTCTTTTTGGAGGTTATTAGGGTTAAGCGATTTACCCAAGGTCATACTGCTGGTAAGTATCTGAGATCAGATTTGAACTCTAGTATTCGAGGCCGTGCTCAATCCACCGGATCACCTAACTGTCCCACCTGCTTGAACATCTGAACTTTTTCACATATATAGAATCATCCATTGAAAACTAGTTCACTAATTTTCTCTGCCCTCACATTTAGTAGGGAAATGATTGTAGTGTCAAACTGTGCAGCCAAAGACTCAACATAACAACAAACAAAAGACTCAAAAGATTATACCAATCATACCTCAGAGAACCATGAAAGATGCCATGTCTGCTCCATCTCTCTAACATGCCAGGAAAATAGAAGCAGATATTTTTGGTTTCTGGCTTAAACATAAACTTAGAGATACTTAAGAAACTCAATTATAAGCCTGAACTAGATTTAAGGTGCTAAGCATGGAATAATTTAAGAAACTTCACATTTGATTGTCAGTGACTATAAAATGTTTCCCATTGAAGCAAAATGGAAAATCTCTGACCCTGAGCCAACCAGTGAGTAAAGAGTAAATTGCTTTGTTTTTGGACTGCATTCATTCTTTAAGGCAATTTGGGTACCATTTGGTAAATGATTGCTCCAATGCACCAAACAGTGCCCTGGAGCCCTCAGTGGATGACTTTATCTCCAAAAAGGGGGAGCAGTCTATTTTTACTCCCCAATAGAGTAGGTCAGTAGTTTGATGCTCTAAATAATCACTGCATGTCAACTACTATCAACAGATGTTCACCTAAGCGCTGAATTTAGAACCATTAGAATTATGTTAAGCCTTGTTTTCAGCTCTTTCACGTTTCAATGAGCAGGAGAGAAAGTGAAAATTAAGACAATGACCCAAATTTACAAGCCATTTGATCTTTCAAAGGAAAGCAGTCTGTGTTAAAAGATTGGCATAGAATTAGCTGGAGAAGGTAAAAAAAAAAAATCACAAGTTCTTTGGTACCTTCTTTTCCCATTTGAAGAAGTTAAATCACTCTTTGAAATCACCTGATGATGTCAATATTGAAGCAAATTGGTGTGATCCTCAAGTAGTTGAAGTCTATTAAAAAGATAATGACAACAACAACCTCAAGTTATCACCATGTGGCCCAACCCAGCAGTGGATATCAAAGCTGCTCATACTAGATGTGTTCAGATGGGCCATAATGACATGATCACTCCTTCTGGCAGCTGAATGGCTCCTCTGGCTACTCAGACACAATCCCAGTGAATGAGATAGAATGATTAAGTCAGGTACTTTGATAGATTGTCCAACAGCTTCATTATAGAAACAAAACTGGCATGGCCTTTGTACAGAAAAGATTGTCAAAACTGCAGCCTCATTTTAAGCTGTATTCTTAGTGAGTTTCACTAACATATAATGGGGAGAATATGATGAACCTAGATGTTATTAAATGTGTCTGTTATCAGTATATTGATCTGAATATCGACTATCTACTAAGCACAAAATATAATCTATACCCATAAAATGAAGCCCCATTGAATGTGATTAACTCTTTGTGTGTAGAAAGATAGATAGATGACAAGATAGACAGATTTGCTGTCATTGTTGAGTCATTTTTCAGTTATGCCTAACCCTTTGTGATACCATTCAGAATTTTGTTGGCAAAGATACTGGTTTGCCATTTCCCTCTCCAATGAAGGTTGCTCTTGAGTTCTGCACAAACCTTATTTGAAGAGGGAGTGACAAAATCACGAAGAAATGAGACATATTTTGGCCAATAGACACACTTCAATGGATCTATGATCTCACCAATTTGAGTGCTGTCTTTACTGGTGGAGATCATAGCCCAGTGGTTCTCAACTTTTCTAATGCCACAACCCTTTAATACATTGGAAATATGTGTTTTTCAATGGTCTTAGGTGACCCTTGTGACCCCTGTGAAAGGGTTGTTTGACCCCCAAAGGGGTCACGACCCACAGATTGAGAACCACTGGCCTATATAGTCTTTTTGTAGTTATAAATCCTAGGATAATATAAGAGATGTGGAAGTGAGTCTTAGGTCTGCCCCTTGCTAAATCAATGACCTTGGACAAGATATTTCAACTCTGTATAACTCAGTCATGCTACGTGTCACATAAGGAATTTGAACTAGATGTTGCCTAAGGCCCTTCCAATCTTGATATTATAAAATTCTGTAATTCTGCAATATGACACTGGATTTGTCTTTAGTTTTCCAAAACCAAATATGACAAAATTCTTTTAGTGCATATACATATTAACCCGTTAGATAATGATATTTCAGGCAAAATACACATAAGACCAAACTTCAAAATAGAATGATATATAGAAGGAAAAGGAGAAGTCATTTTCAATGAAAATGCAACCAGGAAGGGTTTTGAGAGCACTACTTCTGAAATGTGCAGCAGATGTACAATGCACAATTCTTTGTTTAGAAACCATGTGTTATACAGATGTTAAATGAACCATCTATAATTACATTAAATGGTAGGGTTGCTTTATTTTTAGTGTTTTAAATGAAAGAGGGACAAAAGGCACAGTGACTCAATGGACCTGAGACAGATTAAAAGACTGAGAAGTCAAAAGCTGTGAATATAGTCCTAGGCTCTGCCATAGATTTGTATCATGGTCTTGGATAAATCTTTTGGACGTGACTGAGTTAAAGTAATAAAAATAGTCTGAAGATCATTTCATGAAGAAGTATGGGGGAAAGAGGGAGAAAGAAGGAAAGGAAGAGGGAGAGGGAGATAAAGACAAAGAGGGAAAGGGAGGAGAGAGAGATCAATAATGATCAACAGGCATATAAGAGTCAGGGCACACCACTTAAAGAACTAGATTAGGTGCCTGGGGAGAGATAGAGGACCAAGCTGAGGGCACAACTGTAGAGTACAATCCCTGACCTCAAAGATCTTGAAATCTAGATGAGACTGATGAGTAAGCACTTGAATATTCATTAATAACATTTATCAATATTGCTATAAGCAACAGTTGAAGAGTCAAACAAGTCTAGAAAAATAGTTCTACTCTATTCTCTCTTTCTGAACAATCTGACACCTGGAGATGAAACTTTAAAAGTATCTGATAAAGTAAATGGTCTCTCCCTTAGAAGTTGTTTTTGTTACACTAAATGCCTCTTCATTTTTTAAATGGCATTTTTTTTCACACATGCTTTTAGGAAGCATTTGACTTTTATCATGCTATGCATTGATTGCCCCTGGCAACTTACTCAGAAAAAGCCCTATATATGTTCTTGAAAAAATCTTCTCTGAAATGAGTTTACTGTTTGGAGATAAAGGTTTCATTAAATGTAATTTCTCAAAGTAAGAGGTAAACCATAATTTGGAAGCTGAGATGGGAGTGCAAGTGGGGTTAAATGTTTGTGATTTATGAAAACTTTTTTCTCCCAAATGGGTGAAATATTTCCATTCCCACGCAAAATGTTATTTTCAGTAGAAATTTTCTGTTTTCACCAAGAGACACTGAGTCATTATCTTCAGGTGGGAGTTTATGTTTAGCAAGACACTTCCAGAGAGGCATCTGGTCCTCCTGAATTTGCCAGTTTCTCACTAGTACCAACACCAAAAAAATGTTAATTTCATATCAGTGACTCAAAACTAAATGCATTAATACTACATTACAGAAAAACAGCAAAACAGTTTCAGGATTAAATAGTTGAATCTACCTGTATTTTATAAAGATGCATACATTGACTTTTATTTTTAAAAATAAGCCTTAAGTGGTGACTACAAAGTTCTTTTGGAAAACCGTTTTTGGAGGTGAAGTAATATAGTATGTTGGGAGCCAAGAAAATCTGTCTATAAATCTGCTCTTAAATACTTCATAAGTGTGTGACCCTAGGTCAGTCACTCACCTGTCTGAGACTCAATTTCTTCATTGTAGATTGAAGGCATAATAGCACTTTCCTCAAAGCATTGTTGTGAATATCAAACGAGGGAACTGATGTATAAAGTGCTTTGTAAATGTGAGGAGTGGCCAATAGCCAGGCCTTAACTGACAGAAATGATTCCATGCTTGACCACCAATTGACCCTCCTCTGTATCAGGAAGTTCCTAGTACTTAATAATTAGGTTGGCCGGCTATATTTAAGATTAGGAATGCAAGGCTCATAGACTACCACTGTAACAAACTTTAAAGCAAGGTTAGCAAAATTTCTAGGTCTGTCAATCAATCAACACTTTTTAAGTACCTACTGTGTACCAGACACCATGTCAAGCCCTAGGAGACAAAGACAATTCCAGCCCTCATGGAATTTACTCATGTGAGAGACAACATGTAAACAGATATATACAAAGCAAGCTATATAGGAGATAAATAGGAAATCATGAACAGAGGGAAGCACTAGAATTAAGACGGATTGGGATAGGCTTCCAGTAAAAGAAGGTATTTTTGTTGGAATTTAAAGGGAGTCAGGAAAGTCAAGGCAGAGGAGGGAGAGTATTCCAGGACTGGAGGAGATCCAGAGAAAATTCCCTGACACTAAAGATTCAGTGTCTTAATCACAGAAGAGCCAAGAAATCAGTGTTACTAGATTTAGTGAGGACACATCAAGGAATAATGTATAAGAAGACTGGAAAGGTAGAAGGGGGTTAGATTGTCAAGAGTTTTGAATGCCAAACAGAGAATCTTGTATTTGATCCTGGAAGTTATAGGGAGCCACTGTTTGAACCTGCGCTTGAGGAATATCATTTTAGTGGTTGAATGGAGAATGGATTAGAGAAGAGAAAGACTTGATGCAAGCAGACAACATCGGCCTTTTATAACAGTTCAGGTGGGAGGTGATGGAGAAATGTGGCAAAGGTGAAATTGACAGGCTTGGCAAAAGATTGGATATGAAAAATGAGAGATAGTGAAGAATCTAGGATGACTCATAGGCTGCAAGCTTGAGAGGCTAAGAGAATGGTGCTTCCCTCTGCAGGAAGGCAGGAGGTGGGGAAGTTTGAGGGGGAAAGACTCTGAGGTCTGCTTTGGACATGTTGAGTTTATTCCTACTGGACATCCAGTTCAAGATGTCTGAAAGTCAGTTGGAGATGCAAGACTATAGGACAGCAGAGAGTTTGGGGCAATAGAGGTAGATTTGAGAGTTATCAGCATAGAGATGGTTTATATGGGAGCTGGTAAAATCACCAAGTAAAGTATTATAGAGGGAGAAGAAAACATGACTCAGTACAGAACCCTGAGGGAGGGACACTAAGATTAGAGGTATGATATGTAAGAGGACCGAAAAAAGAAGACTGAGAATGAGCAGTTAAATAGGTAGGAGGAAAACCAGGAGAGACTGTTGTCCCAAAAACTTAGAAAGAAGAGAGTAACAAGGAGGAGAGAGTGATCTATAGTGTCAAAAACCTCAGAAATGTCAAGGGAAATGAGGATAAACAAAAGGTCATTGAATTTGGCAACTAAAATATCATTAGTAATGAAGGAAATAGTTTCAGTGGAATGATTAAGTAGGAAGTTGGATTGTAAGGTAGGAATGAAAGTGGAACCATCTATAATAGTCTTTTTCAAGGAGGGGCAGAGATCCAGAATGATAGTGGGGAAGGAAGGTTTTGTCAGTTGATAAGAGGGTTCAAGACAACACACTGATTGACGGCCCATAAGATCCCCTCCCATGTAGTCACTGTGAATCTGCTAGCAACAATCATATATAAGGGCAGAGACCTAGGAGATCTGGGCTCTCAATTAGGGCAGAAATCCTACTGTGCACCCAAGCCTGTGGGTTTTATAGCATGAGAGAGCCACATACTTTCATGCCTGTAAGTAATAAACTGCCAAACTAATGATCTATTGAGCATTTATGTTCCTCCTTGGTACATCCTCACCAACAATCTATAACAACAACAAGAATATGCCTAATAATATGAACATGTACACAATACACACATAAATTATCAATGCATGATATACACATTTATGCATGCATACATGTGTCATGTGCATATGATGAATATGTACATGCACATACATGCGCCCAGAGGCATATGCATTAATATATAAATTTACATATATTCTATTGCTGTTATTGTTTCTATTATTCAGAACAGGTAACACACAACCCAGAATAGAAACTGACCTCTGTCCTGTAAGACCTGTATAGGGTATACATGTCACACGTCCATACATTTCAATAAAGTTCACTGTAAAAGACATGATACATGGGAAGTTCACTTCTCAAAATTGTACTTTGTCCACTTTTGTCTTTTTTTACACTCAATTCCCCATCTCCTCCAGGATGGAAGTTCAGTAGTGACCCCTCAGGGGTCTAGTCCTGAAACTGATCAGCATAGAAACTTCCAATTGCTTCATTTTTCTGACCTGGGTAGCTTTGCCCCTGTTTAGGTAGCTTGATGTCCTCCATTCCCTGGAGCTCACTGCAATGGTGTCAGATTTAATGTGGTCCTTGGATGGGCTTTAGTCATATTGCTATCCCAAACTCCCAGATTCAAGAGATCTACTGCCTTCAATCTCTCCAGGAGCAGGGACTATAGGCAAACACCACCACACCCAATAAACTTTGCTTTTTTTTAAAGAGCAGAATGTATGTTACTAACAATATAGGATATTGATATAATTTAAGTTGCTCTAGATTCGAAGAATAATTAGCAATAAATATACCCCCTTACATTTGTATTGTGTTATATACTTTTAAAAAAATGTTTTATGATACTGTTATTTCCTATTGATTTTCCCACTCCCAACAGAACCCTCTCTCATAACACTTAAGCAGTCAGGCAAAAGAAATCAGTACATTGTCTATGCCAGAAAATGAATGCCTCATTCCACACCTATATCATATCACCTTTCTGCTGAGACAAGTGAAGGATGCTTCATTGTCAGTCTTGTAAAGAAGGTAATGATCTCCAAAGTGAGGTGCACAAAAACAATCCATATGGGTGCACAAACAAATAGTAGAACTCTAGTATGCTTGTGGGACACGACTGCCCCCAAGATAAGATTTACTGACCATTCACCCCAATGATAACAGAAGGTAGGCTGGGTAGATGGTCATTACACATCTGGCTGCAGCTCCCTCTATCCACCCCTCTCCTCTCTTCTTCCTACCTCCTTCCATACCACAGTATAGTAAGATAGGCAGAGGGTCCCTTCCAGTATCTAATCCTTGGCCCCAGACTCACCTCTGTCTACCATCTACCCTACTACTAATGTAGCAGCAGTAAGCATCTCTAAAGAACCCTGACTCATGCTCTATACATATATAAACTTAATAATTAAATATATACATACATGTATATATACCAGGAGTGTTTGTTTTTATTTTATTTTTTAACATTTAACAAATGCTTAATCAAAAAAATCTGGAGAATACTCTAAGGTCACAACTGGTCACTTTGTTAAAGTACATTCCCATGTGTTTTCCATACTATATATAATATAAACACATTATATCATGTATCCATGAATATACACGTGCATATGTTTATATATGTACATGCATGTTTTTGTCTTAAGGATTCAATATGCGGGCCGGATGGAGAAGTAGTAGTAACGGTTGAAGAGGCTATCTGGAGTAGTCAGTTTCTTTACCGCTGTCGGATCGGGGAGTCGGAGATTCAGAATCCAACCTTTTCTCCCTCTCCCCACCGGTGAGATTTTTTTGATCTTCAGCTACACTTCTGGCTATTTGACCCTTGCCATCAAACACCATGGCCAGCAATGTCACCAACAAGACTGACCCCCGTTCCATGAACTCCCATGTCTTCATTGGGAATCTCAACACTCTGGTTGTTAAGAAGACTGATGTTGAAGCCATCTTCTCGAAGTATGGGAAGATCGTGGGCTGCTCTGTTCATAAGGGTTTTGCCTTTGTTCAATATGTTAATGAGCTAAATGCCCGTGCTGCCGTGGCAGGAGAGGATGGCATAATGATTGCTGGCCAGGTACTAGATATTAATCTGGCTGCAGAGCCAAAAGTGAACCGAGGAAAAGCAGGCGTGAAGCGTTCTGCAGCGGAGATGTGCGGGTCAGTACC
>CM053586.1:324115544-324135811 GCA_028646515.1 Pseudochirops corinnae
GAGAAGTCACTGCTTACTTTCCGCCATCTTAGCTCCACCCCCCCCCCCAAAAGCTTGCTTTGGTGAATCTCTTTTCACCCAGCTCCAACCCTGCAGCAGGCCAAAGAAAGAGAGCCCAGGAAGGGCCCCAGTTTCTTTGCAAGCTGTATACACATGCACACCCGGCTGTTCCTTCTTGACTGATGACAGATATAAGGGAAACATTGGAATATAAGATTTGCCATATCAGATCAGACCGCTGATTTATCTATTCCTGTAGCATACCTCTGGGAGTGGCCAGTGTCTGATGCTTCAGAGGAAGACAGGGGGGAAATCAAACAGAAGAAAAAGACTCTGACTTCAAGCATTTATAAGGAACTCATTCCCCAGCCATCCCTATGGTTCACCAATCTTCTCTGTTCAAGCATTTTTCTCATAAGGTTTTTGCCACCCTTTTCCACCCTGAAATCAAAACCAAAATAATGACTTCAAATGACATTTGTGTTATTATCCCTTGTATTTTGATGGCCTTGAAACTCACTGTTCAGTCTCCACTCCCCCCATCCCTCTTCCTCCCCAGCTATATCAGTACCTATCTTCTCTCCAAGGTCCCCCCGGCCTTAGAAGGTGGTGGTGGTGTTTCAGCTACCCCTCCCCATTTTGAAGTCAAAACAATCTCTCTGTCTCTCTCTGTCTCTGTCTCTCTCTGTCTCTGTCTCTCTCTCGTTCTCTCTCTCTGTCTTTGTCCCTCTCTCTCTCTGTTTCTTTCTTTGTCTCTGTCTCTCTCTCTGCCTTTCTCTGTCTCTGTCTTTCTTTCTCTCTCTGTCTCTGTCTGTGTGTGTGTGTGTGTCTGTATCTCTCTCTCTGTTTCTTGCTCTTTTTTTGCTTTTTGGAGGGCAATTGGGGTTAAGTGACCTGCCCAAGGTCACACAGCTAGTTTTCTGTTTCTATCTCTGTCTGTCTTTGCCTCTCTGTTTTTTGTCTCTCTGTCACTTTCTTTCTTTCTGTCTCTCTCTGTCTCTCTGTCTCTCTTTGTCTGTCTGTCACCATCCTCTCCTCTCACTCTACCCCACCCCTCTCTCCTATGTTGCTATCTTGGAAAAGGTCCCCAGATATATCTCCCCAGAGATAAATCCTTTGCCCCATCATGGCCCTAGTTTAGTCTCTACACTTCCATCGTGTAAATTCTGAAGAAAAAAGAAGTTTGTAGTCAAGTATATGGGTATGATGGCGTGTGTCTGTGTGTCTGTGTGTGTTGTGTGTATCTGTGTGTTCTAAAGAAATATCAACCCCCAAGCCTGTTATCTTCTGATTCATGAAGCAAGAGCAAGAAGTAGACCCACCTCCCTCTAATATTCAAAGTGAACTTTTTCTCCTTTTTTATGGTCTTATGAGCTCATGAGATATGGTAGGTCTTACGTAAACAATTTTAATGTGTTTTTATTATTTTCAGTGAATAAATGGAATTTTTTTAAAATAAGGATATTTAAAATCTGGAACATATTTCCCACCAGATTATGACAATTTAAAACTTGGTCAAAATTTGACCCTAAATTATTTGACAATGTCCCCTTAAGCCCTCTAAGGGTCACTTAGCATTTCCATTACAAATCTCGACTTTCAGGGGTTTAAAACTTGGCAGTTTAAAGTTGCAGCAGTCTGGAACTTATACAAGTTGTCAGGCCAGATGGTTTTTATTTATTTGTGCAACGTTGCTTACCCCCTCATCTATACTTTCTTGTTTCATTAAAAGTTCCCCTAAAACTGCTGTTAACTTACAAAGCACATATAACATTCAACAACTTTAGGTATTTTTCTTCGGAGTCATTGCTTTAAAATTTTTCATTTTAAAATGATATCTGATAGTGAATTACTCTTCCTCTCCAATAATGAAGACTAAGTCAAGCAGATTCCAGAAAACTGGGATCATGTTCATGCTTGGGCCAAAGATGGGTAGGGTTAAGAAAAAGGAAGTTTTGAAAATGAAATGAATGAAAAATAGTCAATTAAGGAGTAATGGAGTCAATGGAAGGAAACCCACAAAGTGGATATGACAAAATAACAATGAAAAATGATTTGGGAGGAATTATGAGAAAACCCTTAATGTTTCATAAGCAGAAAAAGAAATGCACTAAGATGAAATGGAAGAAGGATATTTTAAAGAAGTGAAGGTTAGTACAATAGTTCTATGAATTGGAACAGGTTGAATTGGTAAAACCAGAGAGCCATTGCTTCTTTTTTTAAAATCTTCATTATTGGAGGGTCACCTAGAGTGGCATGCTCTGGAAATCTGTGCTAATTAAGAAAGTAGTGTGGAGGGCTGACCTGGGTTCCAGTCTTCAGTCTGACCCATACTGGCTGTGGGACCTTGGGCGAGTTACTCAACCTCTCAGGTCTCTAAACCAGTCTCTAATTCATTAAGGTACAAACAAAAGACTGAGAGGAAGTTTGCTCACTTGGGAATACTCTATATCGATGAAATCCCATGTCTAGTCTCTATTCCTATCAATGGCATGCTTCCTCAATTTGCAGATGACACATTCTTTGCCGGTCTGAGCTCAGGACTTCCTCTGCCATACCCCAGATCTTCATCCTGAAGCGTCCTTCCCCCCTGGATTTCACAAAGCCTCCCTTCTACCCGGTGTGTTCTCCCTCTGATGGCTCCTCTTGAAATCTGCATTTAATGAAGATTTAAGGCCATTTCATTTAAGGCCAACCGTGTTTTGTTCCTCTCCAGGCTGCCCTCCAGACTTTCTCTGCTGTGTCCCTGAGCCAGAGTGCCTTTGCCCCATCCCCACTTTCAGCTGTCTTTTATATTGTCTTCTCCCACTAGAGTGTAAGCACCTTTGGGATAAGGACCATCTTCCTCCTTGTTTTGGATATTCAGTACCTAACACAATGCCTGGCACCTAGTAAGAAATTAATCAATGTTTGTTAACTGACAGATCAACTGCCAGATTAGATAGCTAACAGATGGCAGAATCAGGATCCAAACAGATCTTATCACTCTAGACTCTAATGGGATCAAATTAAGTGGGTGATAAATATAAAGCCTTTTATTTGGGTTCTAGAATTCAGCTTCCAAAGTTTAATAAGGGGGCATGTTTGGCTAGACAGGAATTCTTCTGCAAAAGATTGGAAATGAACTCAGCAAATTCAATAGCTTGAGCAGGGTTTTATAAACAAACAAAAAAATTCAATCTTAGCTTTTATTAGGAGAAACCCAGAACTTAGGACCAGGACAATAAGAGTTCATGATCAGATCAACACAACATGTCATATTCAGTTTTATATTGTACATTTTTAGATGTACAACAATAAGATGGAAAATGTGTAGAAGAGTAGTACCAGAAAGTAAAAGGCTTCAAGATGGTGATGAGGATTAAAGGGACTGGAGCTGTTTAGCCAACAGGATACTAGGAAGGGGCGGATCACAGTATCCTAAGTGTAGAGGAAGGTAGAAGATGAATTTGAAACTTGTTCTTCTTAACCCCAAAGGATGGATTGGAGAGCAGTGTGGAGGAGGAACTGTAAAGAGGAAGATGAAGGGCAAAAACAAGCTTCCTAATAACTGGAGAGATTCCAAAGTAGAATGACCTGGCGGAAAGTAACTGGGTTCTTCCTCACAAGTCTTCAAGGCAAGGTCCCTCAAAGTGATTCTCATTCAGATACTCATTGGACCCAAAGTCCCTCCCAAATCTGGGAGCTTGGATTTTTGAAATGTGCAAGAAAAGCTTCCAAGAAATCAGAGGGAGACTCAAGCTTAGTCACATTTCAAATATATTTGCATTTTCTACCACCAAAATATCACAATTCCATACATCTCTTGCTTTTTAAAGTTCTTTTGTGAACTATGTTAGTGGAGACATTATCTGTCAAGTAAGAGACAACTGTTTTCTGGCTCAGGTTAAGAAAAAAATCCAGAGTGGCTACAAGTATGCAAAACTTCCATTTCACTCGAGGGGCATTTTGAAAGAGAGCTCATTGAAGTGGAAGGAAGCCAGAACTTGAAACCCATAGCATGGGCATGTGGAGGGATGGAAGACTCTCTGTCTGTCTCTCTCTCTCTCTCTCCCCTCTCTCTCTCTCTCTAATTCTCTCCTCTCTTTCTCTCCCTAATTTTCTTCTCTGCCTCTGTCTCTCTCTGTGTCTCTGTTTCTCTTACACACACACACACACACACACACACACACACACACACACACAATTTTCCTAATTTTTGCTGTTTTCAATCTCAAAGGCCCAATTCAAATGTGCTGTAGGAAACTAAGTCCCAGCTCTGAAATATGTTTGGACTTGTCTAATAGATTACTCTTTGCAGTGACTCACCTTTACTTATTGTTCCTTCTCTCCACAGCTCCCAAGACAGTATGAGGTCATGTGAAGAGCATGACATTTTCAATAGTGGGAGCTTCCAATGGCCAGGGAATAGTTTGATCCCTCAGGGTCCTCCTTTTTTTCCTTTAATTTTAGAGAGGAGAAGAGATGTCAGGACCTGTGATTTCATCAATGCATGGAACTCTTGATGAGGAAAATCCTTCCACTCATGCAGATAGGCAACTCCTCTAAACTTAGTCTTAGACAGGCATCTGGGTCACTGAGAGATTAAGTGATTTGCTCTGGGTCACCCATTTAGTGAGCAGCCAGGTGGCGCCATAGAGCACTCACTGGGCCTGGAGTCAGGAAGACTCATCTTCCTGAGTTCAAATCTAGCCTCAGACACTAACTGTGTGGCCCTGGTCAAGTCATTTAACCCTGTTTGCCTCAGTCTCCTCATCTGTAAAATGAACTGGAGAAGGAAATGGAAAACCACTAATATCTCTGTCAAGAAAACCCCAAATGGGGTCTTAAAGAGTCAGACATGACTGAAAGCAACTGAACAAAAACACATTTGGGATGGACCATGGATAGCTCTGAACCCAGTTCTTTCTGATGCCCAGGCCTTCCCTCTGTTGATTGCATGACTGGTCTCTGATGTGACCATTCCATATTATGGAATCTGATTCAATTTGATTCAACTCTATTTGATTCAATGAATTTTGTGCTTCTAGGATTAAAAAGTCCTTACCCATTGAAACTCACTTTGTGGTGAAAGTTGAAGTGGGAGAACACACACTCATGCATGCTCACGCACACACACACGTACACACACCCTTTTATGTCTGCACATGCATGTATATGTATATATGTATATGTGTATATAGTATATGTATTGGACTGGACCTGTGATTCCATTGGTGCAAAGAACTCCCAATGAACAAAAATTCTCTATCAGCATAGACCATCACAGGCTCAGCAACTGTGACTCTTACAGAGTTGCCTAGGGATCTGAGAATTTAACTGACATCCACTGTCACAGCCATTCATTAATGTGTCAGAGGCAGCCCTACAACTCAGGTCTTCCTGATCCAAGTCTTGCTGGCTTCTCTGTCTCTGTCTCTCCATATCTATAAATGTGGGTGTGCATGTGTGTCTACATACACATATATGTAAATGTATGTGTACACATGCATATTTGTATATTTACATACACATACATACATCTGTATGCATGCACACAGAAACAAAACAAAGGAGACAGTGACCCACTCCACTTTGAGATATCTCTACATATTAGTCATTTTTTCCTTTCATCAATCTTCGATTCTTATTTGGCCAGAAGTTTATCTGAGAAAATGAAAGCATTGAATGAAGTGCTTACTGAATAGCCCAAGCTGTCCCTTCTGCTGCATTTATTCTTCTGACTCTCTGTGTATTCTAGATCTAGTGTCCATTTGCCTCAGTTTCTTCAACTGTAAAATGGGGGTAATAGTAGTTCCCACCTGGCGGGGTGGTTGTGAGGATCAAATGAGATAATACTTTCAAAGCACTTCCCTGGTGCCCGGCACATAGTAGGTGGTATATGAATGTTAGTTATTATCATTACTATTAGGATAAAATGAAATAATTTAATCAGATGCTTAGCACAGTGCCTAGCCCATAACAGATACTATGTAAATGCTGGCTTTTCTTATTTTGACCAAGCCTCTTTTATGTATGACTCCATTTCCCCATTTATAAAATGAAAAAAAGTATAAAATTCGTCACCACTGAGTTTTAAGATTGCTCCCGACTCCAAATCTGCAATCCTTTGGGCACTCATCTAACCTTCACAATTAGATCGTTAACCCTCCAAGGGCATGCTAGATTCTTCTTCATTTGCATCAGTCTCTTATCCATAATGTTCAATAAATGTTGATTGGTTGATAAAAATATTAGTTGATTAATGAAAAATAAGTTCTGCATTCCATTTGAGGATGAAAACAGGCAGTACTATGAAAACTGTAATTCAATTTAATGAACATTTAAGCACCCATTATATAAATTTGAGGTCTGAATCTAACTCAGCACAATTAATTGGATAATAGTTGTCTCCTAACAAGCTGCTATGCTTGTCATTGAGAGTAAAAAGACCAATTGAGACAGGTCCTGCCCTCAAAGAGTATATATTGTACTGAGGGTTATAATATATATACAGGTATAGCATTATTTTTAAAGAAGATAATATTTGTAAAGCTCTGTGCAAACCTTAAAGCACTCTATAAATAATACTTATTACTATTAAGTAAATATAGGATAAGGTGAGGAGAGAGAACTGGCCATGTTGGTTGTCATCCTTCATTCTGAAAGAGGACAAAAATGACATTACTGTGTTGGAGTTACAGGATATCAGACTGTGGCCAATCAAACCAGTATGAGCTCTGACTGCTCTACCACCAATGGAGGGGAGACCTGAGCATCAGGAATGACTGGGTTCAGAGATATCGATGATGAGAACCTGGGCCACATCGCTGACTCTCTCAGGGGCCCAGCTGACTCTAACAAGTAGGGGATTATCAAAAGCTTCTCATAACATGGGAGACTGATGGCCTATGCATGGGCCTAGAGACAAGATGACATGCTGAGTTCAAGTAATAGCAACAGTAATAATAATACCCAACAGTTATGTATATAATTACTGTGTGCTGGCCTCTGTGCTAAGTGTGTTGCAGCAGATAGGCCAGGTTGGACGGAAGAGAGTGGGATGGGAAATAATACAGAATGATTAGAAAAGAAAGGCTCTTGGTATGGAAGGCATAGAATGTATACACTGATAGTAACCTGATTGTGCTTTAAATGGCAAGCTGCAGAGTTTGTCTTTTATTCCAGAGGCAATAATGTTTCTTCTTTTTTTAAGTGTCATTGATGACTTTTATTCTTATATCACAATCATTTTGTTGTTTAGTCATTTCCAAGTTTTTTGGGTAGTAGAACTCTTTGTGCCCTCAAAAGAAATAATGGAAGTTTCCAAAAGCAATGCATTTCTGAGGAAAAAATAATGAGTTCCATTTTCAACATATTAAGTTTGAGATGCCTTGTTGGAGATTGTCTGACTGTCCAATAGGAAGCTGGAATTCAGAAGAGAGGCTAAGTCTGAATACATAGATCTATAATAGTGTCTATGTACTGTCATATCTTTAAATAATGATTCCAAAGAAAGCATAAAACATTTTGGTTTTCATGGCACAGATACTGGAGTGGTTTGCCATTTCATTCTCCAGCTCATTTTATAAATGAGAAAACTTGAAGTAAACAGGGTTAAGTGACTTGCCCAGGGTCACACAGCTAGTAAGTGTCTGAGACCAAATTTGAACTCACAAAGATGAATCTTTCTGACTTATGCCCACTGTGCCACCTAGCTGCCCATCACAATCATTTTTGAGAACAGTAACAAAAAAGACTTTCTCAGATCACATGCTTCCTTGTGACAATGAGAAATAATTAACCAAAAACACACGATGTACTGATTACACTTGAAAATATCTACAGCATTCCATATTAGCAGTTCCCTGACTCTCTTATGTGTAGCCAGTCATGTTTTCATTCGTATCTGTTCTCCAGGACCTTCAATAGTTTTTCTGATAAACAGAACCAAATTCCTCTTAGGATTCTTTTCATTCTGATCATTGTAGTCATTGTGTATGTTGGTCTTGCATCAGGTCACATAATCTTCCCATATTTCTCTGAATTCCTTATTATTTGTCACTTCTTCTGGCACTGTAATATTTCATCAATGCACTATAGTTTTTTTCATTCATTCCTCAACTTATGTACACCTACTCATTTCTTGTCCTTTGCTATCACAAAGCATGGGCTGCAGATATTTTTAGTATAGGTTAGACATGGGCTTCTGTCGTTGACTTTCTTGGGGTAAATGCCCAGTAGTAGAGTTGCTTTGTCAATGAATGCATGTGGTTGCCTTGAAGGCTTCTAGAGAAAAAGATTTATGTGGTCAAAATTGTGCTTTAGGAATGTCGATTTGGCAGATTATGCAGATAGGAGCAAGAGGAAAGAACGGAAATGGGAAACCAATTAAAAAGTTGTTGCAACAGTCAAGACAAGACATTAGGAGGAACTGAACTAAATTGATAGCCATGTGAGTGCAGGAAAAGAAATATTGAAAGTGATGCTATGGACAGGCAATTGATAGGACTTGGCAATTGATTTGATATGGGGGTAAGGGAGATATAGGATCATGGATGACTGAGCTTATGAACCTGGGTGACTGGAAAGATGATGGTGCCCTCAAAAGAAATAATGGAAGTTTCCAAAAGCAATGCATTTCTGAGGAAAAAATAATGAGTTCCATTTTCAACATATTAAGTTTGAGATGCCTTGGTTGGAGACTGTCTGACTGTCCAATAGGAAGCTGGAATTCAGAAGAGAGGCTAAGTCTGAATACATAGATCTATAATAGTGTCTATGTACTGTCATATCTTTAAATAATGATTCCAAAGAAAGCATAAAACATTTTGGAAATGGCAACAGTATTTTTTAAAAACTGCTAGATATAAGATGTGTCTCTTTCTGTATTACCTGTCACTAATTACCATAACCATAGATATTTTTTCTCAACTTTAATAAATCCTCACTTTCACAGTTTTTATTCCTGATCCATTTCAAATAATATCAGGGTGAAATTTGGTACAAAAATTGCCAGGAGAGTATCCAATATTTCTCTGTACATGTACATTTACACATGTGCAAATATCCTTTTAATTCATAAAACTTGCTTCAATTTATAGAATAGCAAAAAAGTAAATTATTTGGAACTTCAGATGCTTTACTACATATAAGATTAAAAAATGATGGGTTACATATGTCTTCAATGGGAACTTAATGTGTTGTGACATTTGGAAAAATAGTCTTTGCAGCTAGGGCTTATATAGTGCCTTAATGTTTGCCAAGTGCCTTACCAATATTATCTCACTTTATCTTCACAATAACCCTGGAAGATAGATACTATTATTATCTCCAATTTACAGATGAGACATCTGAGGCCCAGAGACTTGCCCAAGGTCACATAGTAAGTATCTGAGTCCAGATTTGAACTCAAGTCTTCTCTACGTCCAAAATTCTATCTATTCTGCCATCTACCTGCCTAAATATTGTGCTTCAGAGATACATATGTAAAATCTGGCTATAGAGAGTTGAGTGTATTTGAGGAAGTATCTGCTTCAGAATTTCCAGGAAGCTCTGGAGACTTAGAAGGACTTTTTATATCTGACTTTGACAAATCAGTAATAGCTATTTCTTCCTGACCCAGATGTTACCTCTGCCATTTTTCCTTTTAGACCTGCATGGATGGTGGCCGTAGATCCACAAATATAACCTTAACATTGACCTGAAACCTTCACCTTGTGTCACATTTCACACCTTGTTCAGTTTATTTTCTTACAACCACCCTTACTTAATCTCTTTTCTTTGCCCCTCTCCAGGTGTCTTTTTAGACTCTTTTATTTTGTGTTGGGAATGAATATTATGGCACCATGTACCCTGACCATATGTCTCAAATTATTTTTAGTACTGAACAATTTGCAAATGGGTGCAACTGTGAGGTCCCAGAACAGCATTGCAATCCACCCTCCTTAAACTCATATTTTTTAGTGTCATATTCATTTTTTAAAGTTTTATTTATATTTTTTATACCAGCCATCCTCTGATACCTCTTTCACACTCAATGTGAACTCTTTGTTTTAACAGAGAGTGGTAGCAAAACTGGCTGACAATATGACAGCAGGTTATAGTATATATATATATGACATTCTGTACCTGCAAACCTACCCTTCTCTATTCACAGGACAGAAGAACATTTTTTATCTCTTCTGCAAGACCAAACCTGTCCATTGTAATCAATCTGAATATTGCCCTTGTGGAGTTATAATTCACATTCCTGCTTTATTATTTCTATTATTCTTCTGGTTCTACTTTATTCCCTGCACATTAATCCATACGTATCTTCCCAATCAAACTCTTCCTTTTCTCCTCACTGACATTCATTTATTCATTTGAATGATCTATTTATAGATTGAGATAGAGAGAAGGAAAGAAAGGAAGGAGGAAGGAAGGAAAGAAAGAAGATAGAGAGACAGACAGACAGATATATAGATAGATAGACAGACAGACAGATAGATAGATAGATGGATAGATAGATAGATGTTACTCTGTGTAAAACATGTAAATATCTTAGTTCATATTTGTAAACATGGAATGGGATACTTCAGCATCATAAAAGGTCTTTTGTCAATGGCTAGTTAACCAATGCTTAAAATTCTTTGTAGAAGGGATTACTGGTTAGATTCTGGTTGTATTAGACATCCTCTGATGTCTGAGATTCTGTAAGTCTATCATTCTAAGAGACGTCAAAGACCATTAAAACTATGAAAAGGCAACTGGATGTGATGATTAGAAAATCATTTGTGAACTTTGAAAGATCCATTTCAGTAGAGTGTTGGGGATGGAAATACATGCCTCAATGGATACAGCACCAGACCTGAAGTCAGAATGATCTGAGTTCAAAAATGGCCTCAGATGCTTACTAGCTATGTGACCTTTGACAAGTCACTTAACTTCTGTTTGCTTTAATCTGCTGGAGAAGAAAATGACAAACTACTCTAGCACCTTTGCCAAGAAAACCCGATGGACAGTATGGTCCATGGGGTCATGAAGAGTCGGACATGATTGAATGACTGAACAACAAAAAGGACAGGAAAAAAAAAACAAACAAAACCAATCCACCTGGGGATGGAAGACATAACTCAAGACTTCCTAATAGTTACAGCTATCCCAAAGTGGTCTGGTCTGCCTTTGGACATAGTAAATTTCCCCTTCTTGTAAATCTTGAAGTCAAGTTTTAAGGACCACACATCAGGGACATTGTAAAGAGGTTTCCTGGTTAGGTAGGTGTCATGCTAAATGGACTCTGAGGACTCTTTCAACTCTTTTGCTCTGTGAGCTTGTAGAAACCTTTCTCATGTCAAAGGAAATGCACTATCAAGCTTTAAACAGGCAAGTCATATTGCAAAAGAATCAAATGTTCTGGCTAGGTCAGAGGAATAGAAAATGACAAACATATGATCCTATTTCACAAGGTAAAAATTAAGATATGTATATATGTGGATGAGTGCATACATGCATGGGAAATAGAGGAATGCCAGGAAGGAGGGTGGGAAATAATACTGGGAGCAGCTGTAATACCAACCTAATTCTGAAATGAAGGAGATCATGCTTTCCTCCAGTATAATCTTCCCTGAATATCTTGTCTAGCTATTTACAGGAAACGAAATTCAGGGTTAGGACAAGATATCTTGGGATATATTATATCTTAAAGTTATGATGATAGCTATTGATTAGAGAAATGCAAATTAAAACATCTCTGAGATACCTCATCACACCTATCAGTTTGACTAACATGACAAAACAGGAAAATGATAAATGTCGGAGAGGATGTGGGAAAATTGGGTTAACACATTGTTGGTAGAGTTATGATCTGATCCAACCATTCTGGAGAACAATTTGGAACTATGCCCAAAGGGCTATAAAACTGTGCGTACCCTTTGATCCAGTAATAGGGCTACTAGGTCTGTATCCCAAAGAGATCATTTTTAAAAAGGGAAAAGGACCCACATGTACAAAAATATTTATAACAGCTCTTTTTTGTGGTAGAAAAGAATTGGAAATTGAAGGGATGTTCAATTGGGAAGTTGCTGAACAAGTTATGGTATACGAATGTAACAGAATACTATTTTTCCATGAGAAATGATGAGTAGGTAGATTTCAGAAAAACCCAGAAAGACTTACATGAACTGATACAGTGAAGTGAGCAGAACCAGAAGAACATTGCACATACTAATAGCAACATTATGTGATGACCAACTTTGATAGACTTAGTTTAACTCAGCAATGCAGTGATCTAAGACAATTCCGAAAGATTCACACTGGAAAATGCTATCCACATCCAAAGGAAGAGCCACATAGACAGAATACAGATTAAAGCATTCTACTTTCTCTCTTTTTGTTTGTTTTTTCTTCCCTTTTATTCTGATTCTTCTTTCACAACATGACTAAGGTGGAAATATATTTAATATGATTACAAATGTATAACATGTATCAGATTATGCTGTCTTGGGGAGGGAGGAAGGGAAAGGGGAGGGAACTTAAAATTCAGAATCATATAAAGGTGAATGTTAAAAAATAAAAATTAATTAATTAATCTGAGAGAGAGAGAAAGAGAGAGACAGAGAGAGAGACAGAGAGAGAGAGAGAGAGAGAGAGAGAGAGAGAGAGACAGAGAGAGAGAGACAGAGAGAGAGAGAGAGAGTGAGTTATGGTGATAGAAGGGAAGCCCTTAAATGAATACTTCTTGGGCACAACATTGGTATCAGAGTCACAGAAAAGTTTCCCTCATAACTGGAGGAGGTTGAGCAAAGCTCAGGCTTGCTCCTACAACCAAAAGCTAGTTAAGCCAGCTCAAGCTTCCACCCCTAAATCCCTGGTTCTCCCTAGCACAGACCCAAACAACCATAGAAGGAAGCACCATAGAAGGGAGTTCCAAGGAGTTATGCTAACCCATATGAAAGGCTGGATAAAGAGGAAATTTCAGAAGTCTCACCAGGAAGGAGTAAGCCTATGTCTGTGACATCATCCTTATTTTCTGAGCTGGTATAGTGTAGATTGTATCTTCTCAAACCCCTAGAATTGAGCTGACTGGTTTAAAAATCACCAGCATCAGGTCCCACTCTGATACCTAAATACTAAAGAACCAAAATGGAGTTATGACCTCAACAATGCAAGAGTCCACTCCATCTTGCTAAACACCAATCAAACCTCATTCTTATCACATAATCAGCCTATCTTCTTTTCATCTCATGTAGTTCTTGATTATGGTTTTTACTGCTCTTTGGAGTTCCTTGTTGGTTCTATATAGGCTATTATTATCATGAGTATTATGTTGCAGTCTGCTCACACCCGGGGGAGGGCGAGAGACAAGCATGCATTGAGGATCTGCAAGGCACTGTGCCAAGTACTTTACAAATATCCCATCTGATCCTCAAAACAACCCTAGGAAGTAGCTGCTTTATTATTATGCCCATTTTACAGCTGAAACTAAGCTAGACAGAACTTATAGGATCACATGGGTAATGTCTGAGGTCAAATTTGGACTCAGGTCTTCCTGACTCAAGGACCAGGCTTCCAACCACTGCACCACCAGCCATCACTGGGTCTTTCCTTTACCTTCTGTGTTATTCATGTTTCATTCTTTGGAGGTAGTTGCATTCCATATATCAGTGCTTCATAGCGATAGAATGCTAGTATTGAACAGACAGGACTTTGCTTCCATTGGAAGCTTAGGGTCAGTAAAGGAGCTTTGTAATTTCCTCAAAGCAACCTGTTCCCCGTTTGTTCAACTGCTCAACCAGCTCATTGCCCATCTGCATTGTCTCTCCCAAATATACACACTGATATTCACATGGCAACCCATCCCTCTATGATACTAACTTCAATAGCCCTGCTCCTAATGACTAATGCTGGGTAGTGATTAAAAGCAGCACTCTTCCCACCCTCTCCCCCCCACCCGTTGTGACCAACTGCTGCTGTTCCTGCACTCTGGCATCCAGTATCTCCACGTAATCCCTTCACTCTGAAATTGTATCAACCCTGCCCCCTGCGTTGGCTTGGGTCACAGGGATTGCTCTTCTCACTGTCCTCAGTAAGGGAATACACTTCTGCCTGCTGTCCTCATCTCTTCCAAATGGTGTTGTGAATCATAGATCCACAGAATGTCAGAGCTGGAAGGGACCTGAGAGATTATCTAGTGCTCTATTCTCATTTGACAGACAAAGGCTCAGAAAGGATAAATGATTTATTAGAGTTCACCCATCTAATAAATGGGAAGCTAAGTGGTGCAGTGGATAACATGCCAGGCCAAAAGATACATCTTCCTGAGTTCAATTTTGGTCTCAGACATTTACTAGCTGTGTGACCCTGGGCAAGTCACTTAACTCTGTTTGCTTCAATTCCTCATCTACAAAATGAGCTGGAGAAGGTGGCAAACCACTTCAGTGTTTTTGCCAAGAAGACCCTAAATCGGATAACAGAGTCAGACACCACTGAAAAACAATTTAACAACTAATAAATAGTACAGTTGGAACTTGAATCCAAATCTTCTGATTCTAATTCCAGTGCTGTTTTCACCACAGTTCACCTCCTATTGCTGAAAGTATGACTCCCATCCCTTGTGCCCCTTCTTGATGAATGCTTCCTCTTCTATTACTCTTTAACATTCTTTCCTGTTCTCACCACACAAAATAAAATTGTCAGACGACCATCTAAACTTGCCCCTTCTCCCAATTCCCCTAATTCTTAGGATGATACTACCATTTTTCAAATCATCCTTGATTCAACTCTCTCTCCAGACTTCCTCTTTACCTTCCCCACTAGCAACCTTCCCATGTAGAGATACCTACAACCTGAGGCCCATTCCCCTGACTGATTAGCTGCTAGCCATGTGAGATCTTATCCACCATTATTTCCCCCTTGACTTTCCATTCCTCTCCACCTTCTCCCAGAAGTCTTGTTCCCTGCAAGGTACTCTTCCCCCAGACCGTATCATTCCTATTTCCCTTTTGTGTTTCTTTCTCTCCATTCACACCTTAAGGGTAGAGATTTTCTAATAGCAATAGCAGGATTGATTTGATTATGGTTCCAGAAGTGGAAAAAAGAGTAGAGTTGAAAGGGTATGGATCTTGTGGACACTTAGCTAGGGGGGAAATGGATAGAGACATTGTTTTGTTTTTCTGTTTGTTAGTTTTTAATTGATTTGGAGGTGGAAGGGAAAGGACAAGAAATGCTGTGGAAGCAGAACAGACAAGACTTGGCAGCTTATTAAGTGTAGGAAGTGAGAAAGAGAGGAGCTAAGCATGACTTCCAGGTTTTGAGTCTGAATGGCTGGGAGAATGATGGTGCTAGCAACAGAAATCAGGAAGGCAGGAAATGGTGAAGGTTCTATGGGGAAGATTTGGTAGTTATCAACACAGAAGTAATTAATAGGAACTGATGAGGTTAACAAGAGAAGTAGATCAAGATAAGCAGACACTGGGGATAGGTGGGTGAGGTGGTTGTCATGTGTAGGGTATGAGTAAATGAAAGGGTATTTGTAGAAGGGAACAGAAAAAAAGAATAAATTAATAGGAGGAGAACCTAGTAGAGGGAGCTTGTGCAGTGGAAATAATACTAAATTTCAAATCACAGGATCTGAGTTTGAAGCCTGACTCTGCTCTTTACTTTTTGTAAGGCGTTGGGTGGCAAGTCTTTGAATCTCTCTCTGTCTCTGTCTCTGTCTCTCTCTCTTTTTCTCTGTGTCTATCTGTCTGTCTGTCTGTTTCTCTCTCCATATATGCACACGTATATACATATATATATATATATGTATGTATGTATGTACGTATATAGAACTGGTCTAGAGTTTCCTTTGATCCTAAAATCCTATGGACCTGGGGAGTACAATGTCACAGAATCCAAGGTCTGAGAGAATTTCTTAAAAGAGGGAGTGTTCAAGAAGAATGTAGATGGAGGAGATGGGAAACCATTTAACTTGGTAATAAAGCCATCATTAAGATTTTATCCAGAACAATTTCAGTGGGGTGGTGAGAACAGAAGAGAGAAGCCAGGCTGTAATTAAAGTCAATTCATTTCAACAAGCATTTATCAAGTTCAGGACTCTGTGTAGAGTCCTAGGCACTGGGGGTGATGCAAAGTTTAGATAAGACATGCCCCAGCCCTCACGGATTTTATCATGTGGTAAAAGGCTATGGATAACACAGAAATCTACTGTAGCTGGGTACTTAAATCTCTTTAAGCTGGCTAAGTAAAGACCTCAACACCAGACACCCAAGATGAATAAACAGTCTTTTCTATCCACCACTCAACCTTCCCCCAACAAAGTATGGATTCCATAATGCCCTGTTGCCAGAGCTCTTGTCCCGTGACTGTTTTCTGCCTTATAGGAAAAGGGGACCTTACAAAAGGTTTCGTTTCTAATTTCTGTCTTTAAATTTTAGCCACTGAGTCAGCTAATGGAAAATACAATAGGTGGCATTTCATTAACCCCTTTCTCTTTAAACAAGATCTCAACCAAAGTTCCCCTAGATTTGTTAAATTTTTCTCTACATTTTTCTGCTTACTAAAGTTTTCAGAAACTTTTCTATGAGGGTCGTCATGAAGCTTCTGAGGGATAAATGGAAGTTGGACCTATGATTTTAGCAGTGTATATGATTTCCTCTACTAATGCAGTTTGACACCTTCCTTGTGACTTGTCTCCTAGTTTCTTAGAGCACTAAGGGGTTAAGTCACATGCCTTGGGGGAAAGGGTTCAAGCATTTATTAAGCACCTACTATGTGTCAGGCACCTAAGTGCTTTACAAGTATTATCTCAATTGATCCAGATGACCCTGGAAGATAGGCACTGTTCCTGTCCCCATTTCACAGTTGAGAAAACTGAGGCAGACAGCAGTTAAGTGAGGTCTGAGGTCACACAGTCTGAGGCCAGATATTAACTCAGTTGATCCTAACTCTAGGCCCAGCATTCTATCCTTAGCCATGCTGCCTGCTGTCTCTGCATCATTCCATGCTGGCACTTGAGCTATTATAATCTTTTTTTTTTCAAACAAACATAACATATTAAGCAATGTTGAGTTATGATGAGATAATAATTACATTAGTTACCATCACTTTATGTAGTGGCAAGTGCCCAAAACATAGGATTTAAAGTCATAAGACCTGGGTTCAAATCCTCACTCTGCTACTTACTATTTGTATGACCTTATGTGTCTTTTTACCTCAGTTTCCTTTTCTGAAAAATGAATGAGTCAAGCTATTAGACTTCTAAAGTCAAATCAAGCTATTAGACTCCTGCCAGCTCTTAATCTACAATACTATATAGGAAAGCTTCTTCTGGTATTAATCCATTTTTACAATGAGGAAACACTGAGGTTCAGGAAGATGAATTTTAAGCTCTACACCAGTTATGTGAAACTCAGATAGAAAGGGATTCAGTAGGAAGGATCTCTGCTGGCCACATATTGACTTAGAAAACCACATATTAACATTATCTACTTTCTATCATATTTGTATCTATTTTGTTAAATATTTCCCAGTTACATTTTTATCAGATTTGGATCACACTAGGTCATGTGTCTGACATCTCTGCTCTAAACCCTCATGTGAATATTTTGTAATTTTTATTTTTTAAATCATTACAGAAATTAATTCACAGAAACAGGTTCAGTGTTATACTCTAAATGACAAAGGGTGAATTTTGGAAATGATATGGGAAAAGGCACATTTCACATAAAAAGATGAGATTGTTTTTTTCTGACATCAGGTGTACATAATGCTGGGAGGGAAAGTAGTGACCTCTTCCTCTTTTGAAATGAATAGGACTCGATGAATAACAGGGGGGAAGTCATCTCATGCCCTGTAGGTTCAGGAAAAAATACAAGTACAAAGTCTGTTTTCTTGAAACTGCCATGTCTTAGAGTGATTGTTTTGTAAAATGTAGTCTAAGGACTCCTAACCTTTCTTTCCACCACAGATAAATCCTTCAGATCTCTGCAAAAACAATCTTCCCAAAGTTTATCTTGATGTTCCCATTGAAGTGTGCTGGACTGGACTTAGAGAACTAAGTTTGAATCCTGGCTTAGATATCCATGATCCTTATTAACTGTGTGACCTGGGGAAAACCCCTTAATTTCTCGAAAGTTCAGTATCCTCATATGTAAAATGAGAAAATTATACATGGACTGAAGACAAAATGTTTTTGCCATTTGTTTCACAAAACTTATGAAGGATTTAATTATGTACAAAACACTATACTGGGCACTTGCCCTCCAAGTAATTACATTCTGCTTTGAAGAAAGTGCTTAGTAAACTGTAAAGCTCTCTATATATGTGAATTATTATTATCCTGTCACTCTGCTATTTAAAAAAAAATTCATTGACTTCCTCCCTGTTGCCTTTAGAATAAAGTCTAAATTTCTTTGACATTCTAGACCCTCTGTAATCTGACTCGAATTTATCCTTTCAATATTGTCTGGTAGAAATCCCATTCACAATATTTCTGCTCTGTTCTGTTCATACTGGATTCCTCTCTATTGTCTTTTCTTGCCCTCTCCCATCTCTGTGCCTTCTCTCAGTGCTATTCCCCATTCCTGGGTGGGATACTGTCCCATTTCTATTCATCCATCTATAGCTCCCTTTCTCTAAGGTCCCCCCTGTCTACCCTGATACTTTCTTCCCTCCACCTCCTAAGGAGCTTTTTCTCTCCAATATCATCATTATTTTTGAATGTCATCCCCTTCCAACAAATTGTAAACTCCTTGAGAGCAAGATCAGTTTCATGTTTTATATATCCTTGTAGACCCTACACCCAATACAACTTTAGATATAGTGGGTCCTTATAAATGTAGATTGTAAATACCCTGAGGGTAAAGAATGTGTCATCTAAACAGCTCCTCCAAGGCTAAGCATAATGCTCTGCATACAGTAAATGCTTAATAAATGTGTTTCTGCATAACTACCTGGCATTTAACTACTTTAAATTTATTGTATATACTTATGTATGTATTTGTTTTCTCTTATACTCTCTGAGCATAGGAATCATTTTATTTGTATTCCCAGTACCAACACATAATAGACATTTAACAAATACTTGGTGATCAGTGGATTGGTTGTGTTGATTTAAGTATTTGTTGATTAAAGGAATAAAAAAAAACTTTCCAACTCCATCCCTAGGAATCTGAATTTTAATTCAGAAATATATGTAGTAGAAAACTTGCTATTAATATCTCAAAGATAATATATATTATATATATGCTATTCTCTTTTTTGTTACAAATTTCATTAATATGCTTATTAACTTTAATTTACGACCAAAAACCTGCGAGCTAAACATTCTTTTTTTGCATTTTGCTTTTTAATGTTTCTCTGATTTGAATTGTTTTAGAGATTGTAAGAATTTTGTTTAAACCAAAGTTAGCAGCGTTGGTGAATCAGAGGCATCTAAGTCTCCTGTCATTTTTGCTTTCATTTGTTTGAGAACAATATGCATACTTACATGCATACATGCATATATAAACATTTACACATGTGTATATGTGTGTATGTACATATATTTATGTATATGTATGTGTGTTGGCATGAAAAGTTTAAAGGTATTTTTACCTACAATTACATTTCATCTACCGCTCCATTCCATCTTTCAGTATGAGACCACCAGATCTCCCAAAGGGTAAGCTAAATGAGAATTCTGATTAAAAGCATTGAATGGCCCTATTTTATCCAGGCTCAAACATTGAGGAACCAGTCTCGGTTCAATACTTTGCCAGAAGTCTGATCATATTCTATTAGAGATGGAACCAAGCACTCTTGTACCATTATCACCATCATCGTCATCACCATCACCTTTTTTCTTCTTTCTCCTCCTCTTCTTGATCATCATCATCACCTTAACATTAAAATAATAACAATAATAAGATCTATAACTTATATAGTGTCTTAAAGTTTATAATACACTTCCCAAATATTATCCATTTTATCCTCACAATAACCCTGGGAAGGTAGATGATATTAAACAAGATGTCATCTAAGACACATACAAGACACACCACAAAGCAAAAACCCAGACACTTCTATTTTCTGCCTTTATCCTGAGTGGACAAAGATCATAGAAATCTGTAGTACTGTGGAAAGAACACTGGCTTGACCCATAGGGTCTGGGTTCAAATCCCACCTGTAATAGTAATTAGTTTAGCAGGATACTTAGCACTTAGTGCTAAGTGTGGAAGGTGCAAACTCTGTCCCACTGTTGAGAAGGCATGAACTCCCCTGTTGATGTGGAAGAAGGGGATTGGCTGAGCCCCTGTTGATGTGGA
>CM053586.1:324136311-324186311 GCA_028646515.1 Pseudochirops corinnae
CACCATCATCACCATCACCATCATCACCATCATCACCACCATCATCACCATCATCACCATCACCATCATCACCACCATCACCATCACCATCACCATCATCATCATCATCACCACCACTATCACCACCATCACCATCACCATCATCACCATCACCATCATCACCATCACCATCATCACCACCATCATCACCATCATCACCACCATCATCACCATCATCACCATCACCATCATCACCACCATCATCACCATCATCATCATCACCATCACCATCACCATCATCACCATCATCATCATCACCATCACCACCATCATCACCATCATCATCATCACCACCATCACCATCATCACCATCATCATCATCATCATCATCATCATCATTATCATCGTCATCAGGCACAGCCAATGGACTAATGAATGGATGGATTATCATTTGTTAAGCACATACTACATGCATGAGGGACATTGGGGGCATCAGTATAAATGGAAAGGATCTTTATTCTCCTGGAGTTTACATTCTAATAACGAAAGACTACATACACACACACAGGCTAGTGTTGTCCAGGGCAAGGGAAAGGCAAGGGGAGAAGCGCTGGTGTAGTGGCTGGAATCCCAGACACAGAGCCAGAATGAATAGGGTTTGAACTTCAAATCATGTACTTATCAGCTGAGTGACCTTAGGCAAGTCACTTAACCTCTAAGGGCCTCAGCTTCCACCTCTGTTAAATGGGGAAATGATAGTACCTGTCTCTCAGGGTTGTTGTGGAGATCAAGTGAGATATCACAGGCAAAGTGCTTTGCAGACTTTAAATGTGCAGACTTTATAAATGTGAGATGTTAGTATTTCTATATATTTTATTAAGAAAAAAAAAATAGGCCGGATAGTCATCCTCCTTCAATTCAGGTTTCAAAGAACATGATAGCATCTCCATTTAAAGGTGTAATAGTGAGATAGCAATTTCAATTCAATATTACATGCTTTTATTAAGTGGCTGCTGGGTGTAAGGCCTTACATAAAGTTCTGAGGATCCGTGATCCCATCGATATCAATGTGGATGCTGTGTTCCCAGATAACTTCCCACAAGGAAACTTCCCCTATTCAGGCAGATAAGTCCCTGTTTGGCAACTGAGACTCTTTTCAAGAGTTTCCTGAAGCACTCACAGGTTCAGGGAGTTGTTCAAGATCATGGAGCCAATGGAGAGCATACCTGATGCAGTGAGGTAGTGTGATGGATATATGGCTGAGCTTGGAGTCAGGAAGACCTGAATTCAAATCCAGCTTCAGGCACTTACTAGCTGTGTGACACTAGGAAAGTCACTTAAGCTCTACTTCAGTTTCTTCCACTGTAAAATGGGGGGGGGGGGTGATAATAGCACCTGCCCCCCAGGGTTCTTGTAAGGATCAAATGAGGTGTTATTTGTAAAGTGCTAGTGCCTGTTAACAGGCACTTAATAAATACTTCTTTTCCTTCCTTCTTACCTCTCCTTTCTTGCTAAGAGAGGTAAAACAGAGTGGTGTCAAAGACCCAAGGAAAGGCTCTCTTTTGACTGTAGCAATCAGATTAATGTAGCTTCATAGGGAAGGTGGCTTTGATGAACCAAAAGGAATTTATGCAAAAATGGTGAATGGATGGCATAAATTTGTAGAAGCCAGTAAAATCAATCAGCAAACATTTATTTATAAAGTGCCTACTATATGTCAGGGACTGAGCTAAGCACACCTGTGCTAAGGCATGCATGATGAGGCTGAGAAACATGAAGTAATGCAGTTTGACTGGAATGGAGAATGTGTAAAATAAGCATTAATGTGTAAAAAAGCCACTATGTAAAATGTGTACAAAAGAAGCATAATGTGAAATAAGGGAGGGTTGCTTGGTCAGAGATGGATTTTTCAAGGTCTTTCATAGAACATTAAGGACGTTGTATTTTAAGGGAGAAGCAACTGGAACCCACTGAAGATTTCTGAGCAGAAAAGAAAACAATCACATGACTAGGCCTGGGCATAAGGTAGGGGGACTTGATAGCACTGAGTGCCTGACATTATTAAATGCTAAGATAGGGCTTTGTCCTAGAGCACTCAAACTTAGAGGGTGCCAACAGCACTTGAATTTCTTTAGCGGCTTAGAAACAACTGAACTTAACATTTACTTAGCGAGAATAATTAGTCAAATTATGAAGCTTCCTCCCCCTTCAACATACCTATTCCTCCTACTTACTTCCTACCCAACACACACACACACACACACACACACACACACACACACACATACTACATTTGTCTTAGAAAGTTGATTTGAGTTGAGAGCACTTCACCAAGTATGTTTCAAATTTCTTGACCCAGGACCCAAATGTGTTGGTTTTCTCTTTTCAGAGAGAAGGATCTAGAGATAGGAAGCTTGATTAGGGACTTATTATTTTAAGAATGAAGATGCAAAACAGAATGAAGATGTAAAAGAGGTTTATAACAGTGAGAATGAAAGAAAAAAAGTATGAGAAATATGGAAAATGTAGAACGAACAGGTCTTAGTAATTAATTGGGTATGAGGTAAAGGAGAGGGAAGAATTAATGATTTCCTGATTTTTAGCTTCAATGTCTGGGAAGATGGTAGTGCCATCAATAGAAATGGAGAATTTTGAGAAGAGGAATGGGTTTAGAGGGCAAGATAGTGAGTTCAGTTTTTGACATGTTGAACCTTTTTAAAAAAAAATTATTTATTTTATTCGGAACTTCAGAAATAAAACTAATATTTCCACAAAATAATAAAATAGGAAAAAAGATGATTGTATAAAAAACTGCAAATCTATTATGTACAACTTACTATTCCTTTTAAATATATAATAAAGTTATCATGTAATATTTTTTTCTTCTCTCCCCTGCCCTTGAGATGGCCACCATTAAACACAAATATGTATGTGTACATATACATATGTATACATACTTATATATATATACACACACATATGTGTGAATACATACATATAACTATTCCATACATACTTTTACTTTTCACTTCTTTCTCTGGATGCAAATACCATCTTCATAGGTCCTTCGTAGTTAATTTGGGTATTTATAATAGTCAAAATTAGTAACTCAGAGTTGTTCTTAAAATAATATTATTGTTGGGGTGGCTAGGTGGCACAGTGAATAGAGCACTGGCCCTGGAGTCAAGAGGACCTGAGTTCAGATCTAGCCTCAGACACTTAACACACAAAACTAGCCATGTGATCTTGGGCAAGTCACTTAACCCCAACTGCCCTGCATTCCCCCCTCCAAAAAAAAAAAAGCAAAATAATAATAATATTGTTACTGTATACAATAGTCTCTTGGTTGTGCTCATTTAGCTCTCAATTATTTCCTGCAAATCTATCCATGTTTTTCTAAGGTCATTAAGCTCATTTCTTAGAACATGGTAGTATTCCATCACGAGCATACACCACAACTTGTTCAGCCATTCCCCAGTTGATGGGCATCCCTGCAATCTCCACAAAGATAGCTGCTATAAAAACTTTAGAACATATAAATTCTTTTCCTTTTACCCTAATCATCCTGGGAAACAGACCTGCTAGTTGTATTGCTGGGTCAAAGGGTATAGGCAGTTTATTAACTCTTCAGGCATAATTCCAGATTGCTTTCCAAAATGGTTGGATTAGTTCACAGTTCCACCAAAGGTGAATTAGTGTCTCAATTTTTCCACATCCCCTCCAACATTTGTTGCTTTCCCCTTCAGGGGTCAATGTGACCCCATGAGGTCCCCAATGGGACAGGTATAGAGGTCCCACTAGCAGATGGAGATGATAGACAGTGACCAAAATGTACAATTGATATACTGTTTAGGGCAGTTATGAGAGTTTTTAAGGAGAAAAATAAGATGAATAAGACCAAGACTCTCAAGTAGTTCAACAGCACTTATGACATTAAAATAATATACACAAGTTTGCAAAGTACCTTTCTCATAATAACTCCAGAAGGCAGATCATTTAAGTATTATTATCCCGATTTTACAGATGAAAAAACCAAAGATCAAAGAAGTTAAATCTCTAGTATAAGTGTGTGTTAGGATTTGAACTGACATCATCTTGATTCCAAATCCAGTGTTCTATCACATAAACCATGCTGGTTTATGGATGGACATAAGAGAAACAGTGGCAGATATGCAGCTTTAACAAATGTGAATCAGACAAGGATTATCTCCCTCTTACCTTAGCCAGTAACATATGAAAATTAACTGTGCCTAAAACTTGCAGCTGTTGACCTAACCTAGCTATTTTTACTTGCTTTCATGCAGTTATTTATTATTAGAAAAAATGATGAGCTCCACTTTCAGAGACTGAGTTGCCTCTGTGTCCACAATTTGGAGCATTCTTTCGTTCATGTAAGTCAATATTTCTTGTAAAGAAGCTGCAGGTATAATATACCCAAACTAATAGGCTAGCTTTGCAGAGGGTAGTTGTTACACCTACTCCCCTCAGTATTCTATGGATAACCCTGAAGGACTAGGGTTTTTAGTACTTTCACTCACAAGCTCCCATCCAATGTGTTCCCTAGTAATTATCAGACCTAGTTAATGAACTTTTAAGGGAAAAAAAGAAGTATTTAATAAGCAAATATAGCAAGGAAAATTGTAGCAGAAACATCCCCTCCAGGGGATTAATTTTACCCTTGCACATGAGAGATCTCTAGAGAGATAGGGTTAAAAGTTAGAGTGTACTAGTTTTCAAATGGTAAACCCACAACTGGTTACTAGAAGTTTTCTTCTCCCTTCATGGAGCCCTCTTAAAATAACCCTTGTGGCTCTCTGCTGGGATCTGAGGGTCTTTGAACTTGTTTGATCCTGAAGTTACTCTTTTTCAGTGTGCCTAGTTTGGCCTCATTGGTTTTCTCAGCTCCTAATCCTCCAGGAATGCTATTACCAACACCAATAGAAACTACAGATCTTTTGGCCTTTCAAAGTTCGCAAGGAAATGGCCAATGAGGAGGTGAGAAGAAGAAGAATTCATTGCTAACATCATCATCATCCCCAGGGACTATTCTCTCTCAGAGAAATCTACTCCAGAGCAGAGAGGTGTAGAATGGGTGCTGAGAAAAGAATCAGAAGAACCTTTGGCTCATATCCTCCCCTTAGACATGACAATTAATGTGACCAGGAACAAATTTTTTTCAATGACTCAATCAACATGCGTTTATTAGGCATTTACCATGCGCCAACACAAAAAATGAAATAATCATTGCCCTCAAGGAGCTTGTCATGAAGATAAAAAGTATGTAGAAAATAAATAAAAATAAATGCAAAATAGATTCACAGTGCTTACCCACAGTTGGGGGATCAGGAGATAATGGATATAAACTGCTTTATAAATCTTACAACATCATATGAATGTCAGCTATTCCAGTGACTACTTCTTTATATGGCATTTCTTTATAGTTATCCTAAATTTATTATTTCATTTAGTTTGCTTATAACTAATTACTTACCCACATGTGGATCTGTGCTTAGCAAAATGAAAGGCTCCATGTCATTAAAAACTATTTTTGTTGTAAATATTGACTAAAAATAAAATCACATCACAATGAAAATGGCTCAAATTTAGTCATCTGGAATATTCCTGGGAACAGTAAAGACCAAGAATGGAACATTTTAATTTCTTCTCTGAAATGGAGGCTTTGCATGATATTTCAGTAATCCCCTTGGAACAGTTAGGCCTGCTAAAGGGTAGCCTAGTCATTATTCAAATTATGTCATTAATGAGTCCATCCCATAGCAATCCAGGTGAATAAGTGATCCTCTAGAGGGAACTGCAGATCGCAGATTTGCCTTCAAGTTTGATAATTTCCTAGAAAATTAGCCTAGTGTAGAACTGCCTTTTCTAGGAGTAATTGCAGTGCCATCAATGGTGGAAATTCCCCCTTGAGTCCAGGGGAGCCACCACTAGAATTAAAGACCTTAGGTCTTGTGGAGGCCAACATATCTGATTAAATTGGTCAAGTTAATAAAAAAAAATTGCCAAGGGGCTGATTATTAATTGATCAACCCAGTCCAAATGGCCTTGGGCATGAGAGGCCCTCTGTGGAACGTGTTACCATTGTTGAGAGAGAGTATGAGAGATTTCTGGCCCCTACGCTTTATATTTTGCATTGTATGGCTGAAACCTTTCTCCATTGAGGAAACAAGACTCTCAAAAATGTCAATGATGTCAATACAGACTGGGAGCAGGCATCTACCTGTGCGAAATGAATGAAATCTTCTAGGAGGCCAGATGTCAAATGGCCTCTTTTAGGATATTTCATCCTGCCAAAAGAATTCTTTCTTTCCACATGGGTAAACTGTCTTTTCACAGAATAGGTCACATATCCTAGATCACCATAGCACCCAACCATTATCAGTGTTTATTCTCCTCTTGTATATTTCCTTTAAATCCCCCTTAATTATGACTCTCCTTTTCCTCCTCTTCTGCTCATCTCCATCTCGAAAAATAAGCAAACTTGGGGCAGCTAAGTGGTACAGTGAATAGAGCACCGGCCCTGGCGTCAGGAGGACCTGAGTTCAAATATGACCTCAGACACTTGACACACACTTACTAGCCATGTGACTTTGGGCAAGTCACTTAACCCCAATTGCCCTCCAAAAAAAAGCAAAAAAAAACCAAAACACCAAGCTGGGCACTACAAGGAAAGGAAGAAGAATATATGTGAAGAGGTGACTGTGTTGTCAGGGAAGAAAAGAAAAGAACCCCTAAAGAACAATTAGATTTCAGAAATTCAGGGCTTTCTAACTAACTCCCTGATATAGGTTCCTTCTTTTCTTAAAATAAATGAAAAACTCATCCCAGCATTGTTCTTTTAGACTGTTTCCATCTTTCCATGGGACATTCTGTAGCCTTGGAAGTCCCTTCTATCACTAGTATTGTGAAGCCATGTAATTTCTCCATAAAACAGAGATATGGTAATACTTCAATTGCAAAAAACTTGAGGTTTACTATTTCTTTGGTAGACTTAATAACATGGCAGCTCATCCTACGATCCCAGTCCTGCCATGGACTAGCTGTATCACCTCCAGAAGGTCATTTATACTCTCTGAGCATCAGTTACTTCATATGTAAAGTGAAAATAAATAATAGAACCAATTGATTCTGAGAAAACACGTCTTCAGGTTTAACAACATTGCAAGGAAGAGGCAATTATAAAAGTCGAGAAATTAGTAAATATACACACATATGCACATAAATGTGTGTATATATCTGCATGTATGTGTCATATATACATATATTATACATCATAATATGTGCCATATAACATATATTTCTATAAACAAATGGTAGCAATGTTATAAAATAATGATATATTTCTGGATACTTCCAGCATGAACCACACTACTATGCACATAGTAGCCCAACTCTCACTCATTCATTCTGTGAGAATTTATTAAGTCTCTACTAGATGCTGTACTCTAGAAATAAAACAAAAACAAAACAGGAAATTATGCCTTCCCCAAAAAACCTTGCATTACCTTTCAATGATGTGATGTGTTCCTAAGAGCTAAGTAACACATAGGATAACTCTCTATCTAAGGATAGAGAGTTGGACTTTGAGTCAGGAAGACCTGAATCCAAATACAGCTTCAGATACTTGCTAGCTATGTGACCCAAGGCAACTCATTTAACCTCTCTGTGCCTAGAGATGTGCCTCATCTCTAAATTGGGGACAATAATGACATTTAACTACCAAGTTTGTTGTATTGGTAAAATGGGACAATAAGTGTAAAATTCTTTGTAAAACTTAAAGAACTATAAAAATGCTAAATATGATTATTGTCATCATCACAAATAATTACATCTCAGAGAAATCGAGGCAGTAGAGATTACTAACAGCTCACTAATGGGATGACAAATGCTTTACTGGGGAGATAGCATCTGAGATGTGCCTTAATGGAAGGCTCTTAGGATTCTATGAGGCAAAGATGAAGAGAGAGTAAATTCCATGTTATGGAGACCATGAAGGGATATCATGAAATAAAGCTGAAAAAGTCATTTAATCTTCATGACAACCCTGAAAGGTAGATGCCATTTTTATCTCCATTTTATAGATTAAGAAACTGAGACAGACAGAGGTTAAGTGACTTGGCCAGGGTCACATAGCTGATAAGTGTCTGTGGCCAGGTTTGAACTTGGGTCTTCCTGCCTCCAGATGCTATCCACTGTACCATCTAGCTGCCCTATACAACAAAGAATGTAAATATTGTGTGTGTGTGTGTGTGTGTGAGTGTGTGAGCATGTACACAAAGGAGTTAAATATAAGGGAGCTTAAGAAGGAGGGCACTAGCAATTGGAGGGATCATACCTTCTTCTTGAAAGACTTTATGCAAAAGATGATGCCTAAACTGCCTAAAGGAAGAGAAGGACTTAGTTAGTCAGGAGTGAGAAGAAGTTCATTCCAGACATGAGGTACAGCCAGTCCTAGGCTTGGGTGGTGGGATCTGTCACCTACCCTAGGTTAAAGGTGCCAACTCTTATACTTTGCTTGATCTTGCCTTTGCCTTGTTTTTCCCTTGGTGTCTCCAACTTATTCCCATAGTCTGAGCCATGTTATTTTCCCTTAAATGTGCTTCTCTACCCCTCCACCCCCACACACATACAAAGGCCTTATGATAGGAACTCCAGTGAAGGTTGAGCTTATTACAAGGACAGACAAGTTCTTGGATGGTGATGTCCTGTAGACGTCATAGTCCTAGCCTAGAAATAATTCTCTCTCTCTGGAGAAAAGAATGTTGGTTTTGGAATCAGGAATATGTAGTTTTGAATTCTGATTCAGCCACCTGTGTGACTTTCTGTATTTGACTTGTTTTTTTTTAATCTCTCTGAACCTCAGTTTCTCCATCTGTAAAATAGAGACAAGAAATGACTGTAGTGGCTTCCTTCGAGAAGTATTAGGAGACTTAAAGGGAATAATGTATGCGAAGTGCTATCTAAACATTAAAGTTCTATCCAGATGTCGCCTAAGATTATTCAATCAGATTGAAACTGGCAAGCCCTAGACTCACCATCGTCTGAGATACGCCACCTCTCTTCACAGATAAATCTAAATCCTACTGAATAAAGGCTCAAGTCAAAGGCAAAACATGCCATTACTAAGTGGTGATGATTCCTGTACGTTCTTCTGGGAAATAACCAGTATATATGATTCATTCTTAGTATAAGGGTGAGATCAAAACACTCCACCCGTTTTCAACTGCACCATCTTAAATGAGGAGAAAACAAGTCTTAATCAATTGATTAAAAGACATTAGGATGAGTAGGAAAAGGCCTTCAGATCAAAATGATAGTGCACAAGAGTTTTACAAGAATAATATTCAGGTAAGTCGAGGAAACTTCAACATGCCACTAGGGAGCATCTATAAATTATCAAGTAAGTTGAGAGGGAAGGAAAATTCTAAAAATTGGAGTGTGAAGTCCTACCTGAATTCATTGGGATGGAACTAACTGTGGGGGAAGGAGGGACCTCAATTTCAGCCTTGGTTGGGTCTTCTCTTCGCTCCATATTTTTGGCCAGCAGAGGACCAAAGGATGTTAGACTTCACATCTTCCCATTGGAATCCTGGCAGCTTCCTTGGAATAGGTGAAGGAAATAGCTTCATTGGAATCCAGGGACAGATCTGGAGCTGGGGACAAACAAACGCTAAAAAGAACCTGACAAAAAGGCTACACCATGACTGGGGGAAACTCCTTAAATACCCCAGAAATAAGGGAAAAAAGACTTTCAAGACCAGGAGCTGTGAGTTACCCCATTTGCCTCATGAATTCTCTAAGTCTGAGCCAACTTTCTGCTGGACTCTATATTTCATTGAAGAAGAGTGCTTTTGGAGGAATGTTTTGTATCACCTAAATTAATACATATCTTTTTAAAAAAAAAAAAAGCTAGTAAAGACTAGCTAAAAAAAATTTTTAAAAAAGAAGAAGACTATGGGGCAGGTAGGTAGTATAATGAACAGAGAATGGGCCCTGGAGTCAGGAGGACCTGAGTTCAAATTTGACCTCAAACATTTAACATGTACTAGCCATGTGACCTTGGGCAAGTCACTTAACCCCAATTGCCCTGCCTTCCTCCTCCAAAAAGAAAAAAAAAAGGCTAGTTAACTAAATATTCTCAACTGACAGTTTCAAGGGAGAAGCACACTGGTTGGGGTTTAAGCCAGCTTCATTACAGAATTATCCCCTAACCTCTCAGAGTTATTCCTAGAACCCTCAGGGGTTGATGTAGTCATATTACTCTGGAACTATAACTTAGTAATGGGAGGAGAAAATGGGTTGAGGCTTTCAGAATCTATATGGGCTAAAAAGGTCAAAAAGAGGGGAAAAGAAAGGGAGGGAGATCAGACTAAAGGAAAGCCTGAGGCAATACCTAATTGTACACTCAATTTTTAGAACTGCTTCCCCTTCTCAACTCACTTGACAATTTTACAGATAATTCCTCCAAATGGAAAGTTGACCAAAATGGAGTGGAGTAGACTCAACCTGACCTTTACAATAAGATTATAGGCCATAGGATCATAACAGCATTGAGGTACATAATGAATGGAGCGCCATATTGGAAGGCGGTAAGACCTGAGTCAGAATGCAGCCTCCAACAATTATAAGCTGTGTAAACGAGGTTTTTTTTGTTTTCTTTTTTCCAGTCTCTTGTTCTTCATCTAAAGAAAACAAAAAGGAAAGAGAGGGATAACAATAGCTCCTACCTCATAGAGTTTCTTTGGGGATCAAATTAGAATATCTCTCTATCGATTTATTTCCATCAGTCTATCCATCTATATTTCCTTATCTCCCATGTAGTTTCTCAGTCTAACTGAACACCATATAAATTTTAGCTATATATTTGAAACTGGAAGGGATTTCAGAAGAAATCTAGTTCACTCCTCTCATTTAACAGAAAAAGAAACTGAGTCCCAGTTGGTGTCTTTGTTAAGGTCACCCAGGTAAGCACTGGAGGTAATATTTCAGCCCATGTCCTATGACCACAGAGTTTCTGTGCCTTTATTATCACACTGCCACCTAATTCTGGCAGGAAAAAAGACTTTTTTGTGTCTTCTTGGTCCCAGTGACAATCACAGCACCTTACGCCTTGTTCAGTTGCATCTAATCCTTTGTGACCACATTTATGGTTTTCTTGGCAAAGATATTAAAGTAGTTTGTCATTTCCTTCTCCAGGAGATCCATTTTGTCAGACAATCAAAGCTAAGTGACTTGACCAGGGTCATACAGCTAGGAAATGTCTGAGGCTGTATTTGAACTCTGGTCTTTCTGACTCCAGGCCTAGTGCTCTATCCACTGAACCACCAGCTGCCTCACAGATGCCTTACACATAGTAAGAGTTTAATAAATGCTGATTGATTGATTTTGAGATATCATCATTCAGTCATCCTGAATTTCCAGCACCTTCTCACTAGAAAATTCTAAGACCTCAGCTCCTTTCTAATACTACACTATCACTGAGAAATGAGCCCTTGTAAAGAGTAGGAATTCCCTGCACCTTTTTGTAGCACTCATGCATTCTTTCTCAGGATCCCACCTGGTTCTGATACACCAAATTCCAGAATGGGGAGTAAATCAAGCATGGCCAAGGGTAATAAAAATGGCCCAATCATTCAAAGAACCATCTATGGGGCACACATATTTATAGAACACACCAGAAATCTCCATGACCTCTCAACCCCATCCCCAACCACTGCAACCAGAGGGTTGTAAAGCAAAGGGTTAGGAAATGAAATACAAGACCTCTGCCTATCCAGATGATCACCTTCCACCTAGCCGCTTTACTTTTCCTCTGTCTGTCTTTGAGCTTCTGGCTGACTCAGGATCCTAATGTAAACTAAAGCCCTTAACATAAACCAAAGAGACATTCCAACATTATCCTTTTAAACTGTCCATACCCCATTTTTATGTAAGAGCTTCTGTGTTGACCTTAGTTTTCTAGAGGTCTCCCTAGTCACCTGGCTTGTGGACTTACTTAATCTCTCTGTGGGAGAAAGACAATATTCCTCAGCCCAGAAGGTTTAAAGCTTAATATTCTACATGCTTGCCTTTGGGAGACCTATCCAAATTAACAACTGAGAACCATCCAAATAATCATATGTTTATTGGAAGAGGAATTAAAACTCCAGCCCCAAGAGAATGAGGGGGGAAATGCAGAGGGAAATTGCTCAGCTGAAGGAGACTAGCACTTTTGAAGAATGTGGTTTGGCCCTTTATACTGCAAGGGGAGATGTGAAACTCTTTTAATAGTTTCCCAGATCCTGAAATGGTTGCAAAAAAGGAACCATTCTTTGAGATTGGTGTCCTAACAGGCAAGAAAGCAGACTCTAGTAAAGTAGCTTATTATATTCATCAGCAGTGAAAGGGATAGGAGATGAAAATTATCAGGATCTTTCATACGTAGCACTGATAATTGTTTTTTGTTGGGTTATTCCTGTTGTTATTCTTTATTATTATTTGGGGAGGGAAGGGATGCTAGAGGATTCCCATTGTGGCAACTCCCTTCACTATTTCAAATCTGCAGCTCCTCTATAACTTATAGTCTTAAAGAGCTGCCTGAAGAGGATAGTTTAACTGCCCATGAACCATAGTTAGCATGTATTACAGTCAAGATTTGAACCCAATTCTTACTGACTCCAAGGTTCATTCATTTCCTAATGGAATCACTTGCTGATTAGCATGGAATGACATGCACTTGGGTTATCCTTTGGGGGAAAAATAAAGGGCAGAGAAGGTAATGTTTCTGTGAGAGGGAGGGAGGAAGAAAGAGAGAGACAGAGAGACAGAGAGAGAGAAGAGACAGAGAATCTTTAGAGAGTTTAATCAAATGTAATATTTGGCCATGGCTGTTTATTCCTCCAAATCAGAATAATTGGAATGTCCATTCCTATAAAAGTCTCCTAGCTCAACCATAAAACCATTACTTAAGTGTTTGTAGTTTGCACTATTGTTTCTATTTAAAACAAAATGCTCTACAAAAGACTCACCAAAGGGAAAACCATCTGAAAGATGCCAGATGTTTGAAAGCAGAAATCGTATCCAGGTATCAAAGCCAAGATCCCATTTTATGTGCTGATAGTTTGATTGTAATTGATTTCTGCTGCACTTGGTAGATAAAAAGGGTATTTTTACCCTCTTAACAGATGATACGACAAAGTTAAGTTAATCTATCTTTATCACATGATTTTTATTACACGATAATGGAAAGGTCATCTTTTGTTAGAAATCAAAGCAGTCTGCTGGCCCTCTTGTCAAATCGAGAAGACTCAAATAGAGGGGGGAAAATAATCAGTTACCTGAATCTTACATCAACTTTTTGCACTTAAATCATGATTCCAAAAACCGTATATTATTTTGGTTTGTTTGTTTGAAATATTCAGATACATCCTGCATCTGACCAGATGTATATCTTTCTAAGTTGGGCAATTGGTTTACTCCTGAAAGCAACCTGACTTGAGTTCAATGAGTAGCCATAAATTGACTCTTTCAAAAGGCTTCTACCCCTCCACCATGGGCAAGGGAAAAAATTAGACTAAGTCAATTTATATTTTTTATGAACACAAAAAAAATACTTCTTTGGACCATGAAAGAAAAGCACATTAAATGAAACAAGGTATCGTTGAGCTACACATTAATTTGCATGTAGCATTATGATCTGACAGGAAGAGCTGGTCCCAATTTCATATTGGGATTACACATTTTTATTCCTTTTCATTATCATTAAGCTTTCTAGTACTATGGCACAGCCAACAAGTTGGGCAGCAGCTTGTTCTGATTTCCAACTCTGGGAAAATAGCCTTGAGAGTTTCTTCCTTATAGAGTGATGTCATTGGTTAGTCAGTTTCCGCTGTACACTGTACACGACCAAAGTTCCTCTCTGTATCAGTTATACCTTCACCTGCCAAGAAAAGAAAACACACAGCTTCCTTTATTGTGCAGTGAAACAAAGTGGTTTGGACACAATTTGGAGGAAAACTGCCAGACACAACAAAAAAAGGCTTTAACTTAATAATGTTTCCATACATTTAGGTGCTCTTCTAGAATATATGAACTTAATTGATTTTTACCTTTTTTATGGAATATAACTGGTATAGAAGAAATTATCCTTTGGCACTGACCCAGAATTTTAAAGAAAAGATATAAGGCTTTATGAAATCCAAAACTATTAAATCAAGCTTTGGGTTGTTTTTTTTTTTTGGGTGCCCTTCACCAAATAACACAATACTCGATGTTAAGAAAAAAATAGCCTTAATTTTGTCTGAGGTAATGCCTTTGTCTGTTTTATCTGAGACAAGATTCCAAGCAAAATGATTCATTAAAACCATATTGTGCACCAAAGAAACTGAAATAATTGCCATTGTTTTCACATAAAAAATTATAACATTCACAACGTTCTGTGGATGACTAAATATAGGCTTTTAAAGCTCTGTGCATGCTTTAGCTTCCAAAGAGAGAAAACCTAGGTTGTTAAGCACTTGATGGAAATAATGATACAGAACTGGCACTGAGGTCTACTGAAAACTCATCCTTCCATCAATGGGACGTGGCCAATGCTCTTCCTAAATTTAAAGTGTCTCTAGTATTTTTACCCACCCCTGCAGCTCTCACAATGTAACCTTACCTCACTAAATGTGGGGTTGCTTCCTTGGGCTTTAAATATTTTTCTGTTCAGATAATGCATTCTCATTACTAAAAATGGTGACTAAAGGAATTAAGCTATACAAAGTGTCCTAGAACTGTTGAAATTTGAGCTGAGAATCAATCAATCAGCAAGCATTTACTTAGTCCCTATTATATACCAGGAGAGGCAATTAGGTGAAGCAGTGGAGAAAATACCAGATATGGAGTTAGAAAGACTTATCTTCCTGAGTTCAAATCTGACCTCAAACACTAGCTGTGTGACCCTGGGCACTTAACCCTGTTTGTCTCAGTTTCCTCATCTGTAAAATGAGCTAGAGAAGGAAATGGTGGACCCAAATTGTAAAATAACAACAAAAATAATAATAAAAAAAATAGGGGGCCATGTCTACTGCACACAAGAGGCAGTTTGGATGTTACTAATATATTTCACATTCTTTGCAGTTTGGGAAAACTGTCCCATGAATGGTATTTCAGATAAGTAAACAGAAAGATAAGAAACATGCATTTATTAAGTGCCTACTATGAGCCAGACAATATGCTAAGCATTTTACAATTATTACCTAATTCAATCCTCACAAAAGTTCTGTGAGGAAGGTGCTATTATTATTACCATTTTACAAATGAGAAAAAATTACTTTAAAAATAAAAACTCAAGTAAGGGGAAGGGAATAAACATTTTTGAAGCACATACTGTGTGCCAGGCATCGTGCTAAGCATTTTACAAATATTTCCTAATTTGATTCTCACAACAATCCTGAGAGGGAAGTGGTATTATTATCCCCATTTTACAGATGAGAAGATTGAAGTAGACAGAGAGTGAGTGATTTACCTTGGGTCACGGAGCTAGTAAGTATCTGAGGCCAGCTTTGAACTCAGGTCTGCTGGACTCCAAGCCCAGGGCTCCATCTGATGTGGCACACAGAGAACAAATGACAGCTAGATAGATAGATGATAAACCATTAATTAAGCATTTGCTATGATAACAGCACTGCCCTAAGTGCTATGAATGCAAATAAAAGCAAATGGAAAAATCCTGCCTTCAGGGAGCTTACATCCTAATGGAGGAATATAAAATATGAAGATGAAGTATAAAGAAAGGACAAGAACACTTGTGTGAGGTCAAGACCCCTGGTGAGGAGGAGGGTGAGGAAAAGTCCAGAGAATGAGTCCGGTCTTAAAAGAAGTGAATCCTGGCTGGGTCTCCTCCTGAAATATTGATCCCAGTGAAGGGGTCACCAATCAAATCAGGATCTCAGAAAGAAGTTTTCTTCAGGGTGGAAAGGAGGTTGACAAGGAAGAAGAGAAGTCTAGCCTGAGTTGAGATGTAAAGGCAGCAGGAAAATAAAATGTGTGGTTACTGAAACAAATGTCACACAAAGGTGTGTGCTGGATGGATGATATTCCCCAATGCTATCCAACATTTCTGGACGTAGGGCGTGGCGCAAAGAGATTTTGTTCTTAGAACAGACTATCTCCCCAACTAATACTAGAAGGCAGTAGAATGTTCTGTTGTAACTGGGATTAAGAGTCAGGAGGTCAGAGGCTTTTAGAATTCTTCTTTGAACTGTCATTGTTCATTGCCAAGGAATTGTGTCCACTATCTACAAGCTTCCACTGAGAACTAGCGCCAAGTAAGAGATCCAGGGCCCAGACATGTGCTAGACCAAGCTCACTACTGGCTGCCACTACCTTCACTCTTTCTCCTCCTGCTTCAGGTTTCATACCCATTGTAGAGTCACTAAGTATATTGTACCACATAAGACCAACCAAACTTTCCATTTTCTTTAATGAAGTCATAGATAGAAGACTGAAAATTTATTTGAGTAGCTAAATGGGGATAACAATCTCTAGCCTATAGTGCCTTCCCAAGGGAGGCCAAGGCAGCAAGAAATTCTAAAGCAAGTTGAGAATTTGCAAGTTGGAATCCAGAGGTGGGACTCACGGGTGGACAAAAGAACACAGGATCATTTAGAGAAGGGTTTCTTAAGTTGGGCCCAGGAATTTGTTTTGTTTTTGTTTGTTTTGTTTTTGCACAACTATATTTCAACAAAATTGGTTTATTTTTTAGTCTTATGTGTTCTATTTTATACAATTTATAACATTCTGAGAAAAGGGTCCATTATACAAAGAAGCTGAAGAGCTCATGCATTAGAACTAGAAGGCCTTAGAGATCATTCAGCCCAATCTATTCATTCTTCAGAAAAGGGAATGGAATTTTAGCTTGGTGTAGTGACTTGAGTCTTAGGCTTCAAGACAAAAAGATATTGCATGGGTTCAAATCCCACTTCTGACACATACTAACCATGGCCCCACATAACATCTTTTAGTCTCAGTTTCTATATCTGCAGAATGGAAATAAACATATCTACAAGGTCTTCTCACAAGTCTGCTGTTAGGCACAAATGTTATAATATGTATGGAATGCTTTGTAAGCTTTAAAGTGTTATATACATAGAAATTATCATTATTATTTCTAAGTTCACATAGGTATTAAGGATCAGAACCAAGATCTAAACCCAGGATCAACTTATTACAAATACAATTCTTACCACTCTACCATGATCCCTTAGGAGTTTTGTGGAGCTGGGCAATTGCTCTCCAAATTAATTTTTCCAACCAAAACCCATGATGCAAGACTAGAGATCGTCTCACTTTAGAAGGGAATGTTGCATCATTTAAAAGGAATCATCTGGAAGATCCACCATTAAAGTACATTCCTGATTCCCTCTAATATTCTTATAGTTGGCTCTTAATGGCCCCAGGAACTATAAAGGGCATTATTGAGAAACCATGCCACGGTAGTGGGGCAATAAAAAATGGGCAATTGATCACGGACCATTTCTCACATCTGGAACAATCTGGCAATTAGCTGAAAGGATGCAGAGCACAGGTACCAGTGAGAACCAGGTCGACCCTCTATTGGGCATTCAGAACAAGCTGCCATCTCTAAATCTGATATTTTGTCAGGCTTTTGCCCAATTTCATACCATTTGATTGAAAAGCCAGAAGAAAAACAATGGTACTTTAATTGACTAATCCTCTAGGAGCACAGTTCCTAGAACTGGCCCTGATCAAACTAAAAAAAATTTCACAAGCTGTTGAAAGCATCATTGATATAAACTTCAAAATCATACAATCAGAGCCAATATTATGACTAAGTCATAGTTTGGTAAGGTCATGCATGATGGCAGTTCCTCAGCACACAATCTCTCTTGGGACCTACACAGCTAAAGGCAAATGAAGGCCAGGAGAAAAAAAAACAAAAAACATATATATATTTTAGAGTTGAAGGGACCCAAGAAGTCATCTAGTACAACTTCCTCATTTTATAGATGGAGAAAATGAGGCTCTGAAAGATTCAATTATGTGTCTAAGGTCCCCTGGGCAAGTGGTAGAGTTAGGATTGGAACCAGATCTTCTGACTCCAATGGAGCTCTCTTTCCATTGGCTCTCGCTTTCTCAGTTCAGTGTCTTAGCAGAGCCACTCTCTCCTTCAAAATTGCCGAATCTCAGAATTTGGTCCTAAGGAATCATGAGTACGCTCTAGCCAGTTTCATGAAGACAGAAAAATATTCGATAAATCTTCAGTACCTCGTCATATTTGCCCATAGAAAATGTAGGAACTGAGTGAGTCTTAAAGGATCAGGTTTCTTCCTGCCCTCTCGCCTTCCCCTTGACCTAGGAAGAAAAGATCAGTAAGGCACTGAGCTCAATTGGAATCTGAGCTAAAGAAACTAGGAGGCCTTGGGCTGCTGCCAGGGCTCACTCCAATGCATTCACCTTTAAACCTCATGGAATAGTCTCACGCACCAAGGAGAGGATCCAGGGAGCTGTCATTCCCTGCTGACTTTCCATTTGGGAAAGAAGGGAACAGACACTAAAGTGCCTCTCTCCTCTTTCTCTCTCTCAATGTCCAATTCTTTGTCCTCTTTCTGTTTAATTAGTAGTCTTAGGAAAAGATTTGATTGATCATAACTGCTTTGGTTTGCTTGCTACATTATTTTTAAGTAGAGAATTGCAAGAGAGAGAAGAGTAGCAACTAACACATTATATTTAGAGAGAAGAAGGAAGTGCATCCCAAACACAGAGCTATATATCTATGTTGAGATATCTACAGAGACACAGACACAGACACAGAAAGAACATTTATTAAGTACTTAATGTGTGTACTGAGTATTCAGATAAAAGTGAAAATAAAATAAAATGCAATTCCTAACTCCCTCAAGGACCTACATTTCAATAAGGGGGGAAAAATAAATAAATAGCAATGTGAAAGGGTGATGGGGACAAGAGGGAGGAGAAGAATAGAAACATCCAGAGAATCAGAAGTGGAGCTGGGAGAGAAGTGGGCATGAATGACCTGGGTTCTTCATAAAATAGTGATGCACAGGCAGGAAAACCCCAATCAGAGGAGGAGTTACAGGGCCAGAGGCATTTTTGGGGTGAAAAGGCTATTGGCATAGAAGCAGAAGAAGATTGATTCTCCATCCTCTTCTACTTGTTTAGAAAATATAACTTGTGGGAAATCAAATATTCCAATGAACCTGTGTTCCCATTAAGAGTGATGTCACATTTCGACAATACAGATTGCAACCCAGCCATACCTGACTGTCCCTTGGTACTTTTATCCATGCCCTCCCATATGTCTGTGCCCTCTCAGCACTTAGCACACTACCTAACACATAGTAGGCCCTTGATAAATGTTTGTTAATTGATTAATGTGATTACCATGGGGAGTCTACTTCACACCCTCACTTTCTCTTGATGTCAAGAGGCCATCAAAGGAACACACAGTCTTGCATTGTTTATCCCTGGGTCTCTCCACAAGAACAGCCAATCTTCTTTTTCACTCACATACCTCTTTGATGACTTCCTTTGTTCTACTCCACCATTATTCCTTATTCATCATATTTAGCAGCCTACATACCCACCATATATTTTTCCATACCCCTCTTTTGCAATTCTCATCCATGAAACAAAGATTAAAGGTATTTCCTTACATTTCTAGTGTCACACTGTCCCTACTAGACCAAGGAAATAGGTGAAAACATATATGCTAAAGTTGGCACTGGTTTGAAAGTCTCTGATCTCTCAGTCCTGTTCAGCCTCTGGGACTCTTAATAGAGGCCAACTGGTTCGGTGAAAAAGCAGTGTGTCATCTTACCTATGCTCGGGCTAGAAACTTACTCTCAGAAGTTTCAGCGATGACTTACAGCATCCTGAGCATCTCAGCAATACTTTTTTTCTGTCAAATGTTTCTTCAAAATCCTACTATACAACCCTTCTTACTTTCCTTCACCTACTAATTCTGTCATGCTAGAGAAAAGCAGTTAGAATTGATGGGTTTAGTTTGTGGATAGTGGGGGAATGCCCTTCGTTGCTCAGGAATCCTTTATCCTACAGTGATTTTGATTGTTCTCTTTTCACATCAGTTCCATTACTTGACTAATTATTGACATGAGCATCCCTTAGAGATAGTTTTTCCAAACTTTGATCTAGCCAAGTTGCCCTTTCCTTGCATTCACAGCATAGAGCAGCATAAATTATATCATCAACATTCAATGCTGTGTTTCTATTGAAATCTTTTTTTTTCACTTGTAAGTAAACAATGTCTTTGCTGTCATACCATATCATATCAGCCATCATAATTAGGTTGCAGCTTTTGTTGGTCTCTATATCTGGAAGAAAGATGCATCCAACTCTAATATATGGGATCTTCAATATCCTGTTATTATGGGGAATGTTATTTGTTACTTAATTTCAAAAATTAAATAATCTGTGTATCCATTGGTGAGTAATAATGGACAGTGGTTATAGGTGCTATAAGATAACCACAGGTTGGGCAAATCATAAAGCAAGACATTTACTGGACCTGCGATCATAAAGATTTTATTTGTTCACAAAAGCATCACTTGGACTAAGATCCTAGAATTAGAGAATGTAGATCTTTGATTTTGAGACAGAGGAATCTGAAATGTAAAATTTTAGGATTAAGGCAGAAATGTGCGAAAATTGGGAAGTTAATGAACGATTTGAGGAGTTGTGAACTGATCCAACCATTCTGGAGAGCAATGTGGAACTATGCCCAAAGGGCAATTAAACTGTGCGTACCCCTTTGATCCAGCAATACCACTACTAGGTCTGTATCCCAAAGAGATCACAAGAAAGGGAAAAGGACCGACATATACTGAAAATATTTACAGCAACTCTTTTTTGTGGTGGAAAAGAATTAGAAATTGAAATTGGAAATTCCCCATCAATTGGGGAACACCTAACAAGTTGTGGTACATGAATGTAATGAAATAGTATTGTGCTATAAGAAATGATGAGCAGGTGGATTACAGGATTAAGGCCAAATTCTAAAGCATAATGAGGAACAAATATACCACCCTTATGTGAATGGATATAACCTGGAAAATGAACATTGCCCCAAACAAAACCAAAAACAAGCAACTTTATTTAACTGCCTGAGATAAAACAATGTGTAATGTGATTAATAAAATCGTTTAAAACCCCAAGTTTACTAGAAATGATGAAAAGAAATTTCAACTTTTTAAAAATGTTCATGGAGCAACCCAATTCTGGTCCCTTTGCAAAAAGAACTTTGGCTTCTAAGTAAATGATTGGAAGTTAGAGCTAGAAGTAAAATAATTGAAGTGTTGAGGGGAGAGGGTGTTTTGTTTCATTTTGTTTTGTTTTACTTGTAAAGAGAGGTAACATGATCCCATGAAAAGATTGCTAGATTTGGTGTTAAAAAAGAACTATGTTCAAATCCTGTGCCTGTCACTTACTAATTATATTTTTGTTGCTCAATTGTTTCAGTCATGTCCAGCTCTCCATGACCCCATTTGGAGTTTTCTTGGCAAAGATACTGGAGTGGTTTGCCATTTCCTTCTCCAGCTCATCTTATAGATGATGAAACAGAGTCAAACAGGGTAGAGTGACTTGCCCAGGGTCACATAACTAGTGAGTGTCTGAGGCTAGATTTAAACTCGGGAAGATGACTCTTCCTAACTTCAGGCCTGGCACTCTACCCACCACACCACCTAGCTACCCAAGTTATGTTACCATAGGCAAATCATTTAACCTTTCTATAAATGGAAACAATTCTACTTGCATTCCCTACCTCACAGGCTTATTGTGAGGGTCAAATGAGGTGTAATTTATACAAAATGCTTTGCAAAACTTACAGTTTTGTGTGTGAAGTCTTTAAATGTCAAGACAGCATTGTCTAGTGGCTAGATACCCTAGTTCCAAGTCAGCAAGACCTGGAATCAAGTCCCACCAGATAGAGAGAGTCAGAGACAGAGACACAGAGAGATTAGATAGATATTTATACCTATATATATATTTATACCTGTATATAGATATTTATATCTGTATCTATCTACATATTTATCTGCATAGATTGACATATAGATCTAGATAGATAGATATGGATATAGATACAACTGTCCTGTGACTCTGGGCAAGTCACTCCATTTTTCAGGGCCCAGGGACAGTCTTTTTAAAATTGCAGATCTCCATTATTAGAGGGAGGTTCCTTCCACTAAAAAAAAATCACAGATTTTGGGGGGCTGGGTGGTACAGTGAATAGAGCACTGGTCCTGGAGTTAGGAGGATCTGAGTTCAAATCTAACCTCAGACACTTAATACAAAACTAACTGTGTGACGTTGGGCAAGTCACTTAACCCCAATTGCCCTACCGTCCCCCCTCCAAAAAGCAAAAAGAAAAAAATAATTAAAAAATCACAGATTTGGATGAACTGTTTGTGGATTTAGGAACAAAAATCTAAGGAGCTTTCCAGTCTTCTGATCCTGATTTTAAACCATTCTCCAAATATTCCCCCTGTTTTACTTGTTGTTATCTCTTTACCTACCTCATTTCACCAATAACAATTACCTTACCCTTCATTCTATCATGTTGGGCAAAAACCTAAATACACAGAATGGTGGCTCTACTTTGTGAATTGAGAGGTAAGCAGGTAGATAGATAAATCAATCGATAGCTAGATGGATCAATCAGTGGATAGGCAGACCTTCGATGAATACATACACACATATATTCAGCATTAAATAAGATCTAAGGAATCTAAATAAAAAGCAGCAATCCAGTCTCTAACTTCAAGGAGCTAGTATTCTAATGGAGAAAGACCACACACAAAGGAGTACTGGGAAATGAGAGGGGAGGATACAGGCTTGGAGTGAGGGTTTAGAGAGAAGGAAAGAGAATGAGGTAAAGACCTGGATCCTCCCAGGAAAAATAAAATCAAAGCTACTAAAACCCAGGTGTTTCCAGGGATAGACTTCAAGTTTCTGATGAGAAGATGGTGACGTAGGTCACAGCAGAGTTTGCATTCTTTAAAAAATAAAAAATGAAACTCATTTGTAAAGCCATCAAAAATTGGAAGAAATGGACATGATAGTTTTATTACACTTCTAGGGAGGAGGAAAATTCAGCTACTTAACAAATTGAAGAAACCATAGGAAGTAAAAGATGTTAGCGTTATATAAAAATAGGATTTTTTTTTTTTTAGATGCTATGCCAGTATAACTCTGGTATAGGGGAGAGGGGTGAGTAAGCAAAGAAAACTATTAGGAAAAATATTTTTGCTATAAGTATTATGACTAAAAATCAGACATCTGAAACCTTTAAGCAACTGCAGAAATTTGTAAGAGCAGATTTATTCTTCAATGGATAAGTGGTCAAAGCATAAGAGCAGTCATTTCAGAGAGAAAGAAACCAATGGCCAATATTATACAGAGAGAAATATTCCCACTTTCCAAAATTTCAAAGAAATTCCGATAAAACGTTTCTACTTTATACTCACTAAATGGCCAAAAATAATGTAAAATGTTAAAATAGAATATTTATAGAACTATGGGGAAAACCATATACTTCTGCTAGAGATATATAACCATTTTGGAATTTAAAAATATAGTATACTACCATAAGAGTGATGAAGTTGCTCATGGCATTTAACACAATGATCTTAATACTAAGACTATGGGAAAGAAAACGTTAGGGAAGGGGGTTGTTTCAACTATAGATACATACATGTATATATACACATGTGTATATATGTGGTTATATATACATATATGTGTGTGTGTATATAATTTTCAATGCAGAACTATAGCAAAAATAGCTCCCAAACTGTCATATGTCCAACTCTTGAGGAATGGCTGAAGAAATTGTTGCATATGAACATAACAAAGCATTATTGTACCTTAAGAAATGATAAATATGACGACGATGGAATGATTTAGGAAGACCTAGATAAAGGGATTCAGAGTAAAGAAAGCAGAATGAGAACAACAATAAACACCAACGACTACAACTTTGATTTTTAAAAACATGAGCAACAAAGAAACCTGGAAAAAATATCAAAGATCAGTGGAAAGCATAGCAACAAATGAGACATTTTTGTTATGTTTTGGTAAAGTCGATGAAGAGTTTTGCACAATTGTAAATTAGAGCGTGTAGTTCTTTTATGTTCATTGTATATTCCTTTTTTATTAGTATGTTCAGAATTGTTTTAATGACTCAGTTGCACTTTTTTCTTGCTTTGGGGGGGCAGGGCAATTGGGGTTAAGTGACTTGCCCAAGGTCACACATCTAGTAAGTGCAAAGCATCTGAGGTCACATTTGAACTCAGGTCTTCCTGACTCCAAGGCCGGTGCTCTATTCACTGCACCACCTAGCGTTTTTTGTTGTTATTGCTTTCCTATAGAAGCACAGGTTTTCAGAATAGAATTCAGACCATTTTCACCTTTTTTTTTAAATCCCCAGAATTTAGCACAGTGCCTGGCATGTAATAAGCAATTGATAAATATTTGTTGACTCTCCTTGACTTGACTAGAAAGAGACCTGAGTCTAAACCATACCTGAACAAAGATCCATGTTCCCCAACACTCCCAAAATGGTCATCCAGTCTTTGCTTGAAGATATACGGTGTAGAGGAACCCCTCCAGCTTCTGAAGCAGTAGTCATGAGCAGATCTAATTTTTAGGAAATGTGTTTCACCAAATACTTGAATTAAACCTTATGACGTCTGAGGTGAGAATCAGAGGCCTAAGATTTATCTGAGATGGAAAAGGAAGTGAGTGGCTGAGTTGAGATTAAAACAAAGGACTCTAGAATTCCATCCACCAAATCATTCTTCGTCCCTGAGGTTTCTGAATGGATTGAACATTGTGAGTGATGTAGATACATGGTACTTCTTGACAGCTCAATGTAGGCTGAAATGTGGATTGGACAAGTTTTTATGACACTGAAGGGAACTGCCAAGTTATCAATTCTATCCACTTGCTCCAAGCAGTAAGAGTTTTCTGTATGTACTCTTCATACATGAATTTAACTTGTCCATAGGTATGCAATGTTTATGAAGCAATGAGATTCTCTTCTGCTTGTTCACTTAGATTGCTGTTTCTTTCACCAATCTTTTAGCTATTATTATTATACACCCAGATCTCAAGTCATAGCTTTCAATGTGTATACCAAAATTAGGTTTTATTTAACATTTGTAAAAAAGAGAATAAATACTGCACCCCAAAAGTGGATGGGACATTCAATTCTATTTCTTCTGTCCTAGTGGGAGATAATATGCAACTTAGCACAATATAACTTACATTCATTTGTTTTTCTTTGTGTAGTCCAATGAATTTATTTGCAATATAGTACCTTTCTCTAAAAGCCCAAGAATGCTAATATTTAGGGGTATTGTATAACCTGATTCTTTCTTGCCTTAGAAACCATAATACTCTGTGAGAAATATGTAACTTACCTATAGAAATAGAGAGTATTGACATTCAGTTTCATAAATTGACATTTTTAATACTTATTATTCTTCCAGGGATGTGATACTACTACAGAGCAGAATATGTCAGTTTCCAAAGAAACGCAGTTGCAAATCATTCAAAGAGAAATAGAGAGGGACAGAGCTAGTGTAAGGAGGTTATAGTGTATTACCAATGAAGGGATACATAGCAGACATGGTCTAAAAGACATTGTCAGAAAAAAATGTACAACTAGAAGAGAAGATGGGCAGTTACATAGTGAGAGAGAGGGGATCATCAGTGGACAGCACATTATTAGTACCCACTACAAAGTCCAAAGCACTAGAAGGAGGAGCTCAGCCTCCGTCTTGGGATTTACTAAAAGACACTGGGAGGAAATGGACTATAACCAAACAGGATGAAAAGTTACAAGTGAGTTGTGACCTGTTCAATCAGAAGTAACAGCCACACTGATGAGATCATGGACCCATCAAAGTACCAAAGAAATAATTGCAAAGTCTGTATTGAAAAAAGGATTAGAGTAATAAGTTACTTTAATAGGGAAAATCTACTCTGATTATAATTTTATAAGTCATCTGGAGATTAAAGTCTTTGTTAAATTAAAAAGTGGTATGCACTTTACAGTTCCATTTGAATGTAAGGTCATCGAGGGCAAGGATTGCTTCCATTTTGTCTACCTCCACAGTGCCTAACACAGTACCTTCACATAGTAGGTATTTCATAAATGCTTATCAAAATAAACCAAATTATTATTAAATAGAATATACATGAGTTCAAGTTTTAACATATACATAAGAATTTCTTGACATGTGGGTATATTAAGCATTTATTAAGGTAATAATTTGATAAGCTACTAATTAATTGAAAAGAAGAGAAACTCACGGAAAAAAAGTATTATTCTATGACACTGAAAAGTATGTTGGTTAAGAATAGGAGAAAAGTAGTTATTTGGAAGAGCAAAAAAGTAAACAAGATACAGTGTGAATAATGAAATATTTGCAATACATCACTAAAAGAAACATTGCAAAAGGTTTGCAAAATTTATACAGAAATTAAAATGACTGCCTGGCAAAAAGAATGAGACTATTTTTCTAATCGGGGTTTTCCTACTAAATAAACATAAAGATTTCCTCAAAAGCAAGAAGCAAATGGTCTCTAAAATAATTGCTAGAGAAAATGAAAGGTCTTCAGAAACCAAGAAAATAAGTGTTAATTTGAAGGATGAGACCCCAGAGCTGAGTATGTTTCTATAATTGCCTAGGGTCCTTTTGGAACTTGTGGCTAATTACAGGGGGAAAAAAGACTCACAGAACAATCTTCGTTTGTTTTTTGTTTAAATAGCAAAATCTATTAGGTTGGAATGCAGCTAACATGATAGAATTTTATGTCCCATTCTTTCAAAATGTACTTCTCTTTGCTTTGGAAAAAAAATGAAAGTGTGAGGTCAAATCAAAGGTAATCTAATGCCTTATCAGACTGTTCTTTGCTTTAAATGAGAAATAATTAGTATAATAAAATCCTCTCCAATCTTCACTTTCAAGAACTTAGGAAAGGAAACCTTGTAAGTAGGAAATCATGTCATTTAGATATAGTCATGTAGTCATTATCTTCAATGATGTCTCTGCTATTGAGGTAGGATAATCAGATACTCTGATATACTAATAAATCTGTGATATCATCAAATGTGGGTACTGGAATCATTCAAAGTGGCAAATTGCAACCCATCACTGTCTGCCCATCCAGTGACACTCTTGTCTATGTCTGTCTATAACAAGGATTCTTAACTTTTTGATGTGATATGGATGCCTCTGACATTCTGAAGTCTATGGTCCCCTTCTCTAAATAATGTTTTAAAATTAATAAAATAAATTACCTACGTTTACAAAAGAAACCAATTATGTTGAAATACAGATCTCAAAATACATACTAAAAAAACACAATTACAGACATATCGTACCTGTGATGACTGACTTTGATAGACTGGGTTCATCTCAGCAATGCAAGGTTATAATACAACTCCAAAGGGCTCATGATGGAAAAGGCTATCCACATCCAGAGAAAGATTTACCTAGTCCAAATGCAGATTGAAGAAAACTACTTGTTCTCTCTCTTTTTCATTTTGTTTTGTTTCTTCTTCCTCATTATTCATTCCATTGGTTATAATTCTTCTTTATACCTTGACTAATGTTTAAAGTGAAGGTTATGTAGAACCTATATCGGATTGCATGCTGCCATGGGAGAGGATGGATGGGGGAGGAGAGAAAGGGGGAGAAAATTTGGAACTCAAAAATTTGTGGAACTGAATGTTGTAAACTAAAAGTAAATACATTTTTTAAAATATGAAAAAATGACTGTAATATGAAGACAAACATAATCAAATAAAAAATTTATTTTATTGTTAAAAACAAAAAACAGCCCCAGCTTAAGAACTCCTGTTCTATAAGGACTCATTCCATAAGGAGTCTACCTAATATTCTTCCTTGCATTCTCTTGAAATTGAGGGGATATGAGAGCACCCTGGCTCACCAAGGATTACGCTTTATTCTTATTAATGAAACACTCCCATGTTCTTTTTATAGTCATGCATTCCACTTATGACAGCTTTTATATTATATCTTCAGTATAAGTCATCATTTATAATGTGTTATAATGTGTTACTCATCCTCACCATGAATTTTTCCATTGGAACTATATGTCAGAAACCACTCTTGATTCTCCCCCTAACCCTCACCATCTTAACCTATTGAAATCATTCTCCAACAAGGTTCAACTCAGGTTCTCTCTTCTCTGTGATATTCCCCGATTCTTCTAGCTACATATGCTCTTTCTCTTCTTATATCTAAATCGTCTGGTCTGTTCTCTGCTAGGAACTTAATGCCATAGTGGGTAGAATGTTAGCCTCAGACTCAGGAAGACTTGAATTCAAAACCTGTCTCAGAAACTTACTAGCTGTGTGACCCTGGGCAAATAATTTTCCCTCTCTCAACTTTACTATCTTTACCTGTAAAATGGAGATGATAATAGCAACTACCTCACAGGATGATTGTGAGGACAAAACAAAAATAATATGTGTAAAGCACCTTATAAACCTTAAAGAATTTTATGAATATGAACTATTAATAATGTTATAATTTGTGTTATGATTATCTGTGAATGTTTCAGGTAGCTGCTAGATAGTAAGTTCCCGGAAGGTAGGCCTATATTGGTTTTTCTCTTTTTTATTACAATGACTTGCCTATATTAGGTTGTCTGCTGAATCAAATGTGTGACTGGGAATCCTGGTTTTGAGTCTAGAACAATTCATTCTGTGAAGTTTGGATTCAGTCAAAGGGCCACACTTGAGGATACAGAGGGCCACATGTGGCCTCAAAGCCACAGGTGCCCCACCTCTAGTCAAGAGTGTTTGTGAAACTTTATTTTTAAAATTATTTTATTGCACATAATTTAAAATGTCTTCCCTTCTCTAGGATAAATATTCCCCATTTCCTTCAACTAATCCTCACATGAGATAAACTTAGTTATGCCTTTATCAAAGTCATGGGGGAAAAAAATATTAAACAGCACAGAGTCAAGAACAGATGTCTGAGGAATCACTGAGGACCTTCTTCAAAGCTGACATTGAACTATTAACAACTCATTGCTCTTTTAGTCTATCTGGCCATTCAACTAGTTCCAAATTCATTTCTTATGTTGTCATCTCATCCATATATTTCCAACTTTTCCACACCAGTATGAGACACTTTATCAAATACTTGGTCAGAGTCAAGGAAAAATACTCCTATGGTATCCCTCAGATCTATCACTTTAGTAACTCCAGAAAAAAGGAACTAAGTTGAGTCTAGCATGATCTATTCTTCATGAAGCGATGTTGATATATTTCAATCATCATTTCCTTTTGTAGTTGTTCATTAAGCACTTCTTTCTAGATTTATTCTAGTATTTTCCCATTCTACATGGATCCATGTAGTCTGGTAAAGTGGAAAAAGACTAATTCTCAGAATCAAGAAAACCTGGGTTTAAGTCTAAAATGTGGTTCCTTTAACCAGCTCTCAAAGGGCATGGTTTCAAGACCCTCTCCATCCAATTTATCGAAAGCACTCTAGCCTCTCCTAAAATGCAATGCCCAAAACTGTGACATGGTCTGAATAAAACTGACTCACAGAGGGATTATAACTTAATTCTAGACACTATACTTTATATGGATCAATTTTCCATTAGTTCTTAGGCTGCCGTGTCACACTGTTGACTCATCTTGAGCTCTCGGAATACTTAACTTTTTTCGTATGAATTCTTCTCCAGTCATATCTATCTTCATCCTGTTTACTTATGCTCCTTTTTATTTGAAACTCAGAATGAAATTTTCCATTTATTGCATTTTTATTAGATTCAGTCCATAATTCTTCCTTTCTGAGATCTTTTGGGATCCTGATGCTATCTTTTAGTAATACACTGGCTAGCTTCCACAGCTTCATGTCATCAGAAAATTTGAAAAGCATACTATACAGGACTTTATCTGAGTCAGGGATGAAATGGCTACCACCTGGGTGTCCACTCTGGGTGACCTTGGAGAAGGTTTTTTAATCTGTCTGCCTCAGTTTCCTCATTAGTAAAAAGGGGAAAATAATATCTGTTCTAACCCCTTAGAATATTGTGTAGAGATAATATCCTACCTTCTCCAGGAAGCCTTTCCCGGTCCTGCTTAATTCTGATGTGTTCCTTCAGCTGATTGTTTCCAATTTATCCTCTATATAATTTATTTGTACATAGTTGTTTAACTATTGTCTTCCCATTAAACTGTGAGCTACTTAAGACTGATGGGAAGCCAGGGGTACAGTGGATAGGGTGCCGGGCCTGGAGTCAGACCTGGGTTCAAAATCCAGTTTCAGACACTTACTACCTGGGTGAACCTAGGCAAGTCACTGGACACCATTTGCCTCAGTTTCCCCATCTGTAAAATGAGCTGGAAAAGGAAATGGCAACCACTCCAGTATCTTTATGAAAAAATATAACAAACCAGGGCAGCTAGGTGGTATGGTGAGTAGAGCACTGAATTGGGAAACAGGAGGACCTGAGTTCAAATCAGGCCTCAGACACTTGACACTTAAATAGCTGTGTGATCTTGGACAAGTCACTTAACCCCCATTGCTTTGCCTTCTCCCCTCAAAAAATGAGGTCACAAAGAGTCAGACAGAAATGAAACAATTTAACAACAACCTCAAGATCAGAGTCCATCTGTTGCCTTTCTTTATCTTTCCAGGGTGCCATGTAGGAGGTACTTAATAACTGTTTATTGACTTTTAGAAATGTTGTTGAAAAGATAAAAGGAATATAGTGTTAAGGCAATGTGGTGTAGTGAGTAAAATGCTGGCCTTGGGGGTCAGGAAGATGTATGTCCAAATTTGACCTCAGGATCTAACTAAGTTGTGTGACCCTGGAGAAGTCACTCATTTGCCTCACCCACAAAATAAGTCAGTTGTATGAGATGACTCCAAGTCTGATTTGATGATCTGCCACACAACAGAGACATGAAGAGTGTGCAGATGAATATCCCAAGTTCTCGTCCCTAGGCCCAGTGATGCCACCCATTTGCCTTCTTGACGTTGGGCAAATCACGTGATTCCTCTAGGCTTCAAAACAGAGCTAGCAGGGAGATGATGGACTCACAATGAAGACTAAAGTGTTCATTTTAAGACAGGGCTAATGTGGGTATTAATTTTGTACAACTATGTATATTCGATCCAATGGTTTTGTTTTTAATTTTGATTATCAATGGTGGTATAGTGAACAGGAGAGAGGGGATAGAGATATGGCAGCCAAAAAAATGATAATAATTTAATTCCATAACAATGAATAAATTGCCATTTGTCAATGAATGATATGTAAATGATTAATAAAATGATATAGTTTTTAAAAAAAACAATAAGAGAAATCCAACTAGAGTTGGCAATGTGAACAGTGGAAGGGGCATCGTCTATGAAGCCAGAGGACCTGTGTTCAAATTCCATTTCTGCTATCACCTCTCTGTGAGCTTGGTTCTGTTTCCTCATCTGAAATAGAAAGGATCTGGAATAAATGGCCTCTAGATACCCCTTACAACTGAAGATCATAGGCTCACTTATGACATGCTATAACTAAGTGATGGAGAAAGCCACTTACAGCTCAAAAATGCTGCACTACTCCATTTGTGTCTGGGAAAACAGGCTGAAAAGTATAACACACCATCAAGAGTGTAAGGTATTTATTTTAACACCCCATCTGGTTGATGTTGGCCTTCCCTGTGACTCTGATAACTGTTGATTTTTTGTGTGTTTTAATGCAAACACCTTAAAAATCAGTTAGAGCCATACTTTATATTAAAGCATGGTGGGTGTTCCAGTGAATGTGCTGCTAAGTGTTCCTTGGCTCCAGTAGTAAAAAGTAGGGAGGGAATGGTAGCATTAGCCTTTGATCTCAGAATGTCTTCCTTTTATTCTACATTCTCTGGTTCAAATATTCTTTTAAGTTCATTTTCTTTCCTCTCCTCTTTCACAACTCCTTTGGCATCCTTTCCTGAAGTTCAAGCCAATCCAATCCCACAAGCATTTTCAGAAGACCCTACTATGTGCAAAGCACTGGGGAGGGGCGGGTAGAGTGGGTAGGTGAGGGTGGCTATGCTCAGCCCTGTATGGATATCTGAAATAGTACAGCCTCAAATGAGATGATACTTGTAAAGTGCTTCACACAATATCTGGCACATAGTAGGTGCTTGCTAAGTTCTTGGTCCCTTCTTCACCCTCCCTTCACTTTTGCTGTTTAAGGGGTCCCATGCTACCTGCTACTGCCTGTTCAGCTCTCTAGCTCATCATTTGATTCAATTAACAGTTATTTTTTTCAGTCATTTTTCAGTCGTGTGAAATTCTTTGTGATCTCATTTGGGGTTTTCTTGGCAAAGATATTGGACTGTTTTCCATTTCCTTCTCTGGCTCATTTTACAGATGAAAAAACTGAAGCAAACAGAGGTTAAGTGACTTGCCCGAGGTCACACAGCTAATAAATGTCTGAAGTTGGATTTGAACTCAGGAAGATGAACCTTCCTGACTCCAGGCCTAGCATTCTATCCACTGCACCACCTAGCTGCCCACATTTATTACAAATCATAAATTTAGAGCTGGTTGGGACTGTGGGGGATATTTAGATACAGCCCTTTATTTTATAGATTTGTAAACTGAGGCCCAGAGAGATGAAGGGACTTGACAAGTTCAAAACAGTGGAAATGTAAATCCAGGCCCTCTGATTTCAAATCCATTGCTCTTTCTGCTTGAACACGTGGTCTCCCTATTAAGTACCTACTAAGTGTCAAGCACTATACCAAGCATTGTGAATACAATGGCCAGAAGCTCTGGATTTGGAATCTGAAGATTCTGTGACTCTGCCACTTACTGGCAGCACAACATTAGACAAATTTCCTTTCTGGGCCTCAGTTTCTCATTGGCAAAATCAGGAGGTTGTATATAGAAACCCTGACTTTTCCTTCCACCTCTAATCCAGGATTCTGTTTTACCTGAGTCAACAGAATTTTTTAATACAGCTCAATAATAAAAAAATACCTTTACACCTGGATAGCTACGACCCCATTGTCACATCTGTAACATTACAATCTCCCAAGATTTTGAGACTCCAACACAGCTCAGGTTCTAATTTCAACAGAAGAAAAGTGAAGTTTATTTAAAATGATTGGTTTTGAGTGTATTTGAGTTTTATACCTGCCACCCCACATTACTTTGCCCCTTTAGGGTCCTTATGGAAACAAGGCTTCATCTATTTTTACCAATTTCTGCTTAAAAATTGCTGGAGGAGCAAGCTAATGCTAACAAAGAAGCCAGCTTGGCAGATAAAGCCCCAAGGAAGCAAAAAAATTTATCTATATTAGAGTAGTATTTCAAAATTAATCCCACATTCCAAAAAGTGCCATACTTGGATTTAGCAATCCCCATTAGATAAGCAGGATCTGAATTAGCAATGGAAGACTTAGTCCAACTGCTCTGCTGGAAGCATATTATTTAAGAGACCATGCCCAATAGCATTAAGGAGATATGTGTTGGAGTCCAGATCTGGAAACCCAATGGGGAATAGAGTACCAACTTGTTCAATTTCTTCTTATTAGTTCAGCTTTTTTCATGTGTGTTACCAAGGAGGGCAGGACTAGACACACATTCTACACTAAGTCATCTACAGTAAACCATACTTATCATAGGTAGGAAAGATCTATCCAAAATCGGACTCAGACACAGTCAGCATCATTCTTGTGAACCCACCATGTTTCCAGAAAACTGTGATTGGACATTCATGGCATCCCATCTTATATTGACTGTATCTGGCATCTATAAAGATTACATGCCTTTTTCATTGTTTATATACATATTGTTTGATTGTGATAACATCTGCATGTGGGAGTGTAAATTTCAACTTTGTTGAAATTTCCCAAACAGATATAAGTTCCAGCTGCTCGTTCTTGCCTGTCCAGTGTAGATCTTACATTACAAAGAAACAGGCCCAAGATTGGGGGGTGGGACTAAGAACTAAGATTTATCTAGTTCCTTGGTCTTCCCATTGCATGGGGGATGAATTATAAAATAAAAAGGTTATTTTCAATTGAATTTCAAATGCCAAAAGCTCAAAGTAAGGGATGTTTAAAAGCCCGCCAGTGTTTTCATTAATTTTTAAAGGATGATATCAAATGATGAAGTTTTTCATGTAGCTGGGAATGAGCAGATGAGTCAGGTAATTTAAGACACTCCATCCCCAGAAAACCCCTGTCCCCATACTGAACTAAACTTAAAGAAAAAAAACAAACACGTTTTTGAGTTCAGAAATATCTATGAAAAAGGAAGAACGAGAAACATCTGGACCAACACTACTGAGCTGAGAATCAGCAGATAAGAAGTTTAAATCACTTAACATACATTAACTGGGCATTTACTATGTATCCAACTCTTCTAGGCACCATAGGGGGATGGGGGAGGTAGGAGAAAGGGTGGATAAAACATGTAAGTACTAGACCACCATGGTATAGCTTTCAAAGGGACCAGCATTATTTTCAATTATTTGTCCCAATTCCTTAAACATTTAGAGGAAAAAAGTCTTTGTGGACATTAAGAATTTACAACAGTGTAGTTTACTTTGACTCTTAAATGGACAAATCAAGCAACAAATTAAGAACCTTCTTATGTGCCTGGCACTGAGCTAGGCATGGAGAATAGAAGTCCAAAGAATGAAACAATCCCTATTTGCAATGAGAATAGACTCTAATGGAAAAGTGCAAATAAATGAATAAACATGACCTGTAAGTAGTTTATGCTACACATGTCCACGGAAAATGTATGCCTGCAAAAAGTCATAGCCTTCAAAAACCCAGTTTTAGATGAGATCAAATTACGTTTTTGACAGTCTGAAGGGTTAAAAGCAATACTTCTTTAGGTGAGTCCAACAGAAGGAGAGTTAGACTGAACCATTTTACTGCAATATTTTGAGGGTCTATAATTTCACTCAAGGGAGTTTTTAAAAATTTATTTATTTTTAATTTATTGAATAAAACAAGAATTTCCATAACAGAGTATATTAAAAAGATGATTGCACATGAAACTGCAAATCTCTTATATACAACTTGCTTTTCCTTTTAAATATATAATAAAGTTATCATGTAAATTTCCTTTTTTTCTTCCCTTCTTCCCACCACTGCTCTAGAGATGGCTACTATTAGAAACAAATGGTATGTGTGTATACACATATATATATATATATATATATATATACATATATAAAATTATTCTATACATGCTTCTATTTGTCAGTTCTTTCTCTGGATGAAAATAGCATCTTTCACCCAAGTAATTCCATGTTTTTTAGGATCGAGCTAATCATTTCTCATAGCACAGTAGTATTCCATCACAATCATATACCACAACCTGTTCAGCCATTCTCCAATTGATGGACATCCCTCTAATTTCTAGTTCTAGCTCTTTGTCACCACAAAGAGAGCTGTATAAACATTTTAGATGTAAAGGTTATTTTCCTTTTTCCCTTTTTGGGGGAGAGTTCATTTTTCACTGGTATATATACCTCTATGACTAAGTAGACTTTCTTTCAGAGTTGCTATGACTAGAAAATGTGTTGACCTATGTCCAACATAGTCATGAGGCTTCTCAGCTTCAGGTACTTTGGTCCTCTGATGACAGGCATATATGGCATCTCTAGAGCAATTTTCAAAGTATAACCCACTTAGTAGGACTTTCCAGAATTCATGGCCTCCTGGCATCATCCTCAAGAACCTAAGAATACCTTTCATACACATGTTGCCTATCAATTTGAAAACAAATTAGGATCTTGTTCTTTTGTTGCAAGTCATGTGAAAGCCATCATCCCTTTCCTTTGACTGATTTAATAAGAACCCAATGAACACTTTTCCTATGTGTTAGAAAGCCTAAAGAGATCCTGGCTGTTTTCCTTAAACTGGGGATAGAACCATTGAGTATGTCATATACCAAATGGATGACACATTGTCTCTGGGAAATTGAGGTCGGGAGGGAATATGTTGTTCAGACTGCCCAGTTCCCCAGCATCTGTTACTTCACCTGCTAGGTATTTGCCACTTCTCTACAGGTTTCAAACCAAGAAAATGCTTCCTTGATGAATCACCTATGGGTTCAGATATCCATGGACCATTAGTTGATAATTCCTTGAAATACATCAGAGAAATGTACCTTATGGAATTAATATTATTAATGCTATCAGACATCCTGAAATGCATTGTTCTAACCCACAAGAACACATCACAGAATACTTAAGATTTAGGTGGGATACAGCAAAAACAATTATATCACGAAAATAAAAATTCCTCTAAATGTTTAAGGATTGGGACAAATAGTTGAAAATGGTGCTTTTGAAAGCTTATACCTTGGTGGTCTGGTAGTGACATGTTTTATCCACCCTTTCCCTTACCTTCCCCATCTCCTGAAGGTGCCTGGAACAAACAGTTGGATACACACACATACTTATGTATATGCACACACATATGCATATATATGTAGTTTATGCTGGATATCATGTTTTGTTTAGTTTGCTTACTTAAAGTGTTTTGTAGTCAGAGGGTGGAAGTGGGGAAAAATCACTAACTTTCCAATATTATTTTTCCTTGCGGTTTACTTTTTAAATTACAATTTTAAGCCTTGTTGGTTGATAATATTTAAATTTATCTTTCCCATTTATCAATCAACTAATCAATCAACCGGTATTTATTAAGCCTTGGGGATAAAAAACAATAAAGTAGAAACAATCCTTGGTTTAGCCAGCAGCAGCCTGGTATTGGAGATACATGGGAAAGAGCCCTGGATTTAGAGTCAGAGAATCTGGAACCAAATCCTGACTCTGCTAGTTCTTACTTATTTGACCTTCAGCAAATCATCTCAATTCTGTAGGCCTCAACTTTCCTCCTGGCATCATCTGTGAAATGAAGGCAGCAAACCAGATCACCTCCACAATCCTTTCTAGCCCTAAACCTACGATCCTAGACTTCCCTTCATGCTTTCCTTGTCCAGGATTCTGAAAACATGCTGGTAATTTGGAAATTAATAAAAAATAATTTGTTTGAGCTATTCCCCACCCACCCACCCCCAGCAAGACACTATCAAGAGCTGGCAATGGCGGGTTATCCTCAGTGACCGAAACATAAGTCCCCAAGCATATACATTGAAAACATGTTTTGTCATAAGTCTCGTCCTTGTGCCTTTGTGTGTCTACCTCTAGGGATCCAAATCATAACAGAGCAACTATTCCAGGAGTAAGGAATGTTAAAAGTAAGGAGATTCAGGGGTTAGAACAATCAGAAACTAGTTAATCCCAATACATTTGTTAAACACCTACTACATGCCAGATACAGAGTTAGGCTCTGTAGATACAAAAGACAAAATGAAACAATTCTGTGTATCTTCACACTTTATTTATTTGTGATGAAAGCATCTGTTTATTCACTTGCTTCTCTTTTATAGAATGACCAAGAACAGAAGCATGCTCCTCCACAAAAGTAGCACTTTCTGTCTTTGCTCATAGTACATAGCATTGTAGTTTCTCATTTGTTACTTATTGAAAGTTTCACATGTTATCCTAACCCATTGTTTTCACTCTGTTTTCCATAGTCAATGATCATTTATTATGTGTTTACCATATGCAACTTGGCCTAGCATACACACACACACACACACACACACACACACACACACACACACACACACACACACACACACACACACACAGTGTGCAGGGCTAAGAGTTGGAAGATGTGAACTTAACTCCTACACCTTACACTTGACTCAGCTAAATCCCTTGGACTAATCTACTAAAACACAAACAGGTGGCTATCTTCTTCAGTGTAGGAAATCCCCACACCAGGAGTTCCCCACCCTGATAAAATCCCAGATTCTTTATGTATTTGTGTACTCCCCCAATTTTGCCCCCATACACATCTTCAGAAGGAGTAACCTGAAAGAACACATAATGGCTTTTGTTTTTCATAGTAAGGCTTAGTTCAATGGCAAAATTGTCTTTGTTTCTCATAGCATGCTTTTCCAAGTGGAAGGAAAAAAGCCTTCTTGTCTCCCCTCTTCTTTTTTTGATTTCATCCCTGATCACCTTTTGCCTACACATGAATAACCCTTCCTTCTTTTCAATGTGATTGCAATAAGCTGATTCAGAAGCCTCATTAATTACCTAGTGCTTCCTTATGGGTGCAAATAATGCTCTTTGAGACAAAGCAAACATGGATCTTAGCTGAACATTTGCTTAGTTCCAGGACATTCTAAAACAGGAATTTAGGTATTTCTCAATAGTGTCGAGACTTGAGTCATTGGGCCATGTCCTTTGTTGCTCAAATATTATCTACGTTTCCACCTTCAGCAGGTCTTTACTAATTACTTTGATCTTTGTGATAGCAAACAAGCATAAAACCATGAAAAAGCATCTGCAAGGGATTTTCTGGGAAGGAGTGACCAATAGCTGGTCTCTGGGAAAGGGAGCACACAGATAAGTGAGTTTCACTGAGATCTTATCGGTTGCTCAGCAGAGCAAGAAAATGGAAAGAATGAAGTATTTCTAGGCATTTGACAAGATTACATTTTATTTTAGTTTTGGATGACCTGGTGCAGAAAAGATAAGAACTAACTCAGAAAGTTTGTATGTTCAGTAAAGAAATTTAAGAATTAAAATGTTATTTTCCTTTTCAGAGCCAGACAAACATATCAAAATAAAAATTCCCCAAACAATGCATACCACTCTTTTCTTAGTGCATAATATGATATTCAAATATTTAAAAACTTAAGTCACCAGGATTTTTGTCTCCAAATCATAGCTACAGTATATAGAAGGGTTGCTTCTTGTTGTGACAATTGTATTTCTTGGATATGCAATATCTAATAAAATATTACTCCCACATTAAATAATGTAAGTTATTAATCCACTGGGAAATAGATAGTCAATACATATTTATTAAGTGCCTTCTATGTGCCAAGCACTCTGCTAAGCAATGGGGACATAAATAATGAAAAGAATGACACTCTCTACCCTCGAGGACCTTATAGTCTAATGGGGAAGGCAACATACAAAAGGAAGTAGAAAAGAGTGGGGAGTGGGGCAAGTTAGGGAGTACCTGGTATGGGGCCATGACTGAGAAGTTCAGAAGAATGTAGCTGGGTGGGAAATGAAGAGGTGGCTGGCCTGGCTGCCCTACTTAAGTGGAGGTTTAGAGAATGAGCTCTTTGCTTTGCCCACCAATCAGAGGGTACCGATGAAGGTTGATTGGATTTTGAAGTATGTATGATAAAGTTTTTGATGATGAGAATCCTAGGGGCATGGTGAAGAAGGCCAAAGGATGGAAGATGGTTAAGAAATGAAATGCTACGATAAGTGAATATAGTGGAGATAAGTTTGAAGCTCTTGGTAGGATGATTTTTCATATATTTTATGATTGGCCAGGAGCAGAATGGCTTGATATAACTTAAAAATCGTCATGCTTTGTCTGGTTTTGCTTTTTTTTTCTTTTCCCAGTGATCACTCATTGGTTACAACCCTTCTATATAACCAAACTATTGTACAATGTGAAAGTATTTGCAGATCCTATACATGATTGCACACCACCATGGGGTGGGGGGGAAGGGAGGGGAGAAAATCTGAAACTCAAGTGAATGTGGAACTGAATCTTGTAAATTAAAAGTAAATAAACAAGTCATTTAAAAGAAAAAAAATCTTCATGCTTGTGAGTAACATTACATAATATGATGTATAGGGGGCAGCTAGGTGGCACAGTGAATGGAGCACCTATCCTGGAATCAGGAGGACCTGAGTTCAAATTTGACCTCAGATACTTACTACTAGCTGTGTGACCTTGGGTAAGTCACCTAACCCCAATTGCCTTAAGCAAAAATAAAACAAAACATAATATAATGTATAACTGATTTCTGAGTTGGAACTACCTGGCAACTATCTAGTCTATTCAATATATGGAAAATAATCCCTACCACTATGTGCCTGACAAGTAGTTATCAGCATCTGCTCAAAGACCTTTAATCAAGTGGGCCCTACTATTCCATTCCTCTTTAGGATAACTCCAGATGTAAGAAAGGTTTTGTTTACATTAAACCTAAATTTGCTTCAAGAAAGTCTATCCATTGCTGCTAGTTCTACCTCTTAGAGCCAAACAGAGTAAAGTGACAAATGAAAAGTTTGAGAGACATAATTTCTGGGTAATTAATCATTTTGGCCTTCTCTTGCAAACCAAAGATGAATCAGGGAAGCTTCTCAATGCTTACATGCCCTTGGAAGAGTGGGTATTCCCAACAGGTAGCAATCAACTCTGATTGGTTAACAATTAATGAGAATGAATATTATAATGAGAGGTGGAATTATTCTAATAAGAGGCTGGGAGATATGATTTTGATTATGTCACCCTTACTCCCAGCCCATCCCCCAATCTAGACAAAGGATGTATCCCACCCACCCAAGCCTGATTAGACCACAATAACACAATGGGCCAGAATTCAGCTAGATTAAATTTTCTTTGTAAGGTTTTTCTAGTTGAATGGGTTAGCAATTCTACCTAGATAAGATTATCTAGATAGAGTAAATTTTTGGGTAAGGTCAGTGACATTCTTCAAAGACTGGCTATATGGCTATGGGGATTTATTTCTTAATGAGGAAATAGAAAGAAAAAAATTTAATCCTAGTTAAGAATTTGTTATTGATATGAGAGAAATAATAATTTATCTCAGTAAATTTAATCTCTCTTCCAGATGATGCTCCTTCAAATACTTAAAGATAGTTACCATTCCCACCATCATCCCCTAGCAGTCTCTTCTCAATTCCTACAATCAGAGAATTGGGGTGTAGGTGGGGGGAAGTTCTTACTGTGCAACATACAGAAGTTAGGCTAGATGAAAGGAAGGATGATAGAGCATTATAATAAATTAATAAAGTTGCTGAAGAACCTATGTCTCTCAAAATAGAATTGTCAACTTGTTGGTAAAATTTAGATGTGAACCTTCCGGGACACCAGGTAACAACATAAGGTCTCTCCCAGGTCTAAGATGCAGTAGAGTATGAAACACTATAATGATATAAGCCTTGAGTGACCAAATAGGCCAGATTTTGCTAAGAGATTAGAAATATTCCCAAGCCAAAAAGAAACAGCTGCAAGTACAGAAAGTCCCAAGGAGATCTCGTTCTCAGGAGATTTTCCAACCCAGTTCTCAGTACCCTAGAGGTTTGGGAAATGTAGACAAGGTCAGAGGAATGTAGTTAGGAGTCCAGTCTCTGAGTTGTTCTTTAAATAGAATTGCTTCTTTTAACATTCTTCACTCAGAAGTTTTGAACACAGTGCAATTTCAACTATACCTATTGATATTTTTTCCTGTTAATTAAAAATAACAAATGACATCTGTGTCTGAAAGAAGTTATGCTCTCTAGCGGTGGGTGCTGCCGGAGCCTGTAAATCACTGATTTGGGGGAATGGCCAAGCTCTGTTCCCCAATCAGCAACATCTGCCATATGAAGAGAGCACTCAAGAGGTTAAAACCAATTTCAGCTTGTCAGTCTCTAGGCAAATGCAGTGGAATCTTCAGAAACAGCCCTGTGATGAGGGAGTGTTGAATGGAAATAAACTAAATAAACCTTCCTGTATGGATCACTGAGAACACCAAGCTCTTTTGTTTGAACTTCTGATTTCTCGTCTGGCGTCGCTTGGAGAAATGTGGGTTTCTGTTGAGATATCATGTATTTCCTACCATTTCAAGAAATCCTCATGGAAGGGAAGTTCATTGAGACCATCTGTAATGGGTTTAGGAGGGCTGTGATTAATATGGACCACCCGACTATTCCCTTGTTTGACATGTGAGAAAATTTGTAATCGGTTCCTGGTGAGAGAGATTTCAGGAGGACCCAATTTCACTTGGGTACTCCAGTTACCACCAAAGATCGGGCCACCAAACCCACATGTGGCCAGGGCCCATGCATGGTCAGTGGAAAGGGAGTAGAAACAGTTTCCTCTCCCTCTCTTGCCTCCACCCTCACACTGGGCCAAAAGTGCAGATAAGTAAAGTCCAAATGAGCCCAAGACCAGGAGATCTGGATACAAAACTGAGGTCTGTGGCAAACCTCTATGATTAGAAGTCGCCCAGTGTGGCACATCTTTATCGTCTCTATCATCCCCTCAAAAACAGCCAGTTCAAGGAGGGTAACAGCTGTTTTGATTCTGCTTTTCAAATATTCCCAAACAGCCCAATCCCATAGAAAGCTCTCCTGAAGGGCGAACATTCAACTGTAAACATTGGAAAGAAGCATTCTCATGATGTCAGTAAGACAAACATGTAAGAAGCAACGTGTGTATTCTGGAAAGCTCACTAACCATTTGGGCCAAGAAATAGGGTCTGGCACAAGTCTTCTTATGTGTCCGAGAGGACTTGATGGTATGCAGATAGAAGAAGCCGTGAAACAGCAGGAAAGGGAGAGGGGGAAGACAGGAGGGGGATGGTGTTGCATGTTGCTTTCAGCAGATGTTAGGCAAGGCCATGGAGCCAAGATTTTGTCAGGTAGATTAGGAGAGCAGGTAGAAATGCAAACAGGCTGGTTTCTGTTGGGCTAGGTGTTTTATTACAGGATCATCTCATTCAGTTTTCATCTGTTTAGCTCTATACAATGAGGCAGGTGACACAAGACACAAGAAAGAAAGGCAAAGATCAAGGCTCCTCTTTATCGGGAGTCAAGATCTCATTCCAGGCAATGTACACCCATTGTGTTTATAATTGCTGTGATTGTTATCTGATGTATTAGAGCTTCTTTGTCTGAGACATCACGCAACAGCAGAGCTCCCTAGAATGCCAGTGCAGAGAAAGCTGGGACCAAATTTGTCTTATAGCAAACACGGCTGTGGCTGTTGACCAGTTGTAATTGATAAATGTTCAGTCACTGGGATTTACCAAGATGGTAAACAGATATTTCTTCCTTTTTTTCAAGCACATACAAATGCATACACACATACATGTGGGCATTCATTTCCAGATAGCCTTCCTTCCTTTATGGACAAGCTTTCCTTTGTAACAAAGATTTTAAAAGACAAAAAAAGTCCAGCAAAACCAACCAAATCGCCACCAAGTCTGGAGGGCAGTCTGGGGTGATTGGACTTTGATTCCTTCCTCAGACACTTAGTAACAGGGTCACCCTGTGCTAGTCACTTAATCTTTTTCATCTGAAAAATGGGGTTGTTAATAAGAAAACCTGCATCACAGGGTGATCATGAGAATCAAATAAGGTAGTATCTGTAAAACATTTTGCAAATCTACAAATGTTAGTTATTACACACAGAGGGATCCTGGCATAGGGGACAGAGGACTACCTTCAAAACCAAGAAAGCCTGGGTTCAAATCCTGCCTCTGACTGGCTGTGTGACCCTGCATCACTTAACCCATTAAGTATTCTAGACACCTCTCTAAGACTATAAGGTGCAGGGAAGATGCTGGCTTACATTAGTAAAGGAAATGTCTTCTTCCAGAAGTTCCCTTGGTTGGTGAAATCACAAATCCAGTCCTTATAAATAGGCAGTTAAGTGATGCATGGCCTGGAGTCAGGAAGACTTGAGTTCAAATTTAGCCTAAGACAAGCTGTGTGACCCTAAGTGGGCAAGTCACTTAACCTCTCTGTCTGCCTTAGTTTCCTCAACTGCAAAAGGGATGTTATAAGCATCAAATGAGATATTTGTAAAGCACTTAGCACTTCCTTCCTTTATTCCTTCTTTTCCCTCTCTCTTGCCTTCCTTCCCTTTCTTCTTCCTTCCTTCCTACATCTTCCTTTCTTTCTTCCCTCTCTCCTTCCTTCCTTCTTTTCCTTGTTTCTTCCTCTCTTCCCTCCCTCCTTCCCTCCTTCCTTTCATCCTTCCTTCCTTTTATCCTTCCTCCCTTTCCTCCCTTCCTTCTTTCCTTCCTTCCTTCTTTTCATCGTTCCTTCCTTCTTTTCCTTCTTTCTTCCTCTCTTCCCTCCCTTCTTCCCTCCTTCCTTTCATCCTTCCTTTCATCTTTCCTTCCTTCCTTCTTTCCTTTCATCCTTCCTTCCTTCTTCCTTTCCCTCCCTTCCCTCCTTCCTTCCTTCTTTCCTTCCTTTCCATCCCTAACCTAACTATTATATACAATAGATTGTCCCCCATTTCTATAGTAAAGATAGTGCAGCACATTTTTTTTTTCAACTCTCAAGGGTCAAGTTTAGCCATACCCATATTTACCTTCATTTTATTGTTCTTTCTATCAATGAGCGTTGTAGTACTGGTGATATCTATTGTTTCCTTAGTTCTACCTATTTTTGCATCAGTTCATCTGAGTCTTCCCACAGTCCCTGAATTCCTTATATTTGCCATTTTTTATAGGCAACAATATTTCTTTATGTTTGTGTCACAATATATTTTGCCATTCACCAGATGATGGGTAAAATATTTCTCATGGAAGCATTCAGCGATGTGGGTATGGGTTCATTTTGAAAACACATCTTTTTTTTTCTCCCTATTTCTGTATATGTAGCTTCTTTTCTTTCCCCCCTAAATGGGCCATATGCCTTAATGCAATCAAATGAAAATAATTCCTTTGCTCTACTTATTAATGACTTTCCTTGTTAGTGAGGTAAGCACATACACGTTGAAAAGCAAGTCGTCCCTGGGAACCACATTAATTATAAAATGCAATCAAAAGATCAGCTCAAGAAGTTTGCTATCAGGCTTTTCTTGGTTCTTCGGTTTTCCAAAGGCCTCACTCTAAAGAAAGAACAGAAATGGAAGGCATAAAACGTCAAGTGTACAGATTTGCTATTAAGAAATCCTCGTTTACCTGGGAATAAAATATAGCTACCCCCTAGGGTATGCAAGTTTTAAAAGGCAAATTAATCTTTTAAAGAGGAGTTTCTGGCTCCAACAAGCAAAGGAGAGTGTTTCAAAATGGAACAACATCAACCAGCAGAAAACAAGTGTGTCTTTGCTTAATGTGCAAAATAATAAACAAATCAAAAACCACTGTGCTCCCTAAATTAGATGCAGTTCTTTTACTCTTGAATGTCCATTCATTGGCAGAGATAAATGAGACAAGACCACCATAAGATCTCCTTAGGGATAGGGATTGAACCTGTGATTTCTTTGGTGTGGGAACCTTTCAGGGGTGTAAATTCCCCCTACTGATAATATTTATTTGAAAGAGAGAAAGAGATAGCTAGCAATAATAACAAAGATTGTTGTTATAGTGATAACTATTTATATAATACTTTGAGTTTTGCAAAGTGCTTTATATATGTGTATATATATAGTGTCTCAATTAATATGCAACTCTGTGAAATATCCTCATTCCACAGATGAGGAAACTGGGACTGAGAGGTTAAGGGACTTGCCCAGGGTCACACAAACGATTAGTGTCTGAGGCAGGATTCAAACTCAGGTCTTCTTAATTCTAGACCCAGTGTTCTAGGCACTGCACCATCTCATTATCCATCCATACTCACCCACAGCTGCCTGGGATACTGATTTGCCCAGTGTAGCACACCCTGTATGTGTCAGTGATGGGACCTGCACCTACATCTTGTTGACGCCAAGGCTGGCTCTCTATCCATTGAACCAGGCTGCCTCTCAGTATCTCCTTGTATTAACATGTATTACCTCTGGCTTGGAAGTTATATGTTAAATTATGTCTTAGAGTCACATGGTCAGGATAAGATGAGGAAGAGGTAGTTGTATCAGGGGTTTTTATTGTAATAGTTAAGGTCAAGACCACCAATTCTTCCTCCAAGAGTGAGATTCTCTAACAGCTCGGGAACTAAGGTTGCGATCAAATATGACAACCACCAGAGATCACCACCCATCCACACAACACATCTCCTGCAGTCTCCCACCTTCCAGACTCTCCTGTCCATGCTCTGTTCATGTTATGATCCAATTTCTGTGTTATCCTGGGTCCAAGAATTTTGCAGACAAACAAGTCATCTGCATATTTGATAATAGAATAAAATAAAAATTAAAGCAGAGACATTTAAAAAAAGTTTTCCTCCACTTCAATTTCAACAAGCCTGTTTATTTCCAAATAGAAACTTGGTAGGGGTGGAGATAAGACATCATCAACTCCTGTGTCGTACGAAGGAAGAAATTAAGGTTGAGGGGTTCCTGTGACTCTAAATTCAGCATACTTTTTACTGTACTGGGCTGCCTCCCTCTCAGCACTCTTTGGAAAAGAGAAGAGTTTTAAAAATTGGAGAAAGTGAGAATTTTTGGTAATTTTTCTGATAAATAATCTGCCATCATGGATAACACATGATACTTGCAAATCAAGAAGGCCTGGGTTCAATTCTTGTCTCAGACACCAATTAGCCAGATGACTGGGGGCAGTTCACTTAATCTCAGAACCTCAGTTTCCTTCTCTGTCACATGGTGGCATTAATAGCATCCACCTCACTAGGCGCTTGTGAAGTTCAAACACAATAAGGTATGTAAAGTGCTTTGAGATCCTTAAACTAAAAGGCTTTATAAATGACAACTACTGTCTCAGGGGTCATTAGAATAAAGATCGGCTTCTAATTCAGAAGGTCAAAAGCTAGAGTAGAATGTTAGCTGGTTGAGGATGGTACTGTCTCCAGATTTGTCTTTGTATTCAAGTACAGGACAGCCAGGTGGTGTTGTGGATAGAGTGTTGGGTCTTCTTGAGTTCAAATCCAGCCTCAGACACTCATTAGCTGTGTGACCTGGGACAAGTCACTGAACAGTTTGCCTCAGTTTCCTCATCTGAACTGCAGAAGGAAATGGCAAATCACTCCAGTATCTTTGCCAAGAAAACCCCAAATGGGGTCACAAAGGGTAGGACAAAACTCAACAGAAACAACAAATCTTAGCACAGGCTCAGCCCATAGTAGGTGTTTAATAAAGGCTTGTTTCATTAAATAGGTTAACATAGGACATCAACACAATTTAGCACATGACATCCATTTATGGCACATTGTGACAGTCACACTGTATCAGTTTCAATGCCAAATGAATACCAAGTTCTGAGACTGAGAGCCAAGTGACTTTAAACATCTGTGAAGTGAAAATATTCCATATATCTCTCCCCTGGTATGCTACTGAGGAAGGAACAACTGAGTTACTGATCTTTTTTGCTTTTAACAAAGTACCCTGCTTCTGACAAGAGCAGGTGTATGAGAGAACTTGGCTTTGAATCCTCATTAACCAAATCAAAATTGGGTCCCGGTTTTTTTAATCCATCCCAACAAAATTATAACTCTTAAAAATCTCAAAGGGAAAAAAAAAACAAAAACATGTGATTTATTACTGAGGAAATGATAGATTTCTCTGGGCTCTCTTCTCCAGGATTCAGATGAAGTCAAAATCAAGGGAGTATAGAGATACTTGAAAATCTGCCCCTTTGCCCCCTGCCTCTAGTATATTAATGGTTACAAGATGTTCAGTGCATATTTGAATAGTCAAGAGAACCTGCCTCCCAAAGGGGAAACGAAAATGAGAACAGACCCAGAGGAAAAAAGAAGTTAGTGGACAGAACTGTAATGTTCTTAATGTTAACACAGACCAGCTTATGGTAACAAAGGTTAGGCCAGAGAGTGGTTTGATGTCAAAGTCAGAGCTAACCTCTTAGTCTTAACTCTGACTGGTAGGTCATAGAATATTTTTTTCAGAAGCAGATAATGTTTTCTCACACTGGCACACACTTTTTGATTTTAAAAAAGCTCACATTCTAAAGTCCTTTCCTTAAGGGCCTGTTAGGAGCACCATGCTTTATAAACCTTTTCAGTGCTAAATAAGCCTGAGTTATTGTTTGTTTCCTTTTTATCTTGACAATGAAACGTTTTTATGAATAAGCAAGCAAAGGAGAATGAAGAATTAAAGGAGAAAAGGGAATTTTGTTATAGGCGATTTATGGAGTTAGGTTTCCTTTGCAATAGATGAAAATAAAATCAGAAATTCCCACTTTTAAAATCCCGCATCTGTCTTGACTGTGTAGAAGGCTCACCATGGTACCATTCTTTCCCCTTCATTTATTTTCATTTGCATCAGTCACGATTTTCTCCGGATCCATGATGTAGATTAGCACAGTCCTTCAAGCCCCCGGCATGCAAGAAATTAGGTCAGACCCCAAAGAAATCAGGTTTAGGGAAAGTAAGAGAAAAAAATAGAGTTTTTGAAATAGTACAGAGTTCTTTAGGCAACTGGGGTACTAGGATGCAATAGTTAAGCTGTAAGAAAAGTTGAGGAGAATTGTAACCCTGAAGGTTTTAAATCATATTTCAAAATATCAAGATATTTTGAGTGATAAATTAATCTGAATATATCTTGGGGCTGACCTGGGTTATAGACAATAGTTCTTTGCATGAACCCAATGTGTGTGTGTGTGTGTGTGTGTGTGTGTGTGTGTGTGTGTGTAGGCACAATACAGATCTATAAAGATTTTCATTTTACAAAGGAATTTTTCCAAATATAACAAAAATATGCCCACTTACTACTTCTAAAAGAATTTCTCCAAAAAGAACAAAGATAAACTTATCACTTCAGTGGCTGACCTTGAGTTTCCTGTATCTGTAAAATGAAGGAGCTGAACTTGATGATTTCCAGGATCCTTGCTAGCTCTAGACCAGCAGTTCTCACCTTTGGGTTATGTTCAATTTGTAACAATGAAAATACATCCTGCATATTAGATATTTACATTACGATTCATAACAGTAGCAAAATTACAGTTATAAAGTAGCAACGAAAATAACTTTATGGTTGGGGGTCACCACAACATGAGGAACTGTATTAAAGGATCGTGGCATTAGGAAGGTTGAGAACCACTGCCTAGACCTATAGTCTTACAAACTATGACCGGATGACTGCTCTGAAGCTATGATCCTATGTCCACTTTGAGGGAAATATTCCTTCTTGCTGTTGAGTCATTTTTCATTATGTCCAACTCTTCATGACCCCATTTGGGGATTTCTTGGCAAAGATATTGAAGTGGTTTGCGATTTCTTTCTTCAGTTCATTTTACAGGTGAGAAAACTGAGGCAAACATAGATAAGTGACTTACCCAGGGTCATACAGCTAGTGAGTGTCTGAGGTCATATTTGAACTCAGGTATCCCTCACTTCAGTCTTGGCACTCTATCCACCGAACCTCCTAGTTGACTCTCATATTCCTTAAACCTGTGTATTTCACCACTGGGCTAAACAATTTGGTTAAGTTTTATTGATGCCTTTTGTTTTGTTTTGTTTTTATACCACTTTTATTTCCCCATGTTTTCCCACATCCATTGAGTCCTCCTTTATAACAAAGATAAATAGTTAAGAAAAATTAATTAACTGGGGCGGTTAAGTGGTGCAGTGAATAGAGCACCAGCCCTGGAGTCAGGAGGACCTGAGTTCAAATCTGACCTCAGACACTTGACATACTTCCTAGCCGTGTGACTTTGGGCAGGTCACTTAACCCCAATTGCCCTCCAAAAAGAAAAAAAATTAATTAACCAAGATAAATCAGAAATCTAACAGAGTATACAATGCGCCATTCCTGTGTTCACCTCACCTCTCAGTGAAAAGGAGGGAAGTCTTAATCTGAGATCAGATTTTAATGAATCTGAGTTGAGATGCCTCTTGGTTTTTCTTTCATGCACATAATGATGGCCATCTTGTATATTGCACTCTGGTTCTACCTACTTAACTCCTGTATCAGTTCATAAAAGTCTTTTTTTTCTGAATTCATCATGTTCCTTTTTATGTTGCAATGTTATTCCATTATATGCACATACCACAATCTGCTCGGCAATATCCCAATCAAAGAGTATGTGCTTTAGTTTTTGCCAGCATTGAGAAGTGCTGTTGTGAATGTTTTAGTACAGGAGGAACTTTTCATTCTGTCTTCTTGGGGGTATATGCCTAGTACTGGGAATTCTGGCCAAAGGTATGAACATTTTAGAGCCTTTCCTTGCATTATTCTCAGTTTTGCTGTTGCTTTTTCCCAGATAGTT
>CM053586.1:324188029-324205856 GCA_028646515.1 Pseudochirops corinnae
GAGAAGAAGAAGAAGAAGAAGAAGAAGAAGAAGAAGAAGAAGAAGAAGAAGAAGAAGAAGAAGAAGAAGAAGAAGAAGAAGAAGAAAGAAGGACCATTCCAGGTTAAGAACCATTCCTCCCTATGAAGACATATACCATTACTCACATGCATGCTTGCATGTATAAACTAGTGGCATTATTATCAGACAAGGCCCATTCTTACTTAATTTATTCTACAGATGGTGATTTTTGTTGGCATTGTTATTTCCTCCAAAATGATTGGAGGAATAATTCACATTCAACCTATCACATCATCCAAGGACATTGTCTGAATAGTTGTGAATCAGGGCTGGCTCTGGCTAAGCTGTAAAGGAAGCCCATCAAAGTCGGCACTAACGGGCAGTAATGTTTCCCAGAGTTAGCTCATGCAGATGAGAATATTATCTGCATCATCTGTAAACCTGCCCCTCATTCCGTCCCTCCCTCCCTCCCCCCAAAAGTCATAATGAACCCAAGATTTCCCTCAACTTAAGCAAAGTCTAACAGTGGATTAGGGCTTTTTGACCAAGTAATCAAAGAGAATGTCTAATTTTTTAGGAAGTCCCCCTGTTGCTGTCATTAAAATTTCTGAAACAAAGCCATATGATATGTAAATATGGAACAGCAGAATGGGATAATTTGGAGCCAAATTCACTGTCATAAATACACACATATGCAAATGTACATAGACGCTTTTGTTTAAAAACATTTAAATTATCTGTTAGACATAAATTATTATAGTAAAAAGAGTAAGAAATTATCTGATAGATAATTTATGTCAATTAAAAGGTGTAAAATGAAATGTTAATTAATCAGAGCAATAAAGCCTGCTACAGCACTGTTTAAGGGGCAAAAGGTAAAAAAAAAAAATAGAAAACCAATTAACCAGATAAGTTCATGATGACCTTTGTGAATGTAAATATCTAGGGATTGTAGAAACCAGACCTATTTGGTAGTGATTTAAATGCACTGAATTTGAAAGATGCAGCAGTACTTCCATTCAAGTCAGAAAGACCTGGGTTTGAGTCCCACCTTAGACACTTGTGAACTACATGACCCTGGGCAAGTCACTTATGCTTTCTTAGCCCCAGTTTCCTCATTTGTAAAACTAAGAAGCTGGGCATGGCCTCTAATGTCTTTTCCATCTTTAAATCTACAACACTATGACTTATTACCAGCATAGCTCAGAGAAAATAATTTCACATCTCTAGACCCAAATTTCCTCATCTATAAACGAATCGGCTGGACGAGATGACCTCCAAGGTCACTTCCAATTCTAGATCTATGATCCTATGAATTTTACAAACCCATATTTCTTAATCCCATTTGTTTTTTTGACTTCTCTTTTATCACCTTTCTCTGCCCTATTATCTTCTTTTAGTGGTTGTTACCAAGAAAATAACAGATGCCTGATAAATGAGATTTTTTCCCTATCTCCTCTTTAATTTCACGTTTGATGTGTACATTCATATGTATATGTGTGTGTGTGGTGTATACAGTTATGTATCTACCTCTCCATAGATAGTTAATGTTGTATCTATTGATAGATACATACATACACATACCTGAATGTAGGTGTACATATATATGCACATGTATCTATCTATAAATAGGTACACACATACTGTAGATAGATAGCTAGATACCTGTGTGTATATAGATAGATATGTGTGTATTTATGTATGTGTGGATATATAATACACATACATATATATACACACATATGTATATTTGTGTGTGTGTGTGTGTGTGTGTGTGTGCGTGTGTGTAGGTTTGGTGCAAGGGTTTGCCAGTAAATATTTAACAAGATTCTCTGGAGAAAAAAAAATGTACCCATAACACACATTTATGTGTAATCTGTATTATTGCCATTTCCCCCATCACTTTCTTAAGTCTAGACAATCAATAAAATAATAAATCAAGCCCTGATTTATAGCGTTTGCCCATTTCCAGCACGTAAATGCTCACAATGAAAATTTAACAATCGACTCTTGCAAGCTTGTCCAAGCTGGCTCTGGTTTGATTTCCCTCCACTCAGTCTTGACTCCTGGCCACTCCAATTATGTTTGGATGGAAGAGTAGAGTCCCACTTCCTGGCTCAAAGTTGAAATCCCCCACCTCCCTAAGCCTTTTTGCCAGGGTCTACCTGGCAGGTACCCCTATGAGATTTGGCCTCCATTGCCCCAGCTAAAATGAGAAATGCAAGCGGCACAAAACCTTAACCGGCTGCCAAATGTGGATCTCCGACTTCAGAAGAGATCTGTTGCCCCTGTGCTAGAAGGATCAGACCATAGAATATTTCTAATTATCTGAGTACTTCCACCTCTCACCTCAAATTATTTTTATCTCCATGTGGAAAGATGCTGATTAACTCAGCATTAACTGTGACATCGAGAACTCACATTAATTCCTGTTGAAAGGGGCAGGGAAGCTATGTGATGATGTCATAGGTGAGCTAGTGATTTGTACTTTATAAACTATTTTTTTTTCTTTTTAACTCTAGACCTGTCATTTCAGTGGCATAAGGAACTGCCAGGGAGGAAGCACTTTATGCCAGTAGAGGTCAATATCTGCTTTGCAGCTTTCAGGCTTAGAGTGAAGGTTTTTAACCGTGGGGGGGGAGGGGTGGGGTGGGATATGGGTATGGGTGTGGGTGTGTGTGACCCCTTTGGCAGCATAGTGAAGACTAATACTATGGTGATCCATTGCTTATATTAACAATTGAAGGAGATGCTGAATTTCAGTTAAAGTTTAGTGGAAATAAAGATGTACTATTTTCCCCCCCCATCCAAAAATGGCCTGTGACACAGAGAAAGTAGTGACTTACCCAAATACAGCCTGTATATGTCAAAGGTGGGATTCTAATCTGACTATTCCCAACTCTGGGCCATCTCTCTTTTTACTACACTAAGCTATCCACAAATGTTCACTAAGTAAGAATCATAAGATGCAATATTAAATCCTGTAATTAGAGAGCCTAGGAGTCAAGAAGACCTGAGTTGAAGTCCTAACTTTGTTGCATTCTGTCTGCAAGACTTTGGGTAAGTAACTTAACGTCTTAATGCTGTAGACCACTCCTCAAATTTCTAATCTGGAGAGCAGGTGCTACTGATCTACTTCAGAACAGCATCCTTCCTCCCTACTTGTTTCCCACAGGTTAAAGTAGAGACTTGGACAAAAACAATATATTATTCAAATTATGAGTATCTTCCATCCCTGTTTCCCCCCTCAACTATTTCACTTTTGTTTCCTGAATATTTATTATTTATTTAATCTAGAGATATTCTTTTTCCCCAGTAGAATACAAGCATCTTGAGGGAAGGCATTGTTTGTATTTTTGTCATGTTGCCAGCATTTAGCACAGGGGGCTAGCCCATAGGCAGTTCTAAGCAAAAACTTCTTAATTAATTAATGGAATAGTCTGTGAGAAATCTGTACTACTCTGAGACTGAGGAGCCTGCTATATCCCAAGGTATGCCTGTGAAATTGCCATCTGAAGTTTACAAGCACAATGGCTAATAAAAACTGACCTTTCGGCTCAAGACCAAGACTCTCCCAGTTTTTCATCTAGGTGGGGTCATGAGTCTGTTTTTTTTTCTACTACCAAATATGCTGCTTCTTCCTTTTCATGAGGCGCCATAGTAGATGATCACAGTGGGGGCAGAGCAGTATAGAAAGTTTCTGTTTATTGGGTTACTACTTTCCCTTTTTTGGGGGAAGGGAAGGGTGGAGGGTGGGGAAAGATGTACTTGTTCAAATGGTTCAATGGTTGCTGACTTTCTTCTATGCCTCTTGGTTTCTTTGTCCATCATTAGTATCCTCGTACCTAGCTAGCAATGCCAGGCCATAGGAAGTACTTTAGGAATACTAATTGATTGATTCATGTTTGACCACATGTTTTTATTAGCCAGACGCCCACTCTAACCAAAACCATGCTGGACTGTGGCAGCACACTGGAAACAATACTTCAGGGAGTCAATAGACCATGACCGGATGTTGTGATCATTGAAGGACAGTAGAATGCTCGGACAGAATGAGGGTCTTGCAGGAAAAAAGACTTAGGTTCAAATCCTGTCTCTGGTCCTTTAATATTATGATCCAGGGTAACTCATGTAACCTGCCTGAGTCTCAATTTCCTCAGCTAAGAGATAGATAATGTATTTGAATTTGCACTATTTTAAGTTATCATTGTGTAAACTGTGGTCATTGATTCCAGTCCACAATATAGGCAGTAAAATTCTGATAATTTGATTACTCCATAGAATTTATTGTTCTCACAGTTTGGGACTTAGCTTTAATATCTACAGTACCTCACCTAAAAGGAGATTGTGAGATTCAAATGAGATCATTCATGAGAGGGAGCCTACAAATACCAGTTATTATTATGGAAGTATAAACTCCCTAAGCCAGCAGTTCACAACCTGTGGGTTATGTTCAATTTGTAACAATGAAAATACGTCCTGCATATCAGATAGATTCATAACAGTAGCAAAATTACAGTTATAAAGTAGCAACGAAAATAATTTTATGGTTAGGGGTCACCACAACATGAGGAACTATATTAAAGGGTCGTGGCAGTAGGAAGGTTGGGAACCACTGCCCTAAGCTGATATAGTTCCAAATTTAGTCACATTTGAAACAGATTAAGTAAACAAGTAAATAAAACACAATAGCCACGGAGGGGCAAAAATTTATCAACTGGTTACTATATGCCAAGGATTGAGGATGTACTAACTGAAATAAAACAGTCCCTGACCTCAGCATGTATAAAGACAAGTAAATTAAACATATATAAAATATGAATTAAATGAATTAATAAATAGGTAAGTGAGGGGTAGAAAACTAACAACTGATGGGAATCAGGAAAAGCCTTAGCACTTGAAATGAACCAGGAAGGGAAATCAGGATTCCTAAAGTTGAGGTGATGGAGGGTAAGGGGAAGTACTGATTGCTAATAAGAGCTTTCTCTTCCCCTCTTCATTTATCCTATAAAACTTCAGCAGATTAGTCAGCTCACTGGTGAATAAAATCGAATTGTTTTCACTCTTGCTGAATGACAACAATGGTGGCTGGAGTCCTGCCACCTTTTGGTTATGTAAATGAGGAATTATGCAAAAGAGCTGCTTGATTCCTGTTTTATTTTTGTTTAATCAGTTGTCTACATGTTTATATAGTTCAGTTACTGATGCCTTGCACATTTTTGTTTTGTTTTGTGTTTTACCGTGACTCTACATCCACTGAGAAATCCACCAAGAGAAAGGAAAAGAAAGTATTCGACCAAGAAAAAGCAGCAGCCCCACAGTAGGGAGGACCTGGGATGGGAGAGAAAAATGGATTCCCCAATCCACCAGAATTCAAAGTCTGTTCCAACTTTTCCTGATTTCTAGTATGATCCTCATATCAAATTAAAAGTTGCATGTTGGTGGATGTTTCGTGGTTACTGTACCATCCTTTCATGCTCCCTGTGGCTTGGATGGTATTTGTGTATGTCTCCTCCTGCCTCCATCTCCCACACAGTCTGCCTGCTTTCTCTAGTTTCAAGAAAAAATTTCTCTTTAGTTCTCAAACATAGTAAATCCCAGCTTGGGTGGCAGATCCCCAAGGTCACCTAAAGCCCTGAATTGGTTGGGCTTCCAGCTCATCCTTGCCAAAATGGTTCAGAAAAGACTCTCCAGCTTCCCACAGTCATAAAGTGGCCCTGTTCAGGATCTCGAAGGTAATAAAAGTGGAGGATTTTTTTTTTTTTTTTGGTGCTCCAGTCTGGTAGATGAGAAGAGGGGCCTGGTTGTTTGAAACACTGATTAAAATTCATGTATTTCCCATAGATAATCGAGCATGTTATTATCACATTTACCTCAGTTCCCAGGCCACCTCAGGGAGTTATTGCATCTAAGCCTCTGAAAGGGGAAGAGGAGAGCCCAGTTTGTGGATAGGATCATTTCCCAGGATGGATTAGAGGCCCATAGATTTAGAGATGGGGGGAGGGGATCTCAGAGTCTACCTACTCCAACCACATCTTTTACAGATGAAGAAATCATGCAAGCCATAATTATTCATTAATTGCCTCCTCTGGGCCAGGCACTGTCCTAGGTTCTGAGGAAAGAAAGGCAAACATAGAACAATTCCCGAGAGGTGCACAATGAGTAGAATGAGTATAATGCTGAATTTCAAGTCAGAGCACATGGTTTCAAATCTTAGTTCCTCCATTTAGTAGGAGCCATGCAACCTTGGGCAAGCTTAACTCCTCTGACCTGTGTTCGCTCACCTGTAAAATGAAGAAATCAGAGATCTAATGTTCAAAGAAACCTCAGAGGTCATCAATCCTCAAACCCCCATTGGAAGCTCACACCCAAAAAGGTGAAGGTAACATCAAAGAAAGTTTGGGGCACAGTTATTCTGACTCCGGAACCAACATTTTACCTTAGGGTTAACCTGGAGAAGAGAGTCCTTGAGGGAGATAGGATGGCTGTTTGCAAGAAATGAAGAGCTGTCCTGTGCAAGAAGAATTGGACTTGGTCTGCTTTACCCAAGAGAGAAGAACTTGGAACAGTGAGGGAAAGAGTCCAGGAAGCTAATTGTGGCTTGATCTAATGTAAATATCGGAGGTGGGGATGGAACTCAACCAGATGAATAAAGTGACTCAACTACCAATGGAGAGAGGCAGAGACAGACAGAGAAACAGAGACCGAGGCAAAGACAAAGAGAAACAGAGTGACAGAAGGAAAAAGAAAGAAGAGGAGAAGAGAGGAGAGGAGAGAAGAGGAGAGGACAGGAGAGGAGAGGAGAGGAGGAGAGGAGAGGGAAAAAGAAAGCAAGACAGAAGAGGAGGGAAGGGGAAGAAGAAAACTAAGTGACTTATATGTTCCCTGCTGACTCTAGAGTCAGCAGGGCTGACTCCATCCCATGACTCCAGATGCAGGGCTCTGGATAAGATGCTCAGGAAAGGGAGCCTACTGGTTCAGTAGGTGTCACCATTTCCTCTGAGTTGGTACCCAGCCAGTCCTGAGTACTGATTGGCAGCAGATAATGCACAGGGAAGAAACATTTCTGGAGACTCTTTAAAGTGTTGTTGGCTTTAGGCAAGAGTCACTGGGCCTACTCTCAGAGCTCAGGGGCATTTCTGTCCCAGGTAAAGTGGAGAGGCCCAGGCCTGTACAGCAACTGTGAGATCTTTTCAGATGAGAGTAAAAAGAAGGAATTAGTATTATTTGTCAACAGGAGATTCTAGGGAAATTGCAGTCTGGCCCCTCCATGGCAAAGCCGTCAAAGGAAAATGTGTTTCCTTCCCATTTGACTCATAGGGTCTAAGAGGAAGCTGGATAGCAGCCCACTCTCCCACTAGTTACTAGTCTCACACCTGCAGCTTGGCGATTCCTCCAAGGCAACACAAGCTTTCCGTCTGCTTGGAATTTCTTTTTTCTTTCCCCCTAAAATAAAAGCTATTCCTGAATGGCAAAGAGCTGCTTTTTAGCATCTCTCTGGATACAAAATGACCATTAGGTGACTAGAAAGATGAATCGCCTTTACGCACCAAGGACTATAGTTCCTTGCCTTGGCATCTCAGACAGGGGTAACACTCCATTGTTCCAACCAGCCTGGTGAAGATGGATACAAAGTTAGCCAGAGTCCAACCCACAATAGTCTGTGTTGATTCTCAGCAATTAGGAGGATATTATAAACAAATTAGTCGGAGCACAGAAGAATTTTTTAATGACTTGCTGCTTTCAATTATTGCCAAGTGCCTTCATCTACCTGTCACATTCTTAATTAAGAGACACCAGTGTTCAAGGGTGTTTTATAAGCCCTTTGTTGAGATTGTGCAAGGGTAGATCTCCCTCCCTCCAGCTGAAGGTGTGGTCTGGCCAATTAAGCAGACAGGGCCATTAAAATAGGTTAGACTGGGCCTGTTTGGTTTATTACAAAGGGAGCAGGATGTAGACACACCTACTGCTAACAATATTGGAATTTCCCCCCCCCCTCCTCCCACCCACCGCCCCACCCCACCCCAACAAAAGATGTGAGAAGATGAAAGGAAATGGGGACTAGGCTCTCTTAAATAGTCTATAAACACTTGAGTAAGTGCTTATTAAGTCAATGACAGTTCAGGCTAACAAAGAGAAAATTAGCAGGTAAATGCTAATGCCTCCCGTACAAGAAATACTCCCCAGGATGGTGACCCAAATCAGAGCTGGAGATTTCTGTGGGATAACCATCTGTGGGGAAAGGGAAAGTGCTTAACCCTGCTCTGTTCTAGAAATACAAAATTGGGGCTCTTCTACAAAGCAATTCCCTGCCCCCTTTCCCTTGGAGTCATTGATTTCACTGGTAAACTGAGGGTGTTACCAGACAGCTGCCAGTTATCTGAGCCTTAAAAGGAAAATTGTCTAGTCTTTGTTCCACAATGGACTTGTAGATCTGGAAGGGACCTTAATGTCTTTTATGATTGGGAGAAAAATGATAATAAATGATCTTTGCAGAGGAGGTGCCAAACTGCATTGCCAGAAGCAGTTTTCTCATCTGGGAGGTCTTTACATCAATGAATGATAAGTCCAGGCCTTATTCTCTTTGCTTTTAATGCCACTCTGTGCTATTAAAGAGATAATAATAAACTATCTGTCTCTGGCCATGAATGAATGAATGAATGGATAGGAAAGCAGAACCACTCATGTTAGATTTGTTTCATTAGCTGCCATCAGTAGAAGCATTCTATGGTTAATAGGGTGCTAGATTTGGAGTCAGGAAGTCCAGGGTTATAACTGGGCCTCTAATACTTCCTAGCTGTGTGATCACGGCAGGTTATTTGACCTCTCTAAGGCCTATTCTCTTCATGTGTGAAATGGAAGGCCCCAGTTAACTGGTACTTTCCCCCTTGCTATGGGCTAAAAATGTCTTACCTATTCCTCCACATATACTTGGGATTTAAAATCCCTGTCTGCTGAGGCCAAAAATCTGTTCCTTCAAACCATTCAACTATTCAGGATTCTTTCATGAACTTCCAGCTCTGTCTGCCCTGTTCCTCCCTAGTCCTGTTCTCCTTCACCCTCTTGCTCCATTGGGTCAGAGCTAGAACCAACAGAGAGTGAATGAGACATTTCACCTGAGCACTAACATGGAGAAGTTTTCCACATGGGATTGGTATCACGACACCTTTCCACAAAATCCTTTTGCAATGGCACAACCTTCCTTGGGTCACCACCCTCTTGTGTCTTGTGGCCATGACACCTGATCCTTAGCTCCTATGGAGGAAGACTGAACGACCTGATTCAATCCTCTGAGTGTCAGGCTATAACTCTTCATGGTGTAACTGTGACCATGGCTGGGTTATCCTATATGCTACCATTGATCTCACCAGTTTTCACCAAGTGAAAGAAAGCAACAGCACACCCTTAGGATCCCCATTCCACCTTTAAAAAACTGCTCTATGGGACAGCTAGGTGGTGCAGTGAATACAGCACCAGTCCTGGAGTTAGGAGAATCTCAGTTCAAATCTGACCTCAGACACTTGACACACTAGCTGTGTGACCTTGGGCATCACTTCACCTTAATTGCTTTGCCTTCCCCTTTCCAAAAGAAAAACAAAAAAACTCCTCAACATTCCAGACTTATTTTTCTCACACCCCTCTCTTCTTTCACTAATGAAAACTTAACTCTCCAAAAAGAGCTACTTGCTGCTCTCAGAACTTTACAATTATTTTCTCTTTTGCTCCTCACATCAACCCTGGGAGTTAAGTGATATTATTATTCCTATTTACAATTGGGAAAATTGGGGCAAACAGAGATTGTGACTTGCTCTCGAAGAGGTTAAATGATTTACCCAGAGGCATACAGCTAATAAGTTTCTGAGGCTACATTTGAACTCAGGTCTTCCCGACTCTGAACCTGGCAACTCTATCCATTGCACCACTTGGCTGCCTTCTTCTCCCAAGAAAATATAGTAACTCTTGACTACACTCTCTAGTCCTATGTGATTCTTCTTTCATACTAACCTTTGGACCCTGGCAAACACTCCGTACTCCTGGCTACTCTTTCCTCCCTGGACTTTAGTGACACAGTGCTTTCTCTAGCTTCTCCTACATCATAGTCTGCCTTCTGGGCTAGATCATCTTCTTTCTCTTACCCCCAAGCATAAGCGTTCTCCAGGATCTATTCTGGAAGCTCTTTTCTTCTTCACACATGCTCTCTCTTGTTGATTTCATCTGCTCCCCCTACACAAATGACTCCCAAATCAATATATCCAACCCTAATTTTCCAAACTCTAACATTATAGTATTTGCTGATTCTGGATGTCCCACAAGGATCTCAAACTCGACCTCTCCAAAACAGGACTCATTACCTAACACCACACCTCCTCCAAATTCCTTGTTTCCATTTATGACACTCCTATCTTCCCAGACATTCAAATACTTAGCTTTGACTCTTTTTTCTTCCTCACACCCCATATCCAACCAATTGCTAAGCCTTGTCAATTCTATATATTTCTTGCATCTCACCCCATTCTACACTAATACACCCATAACTCCAGTTCAAGCTTTAGCACATCTCTCCTGGGCCAGTCCCTTAGGTTCCTAACTGACCTTCCTGTTTCTTGTTTCTCTTCTTTCTACCCATCTCTTACGTAGAAGTCAAGATAATTCTCCTAAACTCTGAGTCTGATAGAAACTTCCAGGCTCAAAAATAATTTCTCCTCCCTCCCACTTTGCAACTCCTTTTTATGTATTATGTTCTACCATTAGAAAGTAAGCTCCTTGAAGGCAGGGATTGTCTTTTACCTTTTTTTTTTGTATCCCAAGGCTTAGTACAAGCTTGACACACTTGTTCTATCACTTCAGTCATGTCTAACTCTTCATGACCCCATTTGAAGTTTTCTTGGAAGAGATACTGGGGTAGTTGGCCATTTCCTTCTCCAACTCATTTTAGAGATGAGGAAACAGAGGCAAACAGAGTGAAGTGACTTGGTCAGGATCATAGAGCTAGTAAGTGTCTAAGGTGGGATTTGAACTCAAGTCTTCCTGACTCCAGACCCAGCCTTCTATCCTCTGTGCCACCAGCCGACCTTAGCACATAGTAAGCATTTAATGTTTATTGAATTGAACTGAATCTTTTATGCTCTCCTCTTCCTTACCTCCCCCCCCAAAAAAAAAGAAATGTTGAAGGAAAAGAGAAAATCTAATTCATGATCTCATCAACTGGCAGAAGTTGATCCAAAATATATTCTTTAGCCTCTATCACTTTTTTACTCCCTCCTTTCCCATAACTCTCTAGACAATGGACGATCCTTTCCCCACATTAGCATGATTTTTAAGCACCATTTCCTGGCAATCAGCTCCAATCCACTCCAGTTTCTACCATCATCCTCTCCTTTCCCATTTTACAGATTTCCTTAATGGATTGTTTTCCACCATTAGAATGTAAGCTCCTCAAGGGCAGGAACTGTATTTCTTCCTTGTATTTGTGTCTTCAGCACTTGAGCATAATTCCTGGCATATGGTATATTAAATGCCTTATCTATCTAACCATCTTTACTTATCATCTATTTATCTAACCACTTGGCTTTTACTAGATGGATGCCTTTTGAACTACTAGAACATGATTTTCCATTCTAGCTTCCTAACTTTTTCTGACTTGCTTCTAACTTTTAATTAACCTATTCACAACAGCAGCAACAGCAACAACAACAACAAAATCTTTTTCTTTATTTTATGTTTAAAACTAGTAGTCCATGAATCTATTGACTTGGTTGAGTTGAGGCCAGGGATTATTCAACTAACACCCAGATGTTCTGTCTAGAGGATTTACATTTAAAGGTAGAAGATAGCTCTACTGTGCCTTGGCTTTTTGTGATGTGAGGAAAAAAATCAACCACTTGATCAGTCTCTTAGCCAACTGGTCTTCTTAGACAGATGGGTGATATGTGAAGCATTTCCATGGGCTCTCACAGCCTTCTTGGACTCTGCTAGCATAGACTTTAAGTACCCAGGGTCACCCATGCACCACAATGAGGCTCTAGAAAACTTTACTGGGCTAGAAATACTACCATGGACAAAATGAAGAAAGTACTAAAGAAACCATTATGATGAAATGAAAGATAAAATAGTATAATTCCCAAAGATTTCAGAGACAATATGCTACAAAGGAACATGATCTTAATTTGCGGTAAGAAGATGTAGATTCATGGATTCCCGTCCTGTTACTTACTAGTTCTGTGACCTTGAGCAAATTGTTTCATCTTTATGGAATTCATTTTCCTCCTCAGTAAGATAAGGACTCTGGACTAGGTGATGTTGGAGCTTTTTTGCAGCTCTAAAGGTGCTATCTAAATATCATACTGTATTGTCATCATTTTCACCATGCTTTTTTTTCCCAAGAAGAATTTGACAAGGCTTCTACTAGATGCATTCCTAGAGATCATTTTTTAAAAATTTCTTTTTCCTTTCAAAATAATTCAGTACCTCAAAATGTAAGTTATGGTGGTAGGAAGATGTAGTCTGGCCCAGTGGCCTGAGGGCCAAGCATGTAGGCAGGAAGATTTGACTTCAGGTCTTGCCTTGGAGGAACACATAGTAACTCAGTAATTATAAGCAAGTCACTTAGCTGCTTCAAACCCCCAGGCAATTGTGTGAGACTACAAGTTACAGATGAGTCGTTCATCTGTGTCAGTGAAGACAGTTTCCACACTGGAAATTTCCTATACTGATGAAATATTCTAAGGCAATGAATTAAAGACTTCTATTTATTCTCATTTACCAACCCAACAAAATAAAATAAAGATACAAAAGCAGTTGACATAGATTATTGCTTTCTAATTTGGTTCATAAAATCCCTGAGGGTAGGTTCATCTTTTAATTCTTTTTTTATATATTCAATACTTAGCACAGTGCCTGGCACTAGGCACTTTATAGACATTTATTAACTGACTAATTCATTTCAACACATCTCTATGGGGTACCCATTATATGCAAGACAATGATTGGGAAAAATACAGAAATGGGTAAAACCTGATGAGTTACAAGTTTTTATCCTGTCAGATGTTGAGCAGCAAGACCTAGTGTCAAGAACACTGAACTTGGAGTGAAAAAAGTTTCTTGGTCCAGCTCTACCCCTTACTAGCTCTATGGACTTGAACAATGAAATCAACTTCCCTGAGCCCAAATTTCTTCAACTTTAAAATAAAAATAAAAATATACTACCTACCACACAAGGTGGCTCTCAGGATCAAAGCAGATTAATACCAATTTCTCCTTAACTCAGTTTAAAAGCATCTATCAGTGTTATGCCATGTTCAAGGTACATAGGTCTATAGATGACAGAAAGACAGTGAGTTTCTGATGTAAGAGTCCAGCCAATGGGTGATGTCTTGTGAGCTATTTGTAAGGTGCTAAGTGTTTACAGCCTACGGTGATGGTTTTTACTCTATTCAGTTTCCTTGCAAAATCCATATTGATGACAGTCTGAGATCAGTAAGAATGACATTTCTGGTAGTAATGACCTAGTACTGAGTTGTCATCATAACCCTCACCCCACCCTGTTTCCATAAACAAGTCCTCATTTGTTAATGTTCCTTTGTTAATATATATTAGCTAAGTTCTCGTGGATGTCATTGCAGAGGGAGTTATCAATTCCAATCCTGAATCTTGGTCATTTCATAATCTTTATCCAAAGGCAAATTGCTTTCAAATACACTCAACAAAAAAACATAAAGGTACATATTGGCACGTAGCTATTAGCAGCCCTTCCTATTGCCCCATGAAATTACATCTGCTTGTTCCAAAAGTATTTCTACAGGTTTTTTTACCCATTTATCATAGCTTCTAAAAATGCTTATCAATCAACAACCTCTTATTAAGTGCTTACTATTTTCCTGGCACTGTGCTAAGCACTAGGCATCCAAAGAAGGCAAAAACATGGTGATTAAACTCAAAGAACTTACATTCTAATAAGGCAGACAGCATACAAATTACTATGTACATATGAAATAAATATACTCTAAGTGCAAGCCAATCTCAGAAGGAAAGGACTAGCAGTAGTGGGGAAATAGGAAACCTTCTCCAGAAAGTGGAATTTAAGGCAAGTCTTGAGGGAAGACAGGAAACAAAGGTGAAAGAGGAGAGAATTCTATGCCTGGGGGACAGTGAAGACAAAGGCATGGATTTGGGAGATCCAGTGTCATGTGCAAGGAAAAGAAAATAGACCAATATGGCAGATCTTAGAATACATGGGAGAGATTCAAGTGAATGAAGACTGAAAGAAGGGGCCAGATTCTCAAGAGCTTTGAATGCTGAAAAAGAGCATTTTATATTTGATTCTGGAGGTAATTGGGAGCCGCTGAAGTTTGTTGAGTAATGGGATGATGTAGTCATACCTGTATTTTAGGAAAATCACTTTGGTGGTAGAATACAAGAGGAGTTGCCATGGAAAGACATGTGGGTTAAGGAGACCAATTAAAAGCTTTTTCAGTGGTCTAGATTTGAAATTATAATGGCCAGTACCACGGTGGTGGCTATATGATGGGGTAGAAGATGTGAGGGTAGAAATGGCAAAATTGTAGAATATTGATATGCAGGGGGAGGACGAGGATAACATTGAGGTTGCAAGTCTGAGTGACTGGGAGGATAGTGAATCAATATACTTACTCCTTTTTGGTATGGAATTTTTCATCTTTCTATAGTTCCCTTGGAGAAATGAAATAGGGATATGGAAAGGACCTGGTATTTCATTGATCTAAGAAACCCCCAAATGAAGACTCTCAACCAGTTCAAATTAGTATTTTTTCTGTGACATATATAGTCTTAGAGGGTTTCCCAGATCACTAAAAGATTAAACAACTCTCCTAGGTCCCAAAAGCCAGTGTGTATCAGAGAGGCAAGGGAGGCAGCTAGTTGACTAAGTGGATAGAGTGCTGAGTCTGGGATCAGAAAGACCTGTATTAAAATTTGGCCTTAGATCCTAGCTGTGTGACCCTGGGCAAGTCACTTAACTTCTGTTTGTCTTTGGAGAAAGAAATGGCAAACCACTCCAGTATCTTTGCCAAGAACAGTATTGGACAGTATTGACTTGCCACAGTATGGTGCACTTGGTCACAAAGAGTTGGACAGGACTGAACAACAACGTCAGAGGCAAGACTTGAACCCAGGTCTTGCTGCTTCCATGGCAAGCTCTAACAACTACACCATGAAGTCTATATATCCCCATGTTTTGTTACTATTATACCAGTTTTTTGTTAGGGTACTTTCCAAATCTGTTGGAGTCCATTTTACAATTCTGCAAGTGTACATTAAGATTGGTATTGCATAAGTGTTACTTGCTTTAAACATGTTTTTCCTTTTTAGCTTTGATTTCAGAATTCCAATAAGTCTTTTAATATACTCAGCCAAAGCCTTCTCCTTGACATCCTTATACTCAATATGTTTTGCCCCAAGGAGACATTTGTAAGTATCACCTCATCCGTTGATTCAATGTGACCCCTAGATTCAAGCTAGGAGCCTTAAGTTTCTTTCCTTGACATACATTAGGAATTTTACTCTTGAGTCTTTTAGCTATCCTTGGAGAGAGATTCCATGAAAGGATGAAGTAATTTGTTTTTTAGTAGAGTCATGTAACTTGATATAAATGTATTGGGCGGTTAATAATATGTTTGGGCTGATTCCTTTAACTTTGGAGTCATTTTATATCTGTTTGTGAGAGATCATAATATAATTAAGGATAGTCAAGAGTGTAATCAGCTCAAAAATCTATCTGTGAAAAATGTTACGTCTATATGAGTTTTTTTTCCTTGACGTTATTGTTTTGGTGGCAAGCTTTAAATAGGTGATGCTATTGTGATTTCCTTGATATAGGGAAACCCAAATGAGGAATCTCCCTCACCAATGCAGGTTGGCATCTTCTCAACAACTTATTGTCTTAGAGATCATATAACCAGTGCAAATCAGTGGCAGAATTTGAATCCAGATTTTCCTAACTCTAAGGTCAGCTCCCTATTCCCCACATCATGTTGCCTCTCATATTTTATAGAAAGAATTGTTTTCAACCCAGATATCAAAGACTATAGCGTTCTCAGTATACCTGGGAAAACATGTAACATGTATTTTTAATACATGAATAAGCCATGAGTGCATAAATGAGTCAAAGGTTTTATAATAATCAACAAGGCAGTAGATAGATAGACAGACAGACAGACAGACAGAGAGATTATGGCACTTTCAAGAAGTTAGTTCATTAACTACTCAATCCATCATAAATTGCTCTTTCCATACCTCAGACTTTTTTCTTTTAAAATTTTTATTTTCTTTACTGTTGTTTGGAAAAAGCTACTATTCTAAATAAGTTTTTAAATTAATATGGGCTCACTAGATATTTAATGCACTGGGTTTTTTTTTGTTGTTCTATTTTTACTCCTTCGGCTACATATTATTTTCTTTTAGGTGTTTATAGATTCTTTGTGAGATATAAGCTGTGAATGCTTTGTATACAATATATAAACACATAAATGACATATATTTGGAGGGGTCACTGATATTCTCATCCTCCTATTCATTAAAGTTCAGTGGCTCTCTATTATTTCCAACAACATATATAAAATCCTCAAGTAAGCTTTTAAAGTTCATTATAACCTGGCTCCCTCCTCCCTTTCCAGTCTTGTTACTACATCTTATTACCTTGCACTGCCACCACTGGGTCCATAGATCCTTTGCCATCCAGAAATACTGATCTTCTCACTGTTCTTCAAATAAGACTTCTTCTAGTTCCAGGTCTTTTCCCCGGCTCTCCTCCATGCCTAAAACCCTCAGTCTTACTTTCACTGCCTCCTGACTTTCCTGACTTTCTTCAGGCCTCACCTAAAATCTCACCTTAGGCAAAATGTCTTTCTCAGTTCTCTTCAATGCCACTGCCCACCCTCTCTCATTATCTGTAATTTACTCAGTCTATATTTGAATGTATATATAATTGTTTGCATGTTGTCTTCCCTATTAGAATCTGAGTTCCTTGAGGACAAGACTTCATTTTCTTCTTTCTTTGTGTTCCTAGAACTTAGTGCAGTGCCCCATACATAGCAAGCATTTAATACATGCATGCTGACTTGACATTGATCATAACACTTTGGGTTTAGAGCTTTTGTTTTTTGTTGTTCAGTCATTTTAGTCGTGTCTAATTCTTCATGATCCCATTTGAGGTTTTCTTGGCAAGATACTGGAGCAGTTCACCATTTCCTTCTGCAGCTCATTTGACAGATAAGGAAACTGAGACAAACAAGGTTAAGTGGCTTGCCCAAGGTCTCACAGATACTAAGTGTCTGACATCAGATTTGAACTCAGGAACATGAGTCTCCCTGATTCCAGGCCCAGTGCTCTATCCACTGGTACCACCTAGCTATCCAGAGCTAGAAGGAAATCCATCTCCCTCATTTTACAAATGAGTAAATTACAGCCAAGTCAAATGATTTGACTAAGATTCCACAAGTAGTGATTATTAAAATAGCATGGAAGCTAAAAATGAGGTAATGGGAAATAAGATTGGCCTGGGGATGCCAAATTCTAATGGGCTAATCTTTGCCTCATCTTGCCAATGTGCTATGCTACCTACGTACCTACCTACACCATGCTCCCTACACTTTGGCCATCTGTCATATTCCCTTCACACCTGTGCCCCTGGGACACTGAGATGTCACCTCATCTTGTGTAGAACCAGACCTCCATGCCTCTGGCTTTCTTGTATTTGTGTCCCCAGCACTTAATCCAGCCCCTGGTGCATAATAAATGCAATATCTATCTATCTATCTATCTATCTATCTATCTATCTATCTATCTATCTATC
>CM053586.1:324206356-324244558 GCA_028646515.1 Pseudochirops corinnae
AGTTCTCTCTGCTCTGCCAGTAGGAGGGAGAAGGCCAAACTGTGACCCATGAAAAAACTGTGCACCTGTTCCTCTTGCAAAAGCAGATGTAGGAGCAATCAGTGAGTAGACCTGCTGTAGGGAGTGAGGGGTGGGGGTGGGCTTGGTTGGTTTCTTTGTGATGAATATCCTGGGATTTGATGCGTTCATAAAGCTATCATTATAGCATGAAAAACACTTTGGTTTACAGAAATAAAAGCAGTAGGAGGATTTGTTTTTCCCTGTGGGAAAAAAATGTCCCTGGAGTAGGATATGGTCACTTGATAGGAAAAATACAATGATTTATTAGCTCGTTTTCTTTTCCATGAAGGTCATGACAGATTTTCAAGAGTCACTAACCAGAAGTGTCCCTTGTCTCTTGTTACTTGTTAATTGTTCTTTTTCTCAGCCCTCTGGGATAGAATTTTCATCTTGGTTCATTACAAATAGCCAGTGATGAAAAGTCCAAAAAGAAAACAAACAAAAAAACGATCCCAGAACTAATGACAAATGCCTACTCAACCATTGGAAGAATAGGAGAAAATTTCCTTTTAAGTACACTGGGAACACTGCTTTCATCCCTAGTTATGCCTGAACTGCTCTCCCTCTCAACTTATCTTGCCAAAGTATAAAATAATGGATTCCTTTAGCTTTCTTCCCCAATCTTCTCTTCCATTAGGAAAAAATACTAACAAAATTCATTAGGAAGAACAAAATTTAAAGAACATCAAAGGAGGGGCAGTTAGATGGCTCAGTGAATAGATCACTGGCCCTGGAGTCAGGAGGACCTGAGTTCAAATATGGCTTCAGATACTTAACACTTACTAGCTGTGTGACCTCGGGTAAGTCACTTAGCCCCAATTGCCCTGCCCTCCTCCCTCCAAAAACAAATAAAAAAAGAATATCAAAGGAACTAAGGAAAAAAAATGTAAAGGATGGAGATTTAGCAGTATTAGATCTTAAACTGTATTATAGGGCAGCCATTATCAAACCTATTTGGTATTGTCTATGAAACAGAAAATCAGTGGATCAGTGGAATAGAGTAGGCATACAATTTACAGCAGCAAATGAATATGGTAACCTTGTGTTTGATAAGTATAAAGACTTAAGATTTGGGGATAAGAATTCATTATTTGGTAAAAAAAAATTGTTGGGAAAATTGGCAAGTAGTATAGCAGAAATTGGGCATAGATCAGTATTTTATGCAATTTATCAAGATAAGGTCAAAATGGGGACATATTCAGCTTTGATGGGATCATTCCAGACTATTCAACTTCTATAGTTAGAGAAATATTCCTTTTTCTTTAATTAAAATGTTTATAATTAATTTATCCTGTTTTGAAAATTCCATGCATGTTTATTTTTTATTGATTATTATTTTTCAAGACATTCATGTTTGCTTGGCAACCAAATAACATTTTCCACTTTGTTTTGTGTATTTCTATTCAGTCTAGTCAAAAACACATATCTGACAGTAAAAGCTAAGAGAGATGAGAAGTGACCTGGAACTTGGTCATGGACTTTTAAAAGCAGGAAGAGGGAGGAAGCAAGGAGGCAGACGAAGTATTGCTCTATTTCTGTTCTCATTAGCAAATGAAAAGCTATGAACATAGGTCAACTGAGACGTCATTTGGTAAGGGGCCTGGAGTCAAAGGACCCAGAATCCTCCCTCTGTCACTTGTTGGACCTTATCCTCACTTTTAAAATGAGTTGGTTGAACTAGAACGAGACGATCTCTAAGGTACATTAACAGAGTTCGCTTTATGATGCTGTGATATCTGGACTTCCCTGTGCCCCAGAAACCTCTTCATCCTGGAAGATCCCATCACCCTGCAACTCCACCCTTGGGACTTTCCCCTCTGATTACAAGGCTCCTTCCAGGGAGTGCCTAGGTCAGCCATCTCTTCATTTCCCACCAGGCTGTTCTTATTATTTTTTCTTCATCAAACTAAATTTTATTTCATCATAGTTCTACAAAAGGTATGACACATTGAACATATCTTGCCAAAGCAATACCTGACATGACTTTTAAAAAAATTTATGGAGTCAAACAAACATTTCTGTAACATAGTTTAATAATAATAATAATAATATTGCACATGAAACTGCAAATCTATTACATACAACTTGCTATTCCTTGTAAATATATAGCAAATTTATCATGTAAATTTTGTTCTTTGTTTTCCTTTTTTTTCCCCTCCTTATCTCTTGCCCCAGACGGCTACAATTACACACAAATATATACATATATGTATATATGTATATATATATATGTGTATATATGTATGTATATGTGTATGTGTATATATGTATTTATGTATGTGTGTATGTATATATATATATATATATATATATATATACACACATATACATGTGTACATACATACATTTTATATATATGGAGACAGACAGAGAAAGGCTGTTCTTGGTACTTCTCCATCATACCCTTTGCTGGGTACTCCCTCCCTTCCTAACCCCTTTTCAGTTTCCTTATAAATTTTCTTCTTCATTATAAAGCAAGTTTTTTGAGGGCAGGGATTGTCTTTTTGCTTGGATTTGTATCCCCAGAGTTTTGAACAGTGCCTGACACATACTAAGTGCTTTTAACATGTTTGTTGATTGACTGAATGAGTTTTCAACCCAAGATCAATGATTGAATCAAGTTTGTTTTTTTTTCCTGAAAAATAAAACTGACATTGAATTTCACTGAAAGTTTCAAAAATTAATTATGAAAAATAACTGACATTCATTAATATAATGCTTTCATATATGACATTTCAAGATGGGTTGGAATGGATTCTACCCATTGGTTGGATTTACCAATAGAGGGGCTTTGACTACGACTATTTCTCTGCAAGTTGGAAAAGAACAATGAGATTAAGTTATAACTACTCACCTCTCTGTATAGGTACCTGTATAGGAACATAGAGTACTTTTATTTTGCTACCAGGGCACATGGTGATACAATGGGAGAGACAGGTAATGTACTCTTTTCGCATCTGATATCTAGTTTTTCTGCTTGTTGGAAAGTTATGTTTTGGGGTTATAAAGGCTAAGAGAAATGAAAAAAAAATAGGGCTTGCCTCCAAGAGTTTATATTCTACTAAGGGGATATAACAAGTATTTAGTTAAGCATATCTAAAGCAGGGGTGGGGAACCTTTAGCCTCAAGGCCACATGGGGCCTTCTGGGTCCTCTGGTGCTGCCTTTTGACTGAGTCCAAGTTTTACAGAACAAATCCTTTCATTAAGGGGATTTGTTCTGTGAAGTGTAGACTCAGTCAAATGGCCTATCACACTTGAGGACCTAGAGGGCCACATGTGACCTTGAGGCTACAGGTTCCTATCCCTGATTATTCTAAGGTATACACCAAATAATGTAAAAATAATCCCAAGGGGGAAAGAGTGCTAATAAATGGGTGGATCAGGAGGAGGAAAGGCATCTGAGCTGTGCTCTGGAAGAAGGTAGGAATTCTACAAGACAGAGATAAAGACACGAGGCAAAGCTTCCTGAATCATAGCCAGACTATTAAGAAAAAGACCAGGAGAGCATTCTGGGAAGATGGCAGAATAGGACAGAAAATTTCGAGCTCCCAAGATTTTCCTCCACAAAAGAGATAAAATAGTGCCTGTGGGTGAATACAGAGCCATGAAAACAAATAAGAGTAGGGGCAGAAAAGGGATCCCCCTGGGACAATCCAAGAAGACCTGAAGAAAAGTCCCAGGATGAGATTTCCTTCTCTGTGAAGACTCTTCTTTAACAACTAACAGCAAGCCCTGGGGGTAGTTGCATTTGGGGCTGACTAGGCAGTCACAGAAACTTTTACCAGAGACAATGAGGGAAGTTGGGCATGTGAACTGGGGAAGATCCAGGGAACCTCTGCTGACAAGGAACATCAGATGGGAGGGGCGGGGGGCGCAGCAAGAAGGAACCAGCACATGCCGGGTGCGTGCAGAAGCAGTGAGGCAAGATACTCCTGGCTGTGGGCACTTACAGGAGGCTGGAGGTCTTGGTTCGAGTTCAAAGTGAGAGCGGAGAACCGAAGAGGATCAGAGGCTAGAGGCACCATCCTATATACACCTGGACTAGGGGTGATCATAAAAACTAAATTATTACAAAAATAAAATGCACAAAGGAGAAAGAACACCACCATAGAAAGCTACTATGGGAATAGAGAAGACTGGGCTTCATCTTCAGAGGAGGATATTAAGCAAAGAAACCCCCTTCTACTCCAAAGAGTGATGTCAAATTGTCGCCTGCCCCAAAAGAATTCAACAAAGAACTTAAATTTCATTAAATTTATTTTATTTATTTAATTTTATTAAAGAACTTAAAAAGACTTAAAAATCAAATGAGAGATATTGAGGAAAAATTAAAAATAAAAATAAAAGTAATACAATAAAAACAAGAAGATTATGACAAGAAACTAAGCAATTAGAAGAGGAGACCCAGAATCTCAAGGAAGAAAATGATACCTTGAAAATCAGAATTCGGCAAGGGGAAGCCAGCAAAGTTATAAAAGATCAAGAAATTAAAAAAAAAACCAACAAAACATAAAGTATGAAAAAATATAGAAGAGAATGTGAAACATCTCATAAGAAAAACAATGGATCTAGAGAACAGAGAAAGAAGAGAAAACGTAAGAATAATTGGACTACCTGATAGTTCTGATCCAAAAAAAGAATCTTGACACAATAAGACATGAAATAATTAAAGAACATTGTCCTGAAGCATTAGGATAAGAGGAGAAAATGGAAATAGAAAAAAAAAATCCACCAATCACTACCTGAAAGAGATTCTACAAAGAAAACTCCCAGGAATATCATAGTGAAATTTCTAAACCCCCAGATCAAGGACAAAGCATTATAAGCAACAAGGAAAAAAACCAATTCATATATGATAACACCACAATTAGAATCACACAAGACCTAGTGTTGGCTACACTAAAAGACTGCAGGTCTTGGAAGACTATATATCAAAGAGCAAAAGAACTGGTTTTCAGGCTGAAAAAATCATATCCAGCAAAGTTAAGTGTAATTCTGAATAAAAAAAAAATGGACATTTGATCAATGGTCAGACTTTCAGGACTCTGTTAAAAAATAAAACCCCAAACAAAACAAGACAAAAATACCTTGAACTCAGTAGAAGATTCTACATACAAAAGCCAAGAGAAATGTAAGATACATACTAATGTTCAATTATAAGGGACTACATAAGAATGGAGCGTTTACCATCCATGTATGGAAAATGGAAAATCTATGTTGAAAATTGTTACTTGTAATTAGGTAGCTTATAAGAAAGATTGGGGTAGACCCAAGTATGATATGACTTTAAAAAGTAAAACCATTCAACAACAGCTAAAAGAGTAATTATCTTAGAAAAAATGAGGTGCAAGAGGAAGAAACAATACAGAGGAATCAGATGGGGAGCCTGTTAGTTCCGGAAACCTACTTTCATTGGGAATGGGTTTAAGAGGGGAAAATACATATACATCTAGAAGACTATGAAAGTCCTCTAAATGTAGAAAGAAATAAAACTCCTAAGGGCATAGCGAGGGGAGAGAGGATAAAGGAGGGATCTTTAGAGAGGAGGGTGAAGGTTTAGTTACTCAACCAGGGTCAGACAGGGTATGAGGTAAATTTGAACTCAGATCTTCCTGACTCCAGCTCCAGCACTTTATCTCCCGCATCCCCTAGCTGTGGACTAACCTCTTGAATTTTGCTTAAAATAAGTAGCAGTTCCAGCATCATTAGAGAAGTCTGTGAAGCAGGACTAGAGTTGATTACAAAAGGGCAATTCACTGGATTGTGAATGCTTGAAGCTCTCCGTGGTGAAACACAATTACAGAAACAGGGCTGTGGGAAGGTAGAGGGCAGACATGGGACTGTGGCTTACTTTGCTAAGGGAAGAAAGATGCATTTGAGTACTTACTGAACTACTCATTTCTCTGTTTGCCCCATCACACAACAGTGGCAAGATTTGTGCTCAGTGAAACGATAGATGGAGAAATGTTTGGGAGAGTGGCAGATTTTTAGCTTAAAAAAAATTCATATTTAGGGTCTGAGTGAATTAATGTTAAGAATAAAGCCATCCCACCTCTAACCACATTTCACTGTGCAAGATAATTATAAGTAAGTACTAAGATTCATGGTCGTAAATGTTGTCCTGAAAGTGATTGGCCCATATTTTATTTTGCTTCTATTTGAAAATTCAGGGTTCAAGGAGTTTTCACTACTTCCTTGAGAGGTTCAGTCTCACTAATGCAAGGTTCAATGGCTGCCAAGCATAATAACAGTTTGAGTATAACAGAGCGAGAATTACTTCCTTTAATGAGACTGATTCATGAGCCTCTACCAGGCCTGACTTTAAAAGAGGGGGGGACCTAATGAGGCCAAAATTAGCCAAGGCTGCCCAATATGCTTCTGAAACTCTCTTTTCCTAAGCCCAACTTCTGTGGGTTCCTAGAAAAGGGTTTTCCAGGATTCTCATGATCCTAGGGATCCATTCAGAATGCCCTCTTAATCTCCCCTCTGCCTCTTAGAATCTTTACTCTCCTTCAAAGCCCAGATCTCACATGGTTCCTTCTTGATCGCCTTGGGTTCAAGTGTTTCACACTTGTAAAACACAACAAAACAAATCTCATATTTAGGATCACAGTCTCATAGATTTAGATCTGGAAGAGATCTCAGAAGCCACCTAATCCAAACAGATAAGGAAATAGGGGCCTGGAGCTATGAATCAACTAGTCCAAAGTTAGACATAGACACAGGATTTGAACCCTATTCTACTGATAGCAAACTCTTTCTACTGTGCAACGTACATGTACTGCATATGTGTGTTCTGTATGTGTTTTTCCCCCAAAAATTTCATGAATATCACTGCTCCTAAAGGGCAAGCACTTCTTTTATGTTCCTCTTTATGTTCCCTGTGCCTAATATAGTGTCTTGCACACAATGAGTACTAGACATTATTATTAAGCAATAAATGCTTGTTAATTGATTGACTGCCCACTGAATTGGACCACCTTTTAGATCTCTCAAAAGAGTGTATATTCTTTTCTTTGGCAGCCTTTCAGAAGTCCTAAAATACCTTAGATGAATATAGAAAGATGGATGTTTTGAGTCTTTGGGAGGCCTATAATGATAAAAGTTGAAGTGTTATAAATACAAGTTCAGTGTTTTCAGAAACCAGTTAGACTTCTGGTTAGGAGATGGTACTTAACAATGTAATTCAAGGGCAGAGCTCAGCTGACTAGGGGAAAATCAAAACACTTCCAAGGCATAGGATAACTACTTCCAGTTGCAAATGGGGACAGAGTAATTGATAGGGCTTTCAGTTCCCTGAGTTGAAATGCTGACATAATTGTAATAAAAACATAACCAAACCTCAAACATTAGCCAAAAAGGAGATCCAAGAGAGAAGAGGAACAACTTCAGAATCTCTGAGTACATAGTTCCCTTTGAACAGGTTGACATAGTTGAAAAAAAGCATGAGCTTTGTCCCAGAAGACTAGGAAGTATCAACTCTCCCATGTACTAGATGTGTGATGTTGGAAAATGACTTCACCACTCTAAGTCGTGATTTTTTTCTTCTTTAAAATGAGGAATCCTAGAACTACAGAGTTATATGTGATTTGAGAAGCCATCAAGTTCAGCCAATAATCGCCCAATACAACATTAATGGGAGCAGCTAAGCAGCAGAGTAGATAGAGTGCAGGACATGGAAGCAGGAAGACTCATATTTATGAGTTCAAATTCAACTTTAGACACTTATTAGCTGTGTGACCCTGGACAAGTCATTTCACTCAGTTTCCTCACATGTAAAATGAGAAGGAAATGCCATATCACTCCAATATCTTTGCCAAGAAAACCCCAAATAGAGTCACAAAAAGTCAGATATGACTGAACAACAGCAATATTAGTGATGGTCATCTAGCTTTTTCTTGAAAACCTTCAGTGAAGAGAAATCTACCGCTTCTCACCTCAACACATTCATCTTGGAGACAGCTCTAATAATTACCACATCTCTCCCACCCCACCAAAACTCACACACACACACACACACACACACACACACACACACACACACACACACACACAAACTAAGCCTAAATTTTCTTCTTTGCAACTTCTGTTCATTGTTTCTCATTCTACCATCTGGGCTCACGAAGAATAAATCTATTTCTTCTTCTACATGTCAGCCCTTCAAATACTTAAGGACTACTAATAAGACTAAATAATATGATATAAGACAGACCTGACATATAGGATAGCCCCCTTGGCATAGCTTGGTCTATCCTAGGATTATATTTATAGTTAGAAGACCAGTTCAAATCCTTGCTCTGTACGTTACTAACTGATCATGACCAAATCATGTAATCTCACTGGGCCTCTCATCTATACTATAAAAATGTTGAATTTCATTCAGCTGAAAATCCTGTAATTCTAACACGTGGGGTGGTCATGAACATCAAATGGGACAATGCAGATACATGGCTTTGTAACCTATAAAACATGATAGAAAACTAAGCTAAGCCATAAACTCCAAATAAGCAGAATTTCACTCCTACATATATTATCATTCAGCTACATCATCACTGCGTAGCTGACTTTTACAAAAGCAGTTTATCCTCACGATAAAATGTTTAGAAACTTGCAAACGCCAAAAGCTTCAGTTCCCCCACTTTGCAGTTATTACACAACTTGGTGATGGCCCCAGAAGGGACAATCATCATGTTTTGCAAACTGTCTTGTCTTGATTTATAATTTGGATCTACAGAAATGATATCAGAGAGGGCAACTTTCATATTGAAAACACAGGACATATCCAGCAGAATGAATGACTGAATTTCACAGACTGTGGCTCTTGCTACACAGGCTATCAATGGGATGGGCTTCATCTCTCCCTTTCCTCCTCTAATCATCCAGATGACTTGGGCTCTCTTTCCCCCCTTTCCCTTGGATGAGAACACAGAGGCCCCCTAATCGAGTCTGTCTGAATACTGACATTACTGGGGATATGCAAATTTATGAGACTAAAGCAGTTGCTGTTTGCTTGGTGTGAAAAAAGCATTCCTTCTTATAAAAACAGTAGGGAAAAATTAGTTCTCTTGTTTGTACATTTGTGATTCTTGGAGGCTGCTGATGTCTGCCTCATCTGTTCTTAACCCTTGTCATGAATTTTTCTTACAGAGGCAGTGGCAATGTCTTTGCTCCCAAGTCAAACAGATTGACTGGTCCAAAGAATCCCCTCTGGGGCATGTATCTTGCCCATAGACATCCAACCAGTTAAGAGCCAAACTACAGGCATGAGTTGCACTCGATGCCTGGATAAACAAGCAGGTAAATGTTGGGGAACACATTTGGTGGAGGATTCTTACCATCTGGACTTGCTATTTAAAGGAGTGAATTTATAGACATTCCCTGGAAGGGGTAAAGTGTAGAAGGGAAAAGACCCAACAAATGACTTTGTTGGAGCTTATATATGTTAAAAATAGCAAGGGAATGAATAAAAATGCTTCCCTGAAAGCTTAATCCTAATTTCAACAAGCATCTATGAAGTTCCTACTATGTACAAAGGAGGTTCTTCCTATGCTGGGCATTGTAGGTACAAGTCTTAAACCAAAAGCAGTCCTCCCCCTCAAGGGGCTTACGCTTTTTTTTTTTTTGGTGGAGAGGGGAAGGGTTTATAATATCTACACTGACAAACACACAGATGTTAATTTGAGGAAGAATTCCAGACTCTCAGAGGCCCATCTATTCCAACCTTCGCCTGAACTAAAATTCTCTCTATATTATCCCCAACAAGTGACCATCCAGGCTTTTCTTTGAAGATTTTCAGTCAGGGGAACCTGCCACTCCTGGAGGCAGGCAGGCTGGCCGCTTTGGGGGAGTCTAGCAAAGTGTTTCCTGATATCAGACCCAAATTTGCCTCTTGGCAAAACCATCCCTCCCCTCAGGGAGCTCACGTTTGAATGGGGGAGACAGCATACAGATGAGTATACTTTATTATATAATATATAATTACATATATATATATATATATATACTGCATAATGATAACAATAACATTTATATAGCTCTTTAAGGTTAGTGAAGTGCTTTACAAGGCAGTCAGGTGGTGTAGTGGACAGAACACTGGGTTCAGAGTCAGGAAGACTCATTTTCCTGAGTTCAAATCTGACCTCAGACACTTACAAGCTGTGTGACCCTGGACAAGTCACTTAACCTTCTCTGCCTCAGTTTCCTCATCTGTAAAATGAGCTGGAGAAGGAAATTGTAAACCCCTCCAGGATCTCTGCCAAGAAAACCCCAAATGCGGTCACGAAGACTCAGACACAACTGAATAAAAAGGGCTTGACCCATGTCCGTATTTGACCCTCACAACTACCCCCCTGCGAGGTAGGAATTATTATTTCCCCCATTTACAGATGAGGAAACCGAGGCTGACAGAAGTTCTGTGACCTTCCCAGTGTCACACAGCCACAGAGGCTCTAAGGCAGGATACGAACTCTGGGCTCCCTGGATCCAAGTCAATTATCTCAGAAGGAAAACATTAGCAGTGGCGAGGGGAGGGAAGAAGCATTGCTCCTACTTGTGTTCTTTCTCTAGGACTGAACAAGTTACAGAAACACAGAATCTCAGGGCTGGTGAGAAACGAGGGGCCACCTGGTCAAGCCCAGAACCACTAATTGCTCATCTAATTTCCTATTGAACAAAACCACTGACATCTAAGGGGATCCAGAAGGGCTTCCCATAGGAGGTGGGCCATGAGCAGAGCCTGAGGGAGAGGTGAGGAGGGAGTTGCTTTTACACATGGGTCATAGACTACAAAAACAAGGAAGCAAGAGATGGGCTACAAGGTTCAGGAAAGAGGAACTGGGCCAGTTTGACTGGAACCCAAATGTATTTGTCAGGCTGGCCTAAGACTGTGAAGGGCCTTATATGACCCCGAGTTCATTGAAGCGGAGGAGTTAGCATTTTATCCTAGGAAGAAAAGAGACTCACAAAGGGTTCAAGAGTCTGGAAGTGACACAGTTAGATCTGTGGTTTAGAGAGATTATTTTGGCTGCTGTGTGGAAGATAGAGGACTGGAGAGAGAAATGAAGCCAGGAGTCCAATCAGGAGGACCTGGGCTCAACTAACCTCCCCTAAAATTGATAAGAGAGAAGAAAAGCTTCCTAATGAATTCTAATAATGCCTTAAATTTATGACTCTTGGGGTGGCTAGGTGGCACAGTGAATAGAGCACAAGACCTGGAGTCAGGAGGAACTGAGTTCAAATCCAGCCTCAGACACTTAACACTTACTAGCCATGAGACCTTAGGCAAGTCGCTTAACCTCAATTGTCCTGCCTTCCCCCCTCCAAAAAGAAAAAGAAATTATAACTCTTCACATTTTTTTCCCCAAGCATTTTCTCCTATATTATCTTACTGGAGATGCACCCCAGCCCTGTGAGATGCATAGCACAGGTATTATCATACCTATTTCATAGATCATTACACTGAGGCTCAGAAAGTTTATGTGATCCCCTTGGAAAGAGAATGGTAGGATAGTGAAGAGTCGGAATAGCTATTCTCAGTCCTCTGAAGTCTACTTTTTCCACTCTACCCAGTTATGAACTCTTTAAAATTCTTATACATCTTTGTCATTGTAGAGAAGGTTGCCGTCTCAAAAGAGGATGGGGGTGTAAGAGGAGAAGTGAGAAATTCTTAGTTCCATTTCTGACTCAATTCAAAAAGAGCTAGTCATGTGAAGCCTTTTAGTATTTCTTTGGAGCATTGGGCAAGTCCCTTAATCATTCTGAAACTTAGGTTCTTCACCTGTTAATTGTGAATATTGGACAAGTTCAGGGATCAGAAAGTGATGACTCATGCCAGATGGCCCACTACCTAGAAATGGGTTTTACTTTTTAAAATACAATGAAACATTATTTAAAAAAATTTAAAAACAATTCTTAGCTTGCTGACTGTTCAAAAACAGGTAGGAGGCTGGATTCGGCCTGTGGTTCACCAGCCCTTAGCTGGATGAATACTAGGGTCACTTCCAGCTCAGAGGCTAAAGTCCTGTACTCCTATGATGCTTCTTCCTCATGAATATATTTAAGGTGACAAGAATATTATTAATAAGTTTTCCCTTCCTTCCACTCCTAAAACATATTTGAAAGTCTTTAAACCAAATAGATTTCTTCCTACTTGTCAATCCTTTGTATTGCTTCTCAGGTCCTTAAATAGAGTCTCTTCCTCAATGGAGTTGCCCCTCAAAAAGCCTATTTAGCTTCTGAGGAATGGGAAATGTTAGTTTTTATCTAATAACAGTTTTATCAATGTACTCAAAGTGGCTTGTTTAAAATCAATAAGCCAGTCTGGCTAGATGGAGAGCAAGTACCAGACCCCTTCTTACAGACTGACTGAAACCTTCCAGAGTGATCATAACAATGACAGTTTGTTCATTGATGCCATGTCGTGTCACTTTTTTTCTCCTCATCTGAATTTCTGATGACAATAATAGATTGTTCACTTCAGGAATCTCTGAGCTGCCTTAATCTTGGAAATACAAGGTAGGATTCTCAGACAATTCACTCCCCCCAATCTTTTTTTTTTTTTTATGACAGCATTTCAAAACCTTTTCAATTCCTTTTTCTTTGGCATCTTATGAATAGAATTTCTCATTGATGGACACCTCTCACCTAGTTATAATGCAACTTTCCAGACAGATTATAATTTAAGTGTTGTATCTTCGGTAAATAGCTATTATTTATAAATTAACCTGGAACATCCCTCTCTCCCCAGTTTTGAATTGCACAAGGAAAAGGTGATTCCTGAAAAGCTTTAGAATGAAAAGCAGGTCTGAAAAAGAAAGGAGGAGAAAAAAAAAACCCAACAAAGTACTTCAATTATTTCTCTCCTTCCTGTGGAAGGAGAAGGCTCAATTGTCCTCCTAGGACCCTTTAAGATGCTTTAACAAAGACGTCTAACAAGATACTAAATGGAAGACCAGAGTTTTCAAAGCCTGGTAGATCTATCATAGGAAAAAGGGAGAAACCTCTAGGCAGAGCTAGCTTGCAGGTTCTAGCTCCATTTTCATTCTCATAACCAAAGGAAAATTGCCATGTGTGTGCATGTGTGTGTGTGTATGTGCGTGTGTGTACATGTGTATATGTATGCATGTGTGTATGTATATGTGTATGCATGTGTGTATGTGTGCATGTGCTTGTGTGCATGTGTGTACGTGTGCATGTGTGTGTGTGTGTGTATGTGCGTGCGTGTGCATGTATGTGTATGCATGTGTGTGTGCTTGTGTGTGTGTGTATATGTGTGTGTGTGTGTGTGTGTGGTGTGGGTGGGTAAATGGGGAATGGGGTGAGGCAAGTTGAATAGGAGGGAAAATCAAACAAACAGGGTGTAGGAAGAACAGGCTAGTTATCCCAGTTTATGAGGCTGTAGCCTATATTGATTTTAGCTTTCTAATAGGTTATCAGTTATTAGAGTCTGAGCACCTGTCATCAGTTAATTTGTAACCAGGATAAGTTCATTGTACTTCAGTTACTTGAGACAAGGAATTCTTCTGATATAAATGCAGCCCTATTCTCTGATGGGTGGGATTATCCATTACCTGGATAAGATAATGATAAGTGACAGTTGTGTTGTGATTTGAGGCCTACAAGGCCCTTCAGATCTGAACTGATAATTGATTTATGAAATTGCAAAATTATGAACTGGGGCATGCAGCCCTGGTTCTTTGGGTTCTTTCTGGGAAAGACCATGATGGCAGCTAGAAACAGGGCTGAATCCCACTTTAATAACCACAGAGGATCTGGGGGCAAAGAGCACAGAATGTTCCAAGACAAGAGGCAAAGGGGGTACAGAGGCAGAAAGACAGGGCATGGGGAGGGGGAAAGGCAAAAAGCATCATTCACGTAACCGGGAGTACTTGCTAGCATGAACCTGGAGGTTTGGAATCAGAGGTTTCATTTTTAGGGCTTTTTTTGGTTTCTTTCTTGTGCCACATACCCAAATCACTTCAAAGCTGTCAGTAAAACAACTGTTTTACTGTTGTTTCTCCTGGTAACAGGTGATGCCAAGGATAGAGAGATAGGTGGGGAGCCAGGAAGACCCAAGTTCAAATATGGCTTCAGACACTTACCTGTGTGGCCCTGGCAAGACCTCTGTTTGCCTCAGTTTCTTCAAATGTAGAATGAGAATAATAAAGCACCCACCCTACTATTGTGAGTTCAAGTGAGAATATATTTGTGAATAAGTCTATAAATAAAAATATTTGGAAGGCTTTTAGCAAAATTCCTATCACACAGTAGGGGCTTAATGCATACTTGTTAACCTACCATGCAGTGTTGTGATGAGAATCAAATGAGAAAATATTTGTAAAAAACAAAAAACACCAGCAAAAAGCAGACACTATGTAAATGCTTATTCCCAGAAGCCCCAGCATGATATTATTCCCTGATATAGCAATTAAGCAATTATAGCAATCATAGACTGGGAGTTGGAAAGGATCTTGAAGATCATTCACTCCAACACCTTCATTTTACAGATGAAGAAACTGAGGCCCAGAGTAAATAAGGGACTCACCCAAGGTCATACAAGTCTGTGTGGGCTATTTCCTTTCTTTCTAAATCTTAGACAAAGAACAAATGATACCATGTACTTAGAAGAATTTTGAATTTGTAGCCTAAGTTTGAATTCTTGGGTTACCTGTATGACCTGTGTCTAATTTTTTTTTTTTGGCCTTTTTATTTTTGGAGGGGGGAAGGTAGGGCAATTGGGGTTAAGTGACTTGCCCAAGGTCACACAGCTAGTTTTGTGTTAAGTGTCTGAGGCAGGATTTGAACTCAGGTCCTCCTGACTCCAGGATGGGTGCTCTATTCACTGTGCCCCCTAGCCACCCCTTGGTCTAATTCTTAATCTGTGGCCCATAGACCCCGGGGAGATCTGCAGACAGATTCCTCATCAATTTGGATGAGGAAAAAAAAAGTACAACTTTATTTTCACAAACCTCTTAATCAAATTTAGCATTTCCTTTATTTATGAAAGTAACCAATATTATAATAAATAATGCCTGTGACTTTGTCAATAATAGAAACTACAGGTATTTTACATATTATAATAGTTGTTTTAGACATCTTAAAGCATTGTATATACTCATTACTTTGAAATTACTGTAATTATTAGAACTATTACTGGACATATTGCGATATCACAATTTTTTCAAATATTTTGATACTGTAAAAAATTTTCCTATGTAGCCACATATATTTTATTTAATGCATTTAAAGCCATTAGTCTAAGAAAGAGAGTCAAAAGGGGGCCATGACACACAAAGGATTATGAACTTCTGTTCTAATCATTTCATCTCTCTGGGCTTTTTTTTCTCCCTTATCTATCAAATGAGGGAGCTAGATTATCTGAATTCTAATTTCCTTTCCTATAGTATATGTATGATTTTTTTTATCACCCTAAAGTCCTATCTCGTTTCAAATCTTTTTTTCCTCAAAATTTTATTTCAGACTCAAAAACCAAACACAAATACATAATAAAGAAAAGAAACAAAAACATATCATAAACTTAAATATTGGAATTTACATACAAAGTTAGTAAGAAAAAAAGCATGTTGTGTGCATAGCAGAACATGAAAGATTCAAAATATGTAAGTTTTATATTTTCAAAATATGTAGTTTTAAATCTTAGGAAATCTATGATTCTTCTCTTTAAAATCTGACTCCAGACTAGCTTCCTCACCTTATTTACATTACTCTCCTTTCAGTGCTAACATTACAGCCAAATGTATGGCCAGCTGTTTTCTGAGTTGGGCATGGCATATCCCAGCTGCCTGTATTCAAGGGGGTCTCCCTTTAAGATTACTTCCAATTAGATAGATAGATAGATAGATAGATAGATAGATAGATAGATAGATAATGTGAAACCCAAGACCCCATCTCACAAAAAGCCTAGACTTATGGAAATGGAGAACAGAGCAATGGGAACAGCATAGGATGTGGCCCTGCTAGCCATTTCCACAACTTAATTAAATTCCTAAATCCCCTATATTATGTGTGAATGTAACTGCAAAGCATAGTCCCTTCCCCCAACATTTTCCCCCTCCTCTTAGCAAAATAATGCTATTCTTAATATAAAGAAGTACATGAGTTTCATAGTTACACCCACTGGTTAGACTCAGTAGGTATAGGTTTTGTATAGATAAGCTTAGGTGACCCCAAGGCACTGCCATTCACCCCAGATAAACCTCCAACCCCTCCCCTTACCTGTAGATGGCTACAAACTTCTAAAAATTGTATTAAAAAGTTCCATGTTTTGTCCCTTGGCTTGCCAGCCTTAGCCAGAGCAGTCACTGAGGCTGACCACTAGCAGGATGGGGGAGCCCACCTGACTCCACCTGAGGGAAGCCATGATCTGGCTTATGGGGACCTTCCCATAGTCCTCTAAGCATGGGAAGCTCTAGGCAGACACTTCCCCATTGGTCATACCTGGCCCTAGGCAAACATACCTGGCATTACAATAAACATCATGTATTGACTGGACCTGAGTTATTCATGGCACTGTCACATTTTGATAGATGGATAGGCAGGTAGATCTTGTATGTACATGGTTGTTTGAATATTATCTCTCCTGTTAAACTATGAATTCCTTAAGGACAGGAACTAATTCCCATCTTCCTATCCCTGGTGCCTGGCACAATGCCTAGAACAGTGGTTCTCAACCTTCCTAATGCTGCGAGCTGCGACCCTTTAATGCTCATATGTGGGCCTATCTGCATGTGGGCAGACCTGCCTGGAGACAGATAGAGGAGCGGTGTCTCCATTCCTAAGACCATCGGAAATATGTGTTTTCTGGTGGTCTTAGGTGACCCCTGTGACCCCTGTGAAAGGCTCGTTTGACCCCTAAAGGGGTCGCGACCCACAAGTCGAGAACTGCTGGCCTAGAACATAGTATTTTAGTCATGTCTGATTCTTTGTGACTATGTTTGGGGTTTTCTTGGTAAAGACACTGGAGTGGTTTGCTATTTCTTTTTCCAGTTCATTTTACAGATGAGGAAACTGAGGCAAACAGGGTAAAGTGACTTGCCCAGGGCCACACAGCAAGTAAGTTTCTGAGGCTAGATTTAAAGTCAGGAAGATGAGTCTTCCTGCCTTCAGGCCTGATGCTCCATGCACTATGGTGTTGCCTTATTGATGACCTGATATGGTCACCCCCACCATCCCCTCTTCATCACTTTCTTAAGAAGTGCTCTTCCTTTAAGTCTTCTGGATCACGTGCTATCTCCTCTGTAAAACCCTTCCTCTGTCACAGACAAAGGAGTTCCTTCCTCTCAAGTTTTTCTAGAGCCCTTTGCCCCTGATTTGTACTATATTCAGCTCTCTGTGCCATGTTCCCATTCCCTTTCTCTTTCTGGAGGAGTATATAGAATAGAAGATCCTTGAAGACAGAGACCATTTCATGTTTTTTGTTTCCCCAGCATTGAGTCCTGTACTTGACTCACAGTAGGTAATTAATAATTGTTGAATTGAATGTGAATCTTATTTCCTTTACTATAGTACTCACCTTACTAAAATTTAATAGATTCTAGTAGAATGTGAGCTTGAGGACAGGGACTATGTTATTTTAAAAATTATGCTTTCCCAATATCTGATAAACCTCTCTTGATTACACTCAATTTATTTTGTACATATCTGTTTTGTTCAAAGTTGTTTAAATTTTGCCTACCCCATTAGATTGTGAACTCCTTGAGGGCAGGGGCAATTTTTTTTTTTTTGCCTTTCTTTGTTTTCCTAATGCTTAGCACAATGCCTGATACATAGTTAAGTGCTTAAGAAATCTTCCTTCCTTGACTGACTGATACAGTTCCTGGAACACTGTAGGTGCTTAATAAATGCTTTCTGAATTGTCAGTTCATAACATAATTGCATGTTTATCTGAATTCATTTAGTTTTGTCATATCTTTATCATAGTTAGAGAGGTCATACGGCATAATAGAGAGCTGGCCTGATGACTGGAAAAGCCGGGTTCAAGGTCCATCTTCAAAAAAAGTTCTGGCTCTGTGACCCTGGGCAAGTCACTTAAACTCTCAGTGCACTAAGCAACTCTCTGAGACTCTCAGTTGCAAGGAAAATGTTGCTTTGGATGGGTAGAGGTCATGTCCTCACCACTGAAATTTCAGTTGCAGTCCCCATGCCTTACTTGAGTTAAACAGATCCCAGCGGATAATAATGTCTTTGGGATCTGGGACAGTTCATAGCATTTTTTGTTTAAAAATATTTTTAAGCCAACATTAAACAACTTTTTAAGAAATGAATTTTTAAAAAATTGAACAACAACCTATTCTAGCTAAGATTGCTTTCTTGACTTGTGAACACATCCTTCCCTTTGTGGTGTTGAAGCTGCACAGAAGGGCTGTGCCTTTGAGAAAGAGGCGACCGGATGCCTGTCTCCTGACAGCATGTACCAGTGTGTCCCTCCAGCTGGAGGCTCCTTCCTTCATGAGGAAGGTTGGCCTCCAGTACAGACTACAAACAGACTGTTAATATTTCTCCACTCCTTTTCCCTAGGTATATTTACAGTTCAGTGATTTCCATTCTCAAGGCTAGGCTCCGTGCACACAATAGAACAATTAGCTCATGGGTAGGCAGAAGAAAAAAAAAAGTTTATAGATGAAAAATAAAGTCTTTTCCCCCAAGCCTTACAGGGGAAGCTGCTGGCCCTCTTGAAACTTTCCTGTTAGAGCTATTATTCTGTCAAGTGTCTTTTTATAAGCAGGAAATGTGACCTGGCAAAGACAATTTGATCTTCTCCTGCCTGGAATTGAAAAAACAGGTATGGGTCCTGAGTAGACTTAATTCACTGGTACAATTGCAAACACAAACAAATAAGTTAATTTTGTCAAGAGTGCATAACAATATTTCACTTAAGGCAAAAAGCCTCAATCATTTATTCTCCTTTGAAGGGCTGCTTATGCATCCTTGAGTATTCCAAAGTTCAAGTGTGGCATCAAAAATCAAACATAATTACACCAAGCAGCCCTTTGAATAAGAGCATCCTGTTTTGTTTCCAGTAGGCTTGCTGGGATGACTCCTCAAAGCCCCCGACAACATCCAGCTCTGAGAAGAGAACACCGAAATGCTAGGCTGAGTGGCTTTTAGAGAGTTCCCTCAGCAGGAGAGCTACTGGCCCCCATGTGAAAGCCAGCCAGCAACTCTAAGGGGGCCTTTCCAGGTCCCCAAAGTCTCCCTGTTTTTCTTTACTGTGTATCAGTCAGTCCACAAGCATTTATTAAGTGCTGACCATATGTGAGGCACTGTGCTAAGCTCTAAGAAGGATGTAAAGAAAGGCCAAAACAGGATCCCTTACCTGAAGGAGCTCCTATTCCTAATTTCGGGAAGCTGTAAGCAAGTATATGCTAGAGTATATGGAAAATAATCTCAGAGAGACAGCCTTAGCATCTGGGAGAATTCTCACATAACAGAGTGGCATTCCAGCTGAGGCTTGAGGGAAGCCAGGAGGTGGAGGAAAGGAGGGAATGATTGCAGGCATGGGGCAAAGCCATTGAAAAGCAACAGGGGCATTGCAAAGGAAAAACAAGCAGGCATTCGATGTCCCTGGATCATATGTGGAGGGGAGTAAAGCATAAGAAGGCTGGAAAGTTAGCTGTGGTCTTTATACCTCCCTTTCCCCCTGCTACGTTTGCTTAGTAGTAAATTCAATTCCTGGCTTTTCCAGAGGCATATCAAATGCCCATAGATGGATTAGCATTTCTGAGGAGATTCAACAATCATACCCATTTTCCAGTGCAGAAATTATTCTTTGAAGGGCCACTAGGTTCCCAAGAAAGAAAGAAATTAGTGCGGAGTTGAGTGGACTGAAGTAACTGGACTGAGGGGACAATGCCTTACTCTGAAACTGTCATCACCATTCTCTAGCTCGACATGTCAGCCTGTTTAAGGAGAAGGAGGAAAAAGAGCCCAATTGTGTAGTGATGAAGCAGAAAACTTCAGAAACGTTCAAGAAACACACATGCCACTACAAATTAGCCATTAGGACATGCGAGGTATTCATCTTTTCTGTCACATACTGTGGGAAGTATGCCTGATTAGCATGGACCCTATTCCCTTACCTTGGAGATAAAGAACCCACAGTCACAATTTGCAGGGTGAGTGTAGAGTGTGGAGGGATGGTTATCCTTTTTCCCATTTTAATGCTGGGATTCAACACTACCAAATGAAAGCCTGCCATCTTTTTTTATCTTTTAGGTTTATCTGTCTCTTTACAAGGTTTTACCTGCTTACTCAGTTTCATCAGAACCTAGAAAGCAATCAAGATATGGAAAAGACCTCTCCTCCCCTCCTTCTTTCTGTTCCTTCTTTCTCCTTTCCCTCTCCTTCCCTCCTTCTCTCTTTCCTTTTCTTTTCTCCTTTTCCTTCCCTCCCCTCTCTCTCACATGAAGACTGTTTCTCTCTCCACCCCTGGCTCAGCCTCTTTGAAGTTGAACGGGACCCTCAGAGCACTCCCAGAGGCACAAATGTGGCCCTACAGAAACAGATGTGGCCTCTCTGGCTTTTTCAGCTAGCTTCCTGGCCTGTCTCATAGGAATTTGTGATGAATGGCAGCCAGCTCCGCATTCCCTTTTCATTCTTCTCAGGTTGTGGGTCTTCCCTGTCATGCTGGCTCTTACTAGCCAACTCCCTTGGAAATATCTGTTTTTCTATCATTCCTTTAAAAATAATGGTCATCCTCTAGAACTCTTACAGGAAAAAGGGAGGGAGGGCAGGGGAAGAAGCCGGATCTCCTCAGCCTCCCGGTTTAATGTTCATGTTACTCTATAAAAGACCTTGGGAGGGCCCAATACCTGGTCTGCTTACATGCTGTCTTATTAATGAATCTGTGCTAATGTTTACCACCCCATTTCCATGGTAAAGAAAAAAAATCAAACACGTAAAAGTGACTTTTTGGAAGCTTGCTTTGTCTCCCTTCTTTCTTTCAGAATAAACTTGTAAAAGAAACAGCCGCAAATGCCAAACACTTGAGCAAAAAGCTGGGGTAGCATTAAACAGGGACCTCCCACTGACCCAGAGGTAGGGCTGGCATTTTAAGCTCATACTGTTTTAAGCAATAGAATAAAAAAGGCCCTGTGTTGAATTGATTATGGCACCACTGGAGGAAGGGGAAATTTGATGCAAAGGCCCTTATAGCAACTTCTCTCAAACAGTAACAGTGGGCTTTGGTGGGAGAAGCAGGGGGAGGCCGTAGCAAATGGGTTGGGGACAGAAGGCCCTGCTGGACTTTACTGACCTATCTAGGATAACTTAAATCAGGCTGTTCTTTTGAAAAATGTTCCCCTCAAATTGCATGGAGTTATAAGAGGCAATCAGGTTTGTTCTTTCTCAGCATCTTGTTTACAAGTTGAAAACCAATCGAATTATATGCATAGGCATTTTTTAAACAAAACCCCAAACATATCTCTTACTCTTCTAGTATGAACAATTTCTGGGTCACTGTTTCAAAGGAATGGCTGCCCCGGCCAGGTGACTGCAGCGTTCTGATTTGATAGCAAGTGCACACTCATGGAAATTAATTTTAAGCTCTTGCAAAGCCGTGGAGTCATGTTACTGGTCCCAGGGCCTGGCTTTACAGCAAAGGAAGTGGATCATTTGAGGGGGGATAAAAAAGCTTTTCTGGAAATGGCATATTAGGGAGGGACGGTTTCCAAATGTAGATAAGAGGCTTCATATGCAGATTCAAAATTGTGTTGCCATCTCTACTTCCGGCTAGGGAGCTGAGATTCTTTTTTTTCCATCCCATACAGCATTTCTTGGCAGGTGGGGGGCTCATTTTGAGAAGTGATGTTTTTTTTCCTTACATAATATAGGATGAGGCCCTTATGTACTTAATACAAGCATTGTAGAGGAATTCCTTATTTGGGACTGACACCTGCTCTGGCTGCTGAGTATGAATTATTTGTTCGTGATTTTTAAGACTGAGAGAATGGAGTCGTGAGTGAGAGGGGCAGATCAGTCATTTCAAGCAAACAGTCCAAATGTGAGACCTGATCGGTGGAAGAAAGCGAGAACCTAGTGCATTGCATGCAGAAGGAGCTTAATATTTGATGATGATGATAATAGAAAAAAAATTAAGGAATTAGATCTGTTTACATTTTTGCCCACTCCCCTTTCTCTTTTAGTACTGCCTCCCACTGACTAGATCCCCTGCTGATTAATCTCTCAGTTTCTGACAGATAAGGTCTCAGGGACAGGGTAAAGGCTCTCACTCTGAGGTCTGGGTAGGACTGGGGTCCTTTCCATGCTCTGATTATGAGGCCTGACCAGTCAATTCTCCCATCTGGGCAGGCTTGTCAGAGGATTTTCTGTAAGAGGTAAAAAGCCAGATGGCAGTCGAGCAGGCTTGTAGAGACCTTCGCTGGAGGGGAAGGATAAAAATGCTAAGTGGTTAAAAAAAACAAAACTGCAAGAAAGTGATATTTCTGACCCTAATGGAGCTCAAAACAAGACAACTAGATTGTCTCATGTTAAGATCCCCAGGCAAAAGGTATGTATATTACATGCAGATTTAAAACAATACCTATAATTCTATTTGCAGTAAGGTACACGCTCCTTTCAAGAGGGTATTTACTTCTGAAATCTGTCCTGGCAAGGGGGTATGGATAGCTATTTTTGGTCAGAGTAGCTTGTGGACAAAGCATCTAGGGCGAGTGCTATTAAGTACTCAACCAAGACAGAGATCTTCCTGGCACTAGGAAGTCTCCATTGGTTTTTTCAGCAGCACTGTGGTTTACTGGGGGCTCTAAATCAGCTCAAAGTCTACACTACATACCACCGTGTCTGTTAGAAAATCATTACCAGTGCAATTAGAAGTCGTGTTGTTTCACAAGCGAACTTAGAATTTTTCGCTATATGTGTCCTGGATGGCTGCGCACTTCCCCCCCCACCTCTCCTGATTATCTGCACTTGCGATGGTCAAGAGATACAGCTGTCGGCGAACACTCAACAGGTGGCAGTTGTTGGGCGAACTTCATCCTTTTTTGGATGCTCTGCTGACATCTGAGCTCAGGCCTTCCATGAATGTGAGATTGTAACTGACTCCCTTCAACCTACGCAAGACTGGAATGCCCAGCAACCATATTCATCTTCTTCCAGAAATACAGAGAAATTGGATGACTCTTCAGAGATGTGGAGTGCAATGAAATATTACGGCCTAATGCCCAGTGAAACTTTTCACCATTGTGGATAGAAAGATAGACTGGTAGATGTATACCTTTTGCTTAAGGATGAATAATAATAATAATAATAGAATAAATAATACATTTATATAGCAAAGCACCTTACAAATGTTCTATCATTTTACCCTCACAACAACCCTAGGAGATAGGGATTATCTATATCTCTATCTCTATCTATCTATCTATCTATCTATCTATCTATCTATCTATCTATCTATCTACCTATAGATATATATATCTATATATATACACATATATAGATATAGATATATATAATATGGATAGATATCTATCTAGGGCAGCTAGATATCAGGCACAGTGGATAGAGCCTCAGTTTTCTCATTTGTAAATAGGAATAATAAGTATTTTATAGGGCTAATGTGAGCTTCAAAGGACTACATATGTATGTGTATATGTTGTATTTATACACACACACACACACACACACACTTTGCATATAAAACTATAAACAAGCTATAATTATTGTCATCACTCAATTAACAAGTATTTACCAAACACTTACTATTAGCCCAGTACTGTGCTGGAAATACAAAGATAAAAGTGAAATGGTGCCTGCCCTCCAGGAACTTGCACTCTATTAGTGGGGGCTATATCTATATCTATATCTGTACACTTATCTATATCTACATATATGAAGTTCTATCTATCCATATCTATATTTATACCTGTATCTAATCTATATGTAAATTTTTGGCTAGATTTCTTTCCCAAGGACCATGCCTTAAACCCTAATCACTAATAGATCCCAGCCTCTTGGTCATTATTTGGATCCTAATGGCTCAGAGTGAGTAGAAATAGCAACTGTTGTTGTTTAGGTCAGAAACCCTGAGGGTCTCCCTCTCTCAGATTAATTTCTTTTCTTCTTTTTTCCTTTTAACTAGGTAAAAGAGGCCATTCTTTGCCTCATTTCTTACCTAACATTAATCACTGAATGGGTGTTGCCTCAGTCAAACTGAGACCTGGTAAAGACTTTAGCTTAAAAAGGGCCAAGGTCTTCTACTGCATCCATTTGTCCTGATCTATATCTTGCCACTGATCCCAGGTGGCTCTGGAGGAAAGAGTGAAGCTGGTGACTTTACACAGCCTTCTTCACTTAAAACCAATCCACTTACAAGTCATGTCATCATCATCCTGATGTCACGGTTCTCTTCAACAAACAAACAATCTGTAACTATCTACCTCTTTCTATCCACACACCCATTTTTCTCTCTTTCCAGTCATCATCCATCTAGGTTTCTATCATCTATCTATATGTTGCCCTAACTATACTCATACCTACATCTAATCTATGTCCATATCTATTTACCTATCTACTCTATCTATATACCGATCTTTCTCTCTTTCAATCTGTTCTCCCTCTATGTATCTATCATCTATCGTTCTAATTCTCTTTTTTTTTTTAAAGCAGATCTGTAATTTTATTGGTTTAGAATGCTTTTGGTAAGGAATACAGATCAGCATCTGCTCAAGCATTTAAAGTCTTAGAGAGTTGCTTGAGATAGCTCTGAGGTTAAGTGCGTTGCCCAGGGTCACTCAGTCAATATGTGTCAGTTGAGGATCTTAAACCCAGGTCTTCCTTATTTAGAGGCTAGATCTCTTTCCACTATGCCATGCTGTCTTTTATATACAAAATCTGTACAAAAACAAATACAAGGTAATTATATTTGGGGAGTGGGGGAGGGCAATGCTTACAACTGGGTAATAGGATTCCTTATTTAGAACATGAGTTCCTGTCTCCATGTGGTTAAACTTACACATGCCTTCAGTTGCATAAAGCCTGTACAGCTGTGATGCTTCAGTGCCCAGCTCATTGAACATTCTGCACTGTCTGTACATATATTTTTAATACTATGAGAAGATTGCATTAAATAATGTGTCCCATTCGCTCTTGGATTTCTAATCAGACAGCAGCGAGTCTGATGCGAGAGAGAATGAATTGACCCTTAGCTACCTGTAAATAATCTTGCAGTCTTGTTTTCTTAGACCCGGATCGGAGTGTGTGGCTCTGAAATCCGCACAGCTGATAACCCGGGGATCACCCTGCCCCAGAGGACTCAGTTTAATTCTGTGCAGTGTAAAGTGCTCAGTTCCCTTTCTCGTGTTAGGCAAAAGCATGTCCAGCAATTCTCCAAGATTTATATTTCTTCCTCTAAAACATGACACACTCTGACATTTTCTGTGAGTACAGTATATGTCCCCAAAGAGCCCAGTGTATGACATATTAAATAAGTTTTCAGTTAATATATTTGCGACTTGGTCTCATTGGCCTCTCTGCATAAGGATTTTCAGTGGAAGAAAAGAAAAGGAGCTGCATGTTGGAGAAAAAAACTCATAAGGTGTGTTGGATTGGTAGTCAGGGGGCCTAGCTTCTGATCCTGGCCTTGCCACTTAATAGCAATGTGACCTTGAACAATAATAGGTTGTTTGCAAAATGGTTTCAGTGAGCCTAGAGAAGAAAAGTTTATATTTCAAAACTCTGATTATAAAAAAGGATTGTTTAATTCTCCTGTCCAAGCATCAATAGAAAATTTAAAAGAATAATGCAAAGATAGCGACTTGTGCCTCAACTGCCCCAATTGTCATTTTCTTATTATTATTGATAGTAATAATGACGAACATCTAGCACACAGCACAGTGCCTGACACACAGATAATAAATGTTTATTGACAGATGAACACTAGTAACAATAAATGATAACATCTGTCGTTGTACTGAGGATTATGGGGAGCCAACAGAGGATGAGCTCATATCGTAACACTTTCATTTAATTACAAAAAGCAATCACTTGATATATCTATGCTATAATAGATTGCAGAACATCATTGTGAAAGAGTAAGGTAGGTTAGTAATTCGTCTCATGCCTGTGTCTATCTGAACACCACCACCACCACCAGCTCAAAATTTAATAATGCTTTAAAGTTTGCAAAATAATTTACATACTTTATAGGTACTGACTTCAGCTTTCTCATCTGTAAAAAAGAAGGGGCTGGATTTGATGGCCTCTTAGGACTCTGCCAGCTCTACACCTAAAAGTCCACGATCCTTTGATTAGTTTACTTTAAATACTTGTTTACTTAGATGCTGATATACTGAGTATGGATTTCAATAAGACTACATGTTCTTTAGGACAGTAACATGTCTTTTCTATCTCTCCTTAGCCCTAGAAAGCTGGTAGAACATTGTATACATTGGAGATACTTTATAAAATCTGGTTAATTAGCTGGGGGATCTCCTGCTTTTACAGATGTGGCCAACATTAATTTAGTACTCTCAGAGAGTTGCCCAAAACTCACGGAAATTAAAAATGCCCACTGTCACCAGCTAGAAATGGACAGAGGAATGATTTGAACCCAGGTCTTCTATGTGTCAAACATCTCCCTCCTCTTCTCTCCTTTCTTACATTCTAGTGAACCAGACACTGTTCTTAATTGTAGGGCCTTCCCTGTTTAAATTATTTCCTATTTATTATGCATATAGCTCATTTTGTATAAATTTGTATGTGTACACACACACACACACAGAACATTGCTCACTTTGTACATGTTTGTTTGCATGTTATCTCCCCTATTAGACTGTAAGCTCCCTGAGGGCACAGACTGTCATTTGTCATTTAATGGTTTTTGTATCGCCAGGAGGTAGCACAATGCCTGCAACATGGCAGGTATTTAACAATGTTGATTGATTGATTGATAGAACCTGCAGGGGAGCATTACTTAGCTGCCCTTTGGGTGTTGGAGTTGGGACAGTCAGCCCACTCTGGGGTGCTGCATGTAATCTCCAGGGGCTGTTCATTTTTTGACTCTCAGAACCTCGTACAGCATCTGGTCATAGTAGGCGCTTAATAAATACTGATCGATTAACTGAATCTTTGTTCTCTATCACAACTATTAGTTCTTAAGATGCAATTACCTTAACAATGTTGTTTATTTTTTAAATTATACAAATGTAATTTAAATCCTCTTAGTTTCCTCCCCCCCACCCCCATTGCTATAAATAAAGTAAACTGAGAATTGACATGTATGAATTCTGTATTCTCTATTGTAAGCCTCAAACAAGATAATGCATACAAAATCCTTAGAAAATTTGAAAGAACTACATAAACACCACAGACAGTGTGATTCAGTGGAAAATAGTCTAGGTTTAAAGTCCAAGGACATGGGTTCAAATCCTAGCTCTGCCACTTACTCCTATGTAACTTTGAGAATGTCACTTCCCCTCTTCAGGTCTCAAATTTGTTCTTCTATAAAATTGGAGAGTTGGATGATGGGAGGACCTCTAAAGTTTCTTCTCTAGCTCCACACTCCCTGGATCTCTACCAGTAGCTGTTATAAGATGGTGCCATGGTTGCCTCCAACATTGTGTCTTGGCTCAGTTTCCAACAGTCCAAAATGACACAGAGATGATAGTACAAACACTCACATGGACATGATCCCCAAATGATATCGCTAGTGGTGCTCCATTTTGAACCGTACAAAATCTAAAGCAGTTTGTGGGCATCTACCATCCACATTTCCCCCTGAGATTACTGTTGTTGTTGAGTCACTTTTCAATCATGTCTGACTCTTCATGATCCCTTTTGGCATTTTCTTGGCAAAGATATTGGAGCAGTGGTTTGCCATTTCCTTCTCCAGCTTATTCTACAGAAGAGGAAACTGAGGCAAACGGTTAAGTGACCTGCCAAAGGTTATACAGCTAGTAAATGTCTGAGGTTGAGTTTGAATTTGAGTCTTCCTGACTCTAGGCCTGGTCCTCTATCCACTGCTCCACCTAATTGCCCCAAGATTTCACCTCTGATTGTCTGTCCTCTAATTGATATCAATAAATGTGGCCTAATTTTTGCAACAGCCCTCCTACCCAAAGACATCTATTATCAGACAAACTGAATTTGAAAGCAGTCTAATGGCAAGTGCTTTTATCTCTAGGTATGGTCTTTGTACCTCCATAAGTAAGAGGAGGATCAATATTTAAAGGAGCCCAGAAAATTGTAGGCTTTACCATAAATCTTCGGTATTTAGGTGGACATAATTTAAAAACGCTTTATTTTTCCTCCTTCTTTTCTTGAAGAATAAACACATAATAAGAGAGATGGGACTCAAATGGGATTAGGAATCCCTAAATATTTTATAGCAATGGTCAATGAGATGTCTGTGCTTTCCTTCCACAGTTGAAGTTTTCTTGATGATCGGTTGTTCACCAGTTGAAAACCCAAAAGATATGATTTGAGGTTTTTTTATGTGGTTTTTCACCTTGGCCCTTCTGTCAGCATGCTACTGCAAGATTGCAAAGAGCAACTCTTTGCTTGCAAGAAGACAGATGCCAGTGATTTAAGCATAGCGCGGCAGCGCACTGCTTTTACTCAACTGATCTTTAATGATTTACCATTTAACGTGGTTCATCTTTCATAACCCCGAGTTCAGACAGAAGCAGCTGCTATTAGGGATGCAATAATATTGAACTTCCCACCAAAGGCAGAGTGAAAACTTCTTTTACAGCATGAGCTCACGGGCCCATCTGGCCCTTTTCTTAAGTACTGCAGATGAAGGGGAGAAAGGAGTTGTTTCCCTGTCAATGGGGTCCTGAACAGAATGTATAATAATTCTAGATAGAGACTTTCAAGTCAAAATGAGTTGTCTTAATGTCATTCTTTAAGCTTTGGCTGGACAAAACATCCTACTTTATCTTATTATCAAAGAAACCCTGAGAAGAGACTAGAACCATATGGAAAATTATACTATGTCCAAATCCATTATAAATGCTGGAGGTGTCTTGAAATTTCCAGACTGGGAAATGGGACTCTCTCTTTTGGGATTGGGTGAGAGCAGCTAGTTTCTGACCCATAGTCTTCCTTGGTCATAACTGCTGAAAATTTCCTAATGAGGTAAAAGTCAAGGTCTTGCCTCCCATAGGACTTTAAGGATGGAAATACTTGGCAATTGGCTTCCTTCAAACCCCAGCCAAAATCCCGCCTCCTACAAAAAGCCTTTCCAGATTCCCTTTAATGCTAATGTCTTCCCTCTGTCAATTATTCTCCATGAATCTGGTTTATGTTCTGTTGCCTCCCCCATTAGACTATGAGCTCCTTGAAAGCTGGGATTGTCTTTTATTTGTCTTTGCTTAGCGCAGGGCTTGGCACATAGTAGGTACTTAACAAATGCTTACAGACTGACTGGAAACATTATCAGGTAGTTTCTCTTTTAAATCTCTTTTGCTAACAACAACCACTACAGCAACAAAAGCCTTTCTTAATACAATAATCTGCTGTTTTCATTTTGTGGTTGTTGGAGATCTAAGGAAAAGTGGATTATCGGCTATGTTTACTTCATTTTTTTTTAAGTTTTAAAAAACTTTAAAAAAAAAACCCAACATCTGTAAATTAAGATTTGCAAGGAAATAAGAGGATTATGAACTTTCATTACAATTATAGGCCTGCTATACAACAAATGTTGCCCAGTTATGATCACGGCTAATCCCTTGCCTGCTTACAATAGACAAAAGATATTTTCCTTTCCCAACAATTTATTCCTCAAAGACAGAGAAGGCAGTTAGACCAGATGTTTTCACTGTGAGAAACATACTTTAGAAGTGTCCAGTCTGATGAGATTAGACAGATTGAAAGTACCATAGTCACTTTTCTAGCATTTTCTATTTTTAAGGCCAGGGTCAGAGTTTCCTTGAGGAGTTTTCTTTTTAAAAGACTTTTAAATGTGTATGTGTGCATGAATGCATACATGTATATGTGTATGTGTTTGTATGTATGTATGTATGCATGTGTATTAAAAATTCTCTTTCAAGGAACTATATCATCTTGGAAGGTATTGTCCATGTGATATCATAATAAATTTTAATAGCAGATGAAATAATTTTGGATTTGTCATATGTAAGTATATGATCTTCTACTCTGATTATAGAATCATAGAGTTAGAAATGGAAGACAGCTGAAAGGAATCAGTTCCAATGTCCACATTTTACAAATGAGGAAATTCAGATTCCTAGAGGTTAAATGGTTTTTCTAAGGTCATACAGGTAGTAAGTCACAGAGCAAGGATTTGAACTCAGTTGCTTCAACACCATTTCCAGGCTCTTTCTATTATATTGTTTTTGTAGACATTTTATACATCTGCAATAAGTGATTTAGGGGAGAGGAGGAAAGTCTGTGTCTGGAGATAAGTGATATACAAAGAAAACTCATCTACAAATAGAAAAGTGAAGATTAGAGAATCTTTCCTTTTACTTCTGTTAACCCAATCACCCACCAATCAACCAATCAACACGTTTTGATTAACTGTACATGATGTGCCAGGCATAGCACAAAGAGCTGGGGATATAAAGACAAAAGGAAACAGTCTCGGCCTTTGAGGGATTCTGTATTCTCTCAATCCTCCACACCCTTGATGTCAGCCTTGACTCCATGTGCTCTCATTCCAAGAATCCACTCAGTTATAAATATTGTCCTTTCTATCTCAACATCAGATATAGATATAGATACACCTTGATATCGGTATAGATATGTCTATACACACACATACACATATACATAGTAACATCACACACATTGTATGCATGCATGTGAATGCACGTGAGTAAGTGTGTACATGTATGTGCATACACATGTATAGGCACACATATCCATATCCATATATATATGTGCTTACAACACACACCATGCATACATACATATATACACTCTCTCTCTCTCTCTCTCTCTCTCTCTCTCTCTCTCTCTCTATATATATATATATATATATACATACTCACACACATATATAAACTCTCTCCTTCTTGATACTTACTTACACAGCCACTACCTTTAGTTCAGGCCCTCATCACCACTTTCTGAGCCTCCAAACTGATCTCCCTGCCTCAAATCTCTCCCCACTTCATTCTATCCTCTATATAGTTGGCAAAACAATTTTCCTTAAGTGCAGATCTATATCATTCCTATACTCAATAAATTCTAATGCTTCCCTATCATCTCTAGGATATAGATTCCTCCCTTTGGCTTTTAAGAATCCCTTCGCAACCTGTTTATAATCTCTCTGTCCAATCTCCTTTACACTACCTCGCTCCCCTTCCCACCCTTGATGGTCCAGTTAAACTGGACATTTTTCTGTTTTTCACAAGCAGTACTCCATGTCTTGACTCTGTGGCATTGCCCTCGTTGTCCACCATGTCTAGAATGCACTTCCTTTTCACTTCTGTCTTGTAGATTCCTTGTCTTCTTTAATATGTAATTCAAGCACCACTTTCCACAGGAAACCTTTCTTCATTCCCTCAAAAGCTAGTACCCTCTCTCCAGTGGAGTGATGATAAATGTTTAACACTTGGCTCACCCCCTCAAAAAAAAATTAAACCCATTTCAAAGTTTAATTTGAAGTACTAACATTCTCTCCATCACTTTCTTAAGGCAAAACAATGAACAAAACAATAATCTATTCCTAATGTCTAATATTTACCACAATTTCTAAGATGAAGGCACTCACACATTTTAATACCTGCCCTTCAAGAGTTGGTTCAAATGACTCTAGTAAATTCCTGACTCTCTCCTAAGTTACAGTGGTCTGCAAGTTCACTGGGACAAAGCAATATCATTAAATGTACTATCATACAAAGTAAGCCTCATAGGTTTTTTTTAACATCCTTAAAAATACATAACATGCCATCTTTTGCTGAAATTTTTTGTTTTACATGGTTTGTCTCTGGGTTCACGTATTTAATTAGTCATTGTAAAACCATACATCATGTTGGATATGAAGCTTGCTTGTGAGACAATGTCTCCTTTTCAAGTCTAGACGTGGATTTCCACTGGGGTTTAAATCAGGTGAGTTTCTAGGTCACTGAAGCATGTTTTTTTCTTCTTCTTCTCCATCTCTTGGATACATTTTTTAATGATATATTGCAATATTCCATATCCATTTGGGAGTTTCAGTAAGTTATGAGACTTCATCATTCCTTTAAAAGGGACAAAAGTTTCAGGTCAATTGACAAAAAAAAATCTACAAAACATTTTTTGGGTACGCATGTTTTACAATCTGACAAAGGTGTTTAGATCATATAGGTTCACCTGGACTTCTTCTGTTGGTTCTAGGACAGCCTTGAAGAAAACTTGAGGTCCATCAGTAACCATTACCATCTGTGAATCCTTAGTACTTTAGTCTTTGTATTGCACTGTTCATGAAGAACATTTATTTTTTCACAGCAGTACTGAGCAGCTGTTTGTTTTTTAAACAGTTCTTCTCACTGTTCTTCCAAAGTCAAGAAGGCTCTGAGTCACTATAGAGGAATCAATACAAACCATTCAGTGTTGCTTCTCGTCTGAAGATTTTTAAAGTCTGTTTTCCCATTAGTAGTTGGTTGTTCTTTGTTTTTTATTTTTTGATCATACTTTCTTTTGAATTTTAGTACTCCTATGCTGTTTTCTTGTGGGCTTGAACGATCCTTGTAAAGCATCTCTTCTGGTACCACTTTCCCAATTCCCACTCACATTGGCAGGCTGGGTCCCTAGAGGACAGTTGAAGAGTCAACCCTCTCTTCAAGGATAAACCCAGTCTGAGAATGTGTGTATATAGTAGAGGGTCCCTCTCAATGGGAGAGAAAAAGAGAAAGGGAGAAGGAGAAAGAGGGGATAAAAGGAAAAGGGAGAGAGACAACGGGAAGAAGAAGAGAGGGGGGAGAGACAAAGAGAGAGACAGAGAAGGAGGGAGGGAGACAGAGACAGAGACAGAGAAAGAGAAAAAGAGGCAGAGAGAGAGAGAGAGAGAGAGAGAGAGAGAGAGGGGAAGAAGAGGGAAAGGGAGTAGAACCAAGTTACCTTGGTGGCAGTGGATTTATATAAATCCACTGCCACCAAGGTAACTTGGTATATATATTTTAATATTCCTATATAAGCACAAAGTCAAATTACTTTGATCAATCAAATGAATAGTTGATTCCTTACCATAACTCCAAGTTGAGCCCTTATATCACCCCTATGGGAGAAGCTTCATGCATCTAGGAGTTCTGTAGGAGACAGGATTTCCCTCTGGGGAGGGGACCGATTTAACCTTCTTTTCTTTTCTTTTTTTTCACTTCCTTTTCTATTATTATTTTTGGGTTATGGAAGGAATTTGCAAGCACCAATAGAAGTAGTAACTTGTAAGCCTTTAATAAGATGATACTTGTTTATTAAATTATATCAACATGTTTTTGGAAGTTTGACAAAATGTTAATTTTTGAATTGTTTGCAAACTATGCCACATGGCCTTCCTGAAACTCTTATACAAGGACCTGGGAAAGGTCTTTGAAAAAAGCACAGTACTTCACAACTTCCAACTCTGCATCTATGAGCTTATGGTTCCTTACCTGTACTTCTGTTAGTTAAGTGCTGGATTTTGTGCCATGTATGTTTCACTGACTTCATATGTTGTGTTTTTAACTCTATGGTTTGAAAATTTAACATTATTCTTAGGAAACATGCAAAGTTATGAACTATATCACATGACCTTCCTGAAACTCTCATACAAGGACCTGGGAAAGGCCTTCGAAAAGTACAATACTTCACAACTCCACCACCACAACCTCTGCACTAGAACTGATAACACTTCTAATTGAGCTCCATGCTAAGGGTTATTGGAAATTATGGGAACTGTGGAGGTAAAGGAACAACAATCTAGATATGGCCCATTCTCATTTCTACCAAACCTTGACTTTTCTGCTTACCTACCAGCAGCTACAGGAGGAGCTAACATAGTTTGCAAGGCCTGTGGACTTTCCTCAGTTTTCAGAATTGGGGAGATTGAAAAATCCCAAAATTATGGTCTTTGCAAAAAACTCTTTAGTTGATTTCTGGGGACAGTAAGTATTTAGAGAGGGGATGAGGGATAGTGTAAGGGGTGGTGGTTCTATACCCACCTTGATTAGTGTAATTATAGAAGGCTCAAAACCTGAAATGAATCAATAAATGGATGTGATAAAGTCTTAAATGTAAAACAAGACAGCTTATGTCATTGATCTCTTTATGAGTTGTGAACCTCTTTGATTGTGTCAGGAAGGGAATTCTGATTGCTCACTAAACAGGCTTACCACACCTGTGAAGGCTTTAAATAGCTGGAATAATTTCAGCACAGAGACAGCCTAGCGGGTCCCAAGTTCAGGAAATAAGGATCTAGTTCCGGAGTTGTAGCAAAGCCCCTAAAAGGCAATGACTCTAAGGAGGTGAGTGGAACTTCTCTCTCTCCTTCCCATTACATTGACCATGATATCAAACAGACTGGATCAGTAGAATGAACAAATACAGAGAAATCTGTATACAGAAAGATAGCTGCCTAAGGGAGGGAGCAATTCAATTTGAACAAGACTCTTTGAACCAGAGAAGAATATGGAGATAAGAAAGGATTTTCAGTAACAAATAGTTGTGTTACCTGCTACCCCATGGGTTTCTTATATGCATTCCTTCCTACCCTTGGCTTAAATAAACAGAGATAGAATATATTAGGAATTCTATAAATCTAAGGTTTGAGCAAATGGAGGGACAAAAATCTCTTAATATCTTGCATATTTTCCAAAGAAAATGAATTTGGAAAAGATTCCAAAACAAGCTTCCAAATTTTTTGTTGACTTATATGGGATTGTGGGAGCATGTTTTTCAGACTTTTTGAAGTTATTGTCCTAGCAACACCATTTACCTTTGCTAAAAAGCTAATTAAATCTGGATGTCTAACTGTTAATGGAGAACACACAGGTAGGGGCTCATGAGTTACAGAATTAGAAACCTAAGTACTCGTGGTTGCCTCTAGAGCCTAAGCTTAATAGTAATCAATCTCCTGTGGACTCAGTCTTCCAGTCTGATTGCAGTTTGGTGGAATGTTGATTGTTTGATCAGTTAAAGGTGTCTGGGCCTTCTATGATTATATTATTTGGGGGGGAACTATACCCTTACATTTGAAATTCTTCATATTTCTACACTAACAGCCACTATGCTATCTCTAGGTCATTTAAATATATTTTTTAAGATCTACAACCTTTGCATGTTTCCTTGGAATAATGTCTAATTTTCAAACCACAGAATTAAAAATGCAACATATGAAGTCAGTGAAACATGTATATGGCACAAAATCTAGCACTTAACTAACAGAACTAAAGGTAAGGAATCATAAGCTCATGGATGCAGAGTTAGAAGAGACCTCAAAAATCAGTTAGTCTTATTTCCCCATTTGCAGATGAAGAAACTGAATAAGACTTGGAAAAGTTAAATGACTTGACCAGGGTCACTCAACTAGGAAACATCTGAGGCATGATGTAAACCCAAGCATTCCCTACTCCAAGTCTGGCATCACATCGTCAATACCAAGCTGCCTCTCAAACCAACTCATTCTTCTTCCATCTGCTCAGGATCAGATTTATGAGTTAGCTTAGTGTCAGTAGAAGTCCACCTGAAGGACTATTACTGTCACAAAATGAAACCATTTCAAAATCATTGCTTAATATTAATTCACACATAACTAATTGTGTCTTCGATTTCTTCACATTTATTTGAATCTATTCTCTTCATATTTATTCTGTGTACACACACACACACACACACACACACACACACACACACACACACACACACTGTCTCTCCCAGCAAAGTTGAAGCTTTTTTAGTTTAAGGATTTTTGTTTGTTTGTTTTGGTATCTCTACTTTCTAGCAAGTACCAGACATACGTTAGGTCCTTGTTGAATGATTGGTTGAAAGAGAGCTTATATTCCATTGAAACGCCATGTACACATCAAACTCTATGCCAAATATGTAAAAAAAAAAACAAACAATATAGTCAATTTTTTGAGTGGATAGATGTTGAGTAACAGGAAATTCCTCAAAGAGGAGGAGGAGTTTAATCTGAGCTTTCAAAGAAGCTAAGAGATACTCGTTAGTATAGGCAATTTGAACTGTTGGGTTCTCTTTTCAAATCTGTCTCTGAATTAGTTAAAATGCCAGTTGCATCAGATTTATTACCGATGTCATATATGTTCTTGATGATATGACTTAATTTATTCGTTTCATCTCAAAAAGCATTATGTGTATGTGGGAGAGAAAAGAGAGGCATACAGAGAGAATTGTGATGTTTTTATAAGGGGCAGGGGAAAGGGAAATTAAGTGATTAAAAATGCACACATTTCTATTATAACCACAGAACTATTGCAATGTCTTGCTAGCAATTGGAAGCCAGTTACATACTTAACAACATCAAAAAATTTGAAAGTTGGTTTGGATCCAAATCCATTCTTTTGTTTGGAAAGCAGGCAAGATGTTAAAAGATTTCTGTCCCTCCATTTGCGCAGTCCTTAGATTTATAGGACTCCTAATTTATACCACAGCAAAAACACCACCAAAGGAACAGTGGTTCTCACCCATCCAACCTCCCCTTCTTAAAATTGCGTGACAATTGTTTCCAGCACTCAGAGACAGTAGGTGGTAAAGTACATTAACACAAACAAAAAAATGAAACAAAACAGAGCAAAATCCTTGAACTTTGAAAAAAATATTCCATCTCATAGAAAACATTTAGACTGCTTTTGGTTTCACTGTTAGCCAATAATGACTTAAAATATTTACTAGGCTCCCCTAGTGTCAGGAATACCTTCTTGAATTCAAATCTGGCCTCAGATACTTACTAGCTGTATGACCCTGGGCAAGTCATTCAACCCTGTTTGCCTCAGTTTTCTCATCTGTAAAATGAGTTGGAGAAGGAAATGACAAATCACTCTAGTATCTTTGCCAAGAAAATCCAAAATGGGGTCAAGAGGAGTTGGATGTGACTGAAAATGACTGAATAACAACTATGGTAGCTATACCCTTAGGATAATTTCCCTTCAAACCTGGAATAAAAACATACATTAATTAATGAGTTGAATTTGTCAGGTAAAGGTGTTTTGAACATTCACCAGCCTGGGAGCTCAACTTAATTTAGATCAAGCTATGCCCAAGAGTCTCTAAAAATGAAAATAAATAAAAATGCTTGAGAGCTAAAAAACTCTTCTAATGGGAAGGGGCCTCATCTCTAGACATAGAACACAAGAACAGCCAAACCATGCTGGTCACTCATAATTTAAGGTATTACAAAAGGAAATGTAATAGCACCTCCATAGAACAGTATGTTCATCACAGATTTCCTCCTTACTTATCATTGCCTCAAGTAACGATAATAGCTCACATTTATAGAGTGACTGACATAATTCTAATTCACACAGGAAAGCTCTTTGTATAACCATTTCCTTCTGCAGCTCATTTGACAGATAAGGAAACTGAGACAAAAAGGTTAAGTTTTTTTTTTTTTCCCACTAGAATTCTATTGCACTACTTCATCCTGGCCAATTCCAAACCAAACAACTACATTTTTTGATGTTGGTAAATATATATCTGCCTTCCAGTTCCTAGCAAGATGTCAAAGTAACTCTGGTTATAATGGAAATGTGTGCAATGTTAATAATTTAATTTTCCCCTTCCCCTGACCCTTATACAAACATAACAATTCTCCTGGCTCACACTCTCCTCTCCCCACACCACATGATGCTTTATGAGATGATACAAATAAATTAAATGATATCATTGAGAATATCTATGACATCAGGTTATGTCTGATGCAATCGACAGAATGACTGATTCAAATAGGGTTTCGTGACATTGGGTTCTCAAAAGTTATGCCAGCAGAGGTCAAGTTATGACCAGTCTTGTCAAGCTAAAATGTCTGCAGTATATCTGTAGTCTAAGGACCAGCCTCTCTAAATTTCGAAAGCCTTGTCACCAAATGGCCCTAGAAACTTATGAAAAATATCTGTTTAGGTGTAGATTCATTCTGTGATGGAGTATTCACACTAAGGAAGTTGTGAATCTTCTTAAGTACTAGATAGATAGATAGATGGATAGATGGATAGATAGATGGATAG
>CM053586.1:324245058-324252558 GCA_028646515.1 Pseudochirops corinnae
AATCTATAACACTACTCCTACTTTCTTCAGTCTCTTTGACATGGTCCCTCACCCTTTCCTTTTCTCCCATTTTCACACACACTCACACATACACACACACACCCCATCAACCCATTACTTATTATCTTCCTCTAATAGAATGTAAGATCTTTGAGGTCAAGTTTCATTTGTTATTATTTTTTTTTTTTTGCAGTGACTAAATTTCCCCCCAGGGTAGCCAGATGGCCAGTGGATAGATCTCCAGGCCTGCAGTTAGGAAGACTCATTTTCCTGAGTTCAAATCTGGCCTCAGACACTTATTAGCTGTGTGACCCTCGGCAAGTCACTCAACCCTATTTGCCTCAATTCTTCCTCTACAAAATGAGCTAGAAAAGGAAATGGCAAACCATTCCAGTATCTGTACCAAGAAACCCCAAATGAGGTCACAAAGAGTTGGATACAACTCAAAACAACAGAATTCTTCCCCACCACCCCTTTCCCCTCTTTCCCCTCCAAGAGAGCCAACCCATATGATGAAGACTACTTTTAAAAGGAAAAGAGGAAGAAAGGGAAAAATCAATGAACCCAATCAGAAAAATTAGAAAATATATGCAATGTTCTACACCTGTGGATTTCCTGCCTCTGCAGAGAAGTTGGGAGAGGTGTCTTCTCACAGTTTGTTCACTTTTGATTGTTTGGTGGTTGTGGTCTTGCTTGTGTTCCCCAGCCCTTAAGCACAGTCTAGCCTATAGTAAGCACTTACAAAATTCTCTCTCTTCCTCCCTCTTTCTTCCTTTCTTTTCCTTTCCTCTCCTCTCCTTCTTTGTTTCCCCAATGCCTAGCATAGAGTAGGGCCTTTAATAAATACCCAACATCCCACTGCACTCTTCCCACCATGAAGAGAGCAGACCTGGAGAAAATTGTGCCTCCGAAGAGTTAAAAAGTAGTAGAGCCTTTGTGAACCAGCCCTGCCCCCTTTTCTAATGATTTTTTAAATGTTACTGATCCCTCACCCCTAAAGATCACAGCCTTTCCCAGACCTTTCTCTCCTCCCCACCCAAACGAGCTATCAGAGACTCTATCCACATTAAGCCCCTGCTTCTATAACCATTGACAAACCACAAAGTCTGTTCTCTGAGCTTGTAATGTAGAGTTTACAGATGAAGATAAAGAAGTGTCCTTTGAATGACAGCCTTTGAATCCAAGCCTGAGAACCTGGGTACCTGAACTTAACAACAGCAAGTCTACGTGAGGCTATCTGGGCCTGGGCTCTCAAAGGGATGAAATGGGAGATGTCAGTGACCAAGACACTCCAAAACGGAAAGCCCCAGGTCTGGCTTGGTGGATGCTGCCAGCCAGAGCTCTGGATTTTATTGAAGCTTGCCCTAATTTCTCTTGTTTTATACTATTGAATGGTTCATTTGCTTTCAAAGCCTCAGGGAGCCTGACAGGGGGAGGGGAAATAGATTAACTCCAAAAAGGGCAAGTGACTAGTTCCAGCTACCCTAGGTGTGTCTGGCTCCCTGGTTTTTTGTGTTAGGTGGTACACATGGGGAAGAGGAAAAGCAATTTCTCCAGGAGTAGCCTCTATTGACTCAGGAGTAACTCACAACTGATCTTACAAGTCAAGCTTTGATACAGGTCATGGAAAGGAGACAGACCAAACCAAGGCTGCCAGTCACAGAAACCAATCAGGGCTTCACTTTCATAAAGTTACCTTGGCACCATTGGGAGAAGGAGAAGGACGGGGAAAATCCAACAAAAACAAAGGTATCCCTGTGAATCCACTGTGGAGAGTTGCTGATTAATGGAGAGTTTGGGCCTGAGCCTTTGGTGTGCTGTTAAAGACTTAATAAGCGGTGATTATGAGCACATTGCTCCATGGTGTTTGTTACTTAAGACTTCCAAATGGGAACACCAAGAGAAACAAGGAAATAGAAATATTTATGACTGTTACACCACATAATACGTGCACACACAAACACACACCCTTGCTTAATCCCGGTCTATAAAACTTTATTTACATAGCTGTCAACAGGAAAAATCTTCTGCTTAGAAGTTTCTCTAGTCTTAACAATAAGAAACTACTGCTGGGTCCCAGGGGCTGGGGCCCTGGGCCCATTCCCTCCCCCCTAGGGACGGCTCTGCTCAGAATAAAGGCTTGCAGGCCTGACCAGGGTTCAGTTAGGGGGTGGGGGATGGGTAGCAGGGCCTCTGACGAGAATGAAGCTATTTCTTTTTTCTCACCCTCCTTGGCTCCTTAATATCTCCCTCAACCCTAACTTATTTATTACCTGGGTTTAGGCTCTTGTCTAGGGTTTCACCAAAAGTGGGGAAGAGAAAGGTACTCAGTATACATTATGAATCAGGTATGGAATGGTATTTCTTTCTGACTTTAAAAAAAAGGGTTCTCATAATGGCACCATGACAGAAAGACTGAAGTTAACAGAAACATGCCACAGTAAGGTCAATGCCACCCTAAGTGGCATTGCTCCCTGGTTTACTTGACTGGGAGGCTGATACTTAAACTTCATCAATTCATAGTTTGTGGAATTGCTGATCAGGCATTTTGCAGTTCACCTTGGCTCTTTGCTGTCTAAGCAATTCCTAGTACATGGCTACCAGCAAAACAAGCCAGGCTTGAGTTCTGGTCCTCTCCAATGCTAAAGTTTGCCACCAGACAGTGGCACTCAATGAACCTTCAAAACTCTTGAACTCACAAGGTTCTCCTCCATACTTCATCCTTCTGGCTGTTGATCAGTAAAGCAAACACATAGTCAAAAAGGCCTCCAGAGAGCTAGGCATAAGCTCACCTAGTGGAGTCCCCCCCAAACTAGCTGCCACATGCATAAAGCTCCCATGATGCTAGGGTGAAGAATGGCCTGCCCTCGTCCACCTTTTGCTAGGAATCTCAGTCTTACTTGATGCCACCTGGAAGGTCTCAAAAGAAGAGACCAAACAAGAAACTGCTTTTTCTTTTAAACTTTAAACTTCTTTTCTTTTAACTCAGATCCTAAACATCACTTACCCACCTCCCCGATACCTTCCCTTTTTGTCATGGTTTGGGGAAGGTCCAAGGGGATCAAGGATTACCATGTATACCAAAACACCAAGTCTTTTGGGGCAGGGCGGTGGGGATAACTGGCCAGAAGTAGTTTACTCTCTCTTGGTACCAAATGCTTGGTTACCTATGTAATTGGTCAGCAGCAGTCAGGGAATATCAAGCAAGCTCATTAAAATTCACCTTACACTTAGTAATGAACTACAGTTTGGTGGACCAAGTAGGGGGCCTTCCTTTGAATATTTTCTTCTTGAGGGCATACAACCCTTCTTAGTTGTCTCTCTTTGGAAGGAAAGGAAATGACCCACAAGTGTGAGAAGGATTGTGCCAGACAGCCAATGATTTTACATGACGGCTGAAACATACCAACCACCACCCTCATATCACTTAGAATTGTGTCACGCTGGGAAACCAAATGAACTTGCAAAGTCATGCACACTGGCTCAATTTGGGAGAGAGAAGGAGGAAAAAAATCTTCCTTTGAAGGAAACTAAATCAATCCCTAGTTCAAATTGAATTTGGACAATTCTGCAAAGCTCCAATAACAATCAGTACTTAAGGACTTAAGGTACAGGCAAATAATGTTTCATTTAAAGGAAATTGAATGAGGATTACTGACAGAGAAAGTTTTGATGTCATTTTGTCATTAGTTAAAGTCAAATTATGCCACTATTGGCAGTGTCTTCGATGTCTCAATCCTGCCTCCTTCCTCTTTCATGCATAAGTAGCCCCTTGCCTGGTTGGGCTTCTGTCTCCATCTCATTAAAGCCTTGACATGCAAATGTTTCATAAGTGTTGCCTGAAGACTTTTGTCTCATGCAAAATTTAGCTTAAATTCGAATGGCTTGCAATACTTTGTTATGCACAAACCTTCTGTTGGGTTTGCTGACATTCCTTCTCAGGCGGCTCTCATGGTGATTCATTATCTTGTGATATAGATTTCCAAGTATCATCTTTGTATTGATTTTTATATCTTTAATAACCACTCCACAGAAGATGGCTCCACTTGGTGTCATTGATCGCATCAAAAATTCAAGGCTTACAGAAATACTAGAGGGCTAATTGGTAGCAGAACATTTCAGACTTAATCTTAATGCAGGCTTAATCTTCTGTACTAAACCTACCTGAAGGTTTCCCCTTAGAAGCTATCAGGGAAACTTGAAGGCTGGGTTGGAAAAACACCTGGAGAGAGCACGGTAGAACCTCGTGGTGAAATGGACAGCCCACTTGGAAAATGCAGATAGCAAACATCTAGACATGGAAATCAATCCTTTCATCTCTTGTCTCCACACCTGGAATGGTAGTTACTTTCCACCTCTACCCCCTTAGGCTCCATAAAAGCCAGATCATGTCTGTATGTCTGAAACCAGAAGCTGTCAAAGGAAATGCCCCAAATTCTCTAGTTGAGTGTTACCCTGGCATTCAATCTGTTTCCATTTTTTTTTTTTTTACATTTCCAGAAATACAAAATGAAAGTCAAACTTATATTATTAGCATACTAAAATAGCAATTCATTTAGGAGTTGGGATAGAATAGCCAAAAAGTCCTTAACGTTTTACTTTAACCAAAGAGGCTAGTGGTTTCACTGAACAAAAGAATCCAAGAATCATATGCTTAGAAATGGAAGGGGCTCCAAGACTAATCTATTCCAAGCCTTTTGGTTTTTATATATAAAGCTTAAACCCAAGAGCTTAAGTCTCTTGCCCAAGGTTACATAGGCATTAAGTAGAAGACTCAGAATTTGAACTCAAGTCTTCTGATTCTAAATCCAATGCTCTTTCCATTCTGCCACCCGTGGCAGTATGGCCTAGTGGAGAGAATGCTGGCCGCAGAATCAAAAAATCTGGGTTCAATCCCTGCCTCTGAGACTTGCTATGTGACTTAGAGTAAGTTACTTACACCGCAGCTTCTTCATCTAACATTGGGCTAGTTAGCCTCCTAAGTCTCTTCCAGCTCTGAAGCTAAAGTGATATGCTTTTTAAGTCTGGATGGGATGTACACACCCATCCTTTAGAAGGAATGGATACAAAGGGAGGGCCCTAGATTTAAGAGAGATTGGGAAAGGCTTCCTATAGAAGGTTGTATTTTAGCAGGAATTTGAAGCAAACCAGGGAAGCCAGGAGGCAGAGATAAGAAGTCAGAGAACTCTATGCTTGGGGGACAGTCAAAATTACACAGTCAAACAGCATCATAGGAAGAATGCTAGTGTCAAGAGATGTCCTTTGTTTAAGGGAGATGTTTGGGGTCATTAAAAGTACTGCCCAATTTCCCTAAGGCAACCCATCCTGTTCTCTTCCTTCTATTCAATTCTGAGCCAAGTTCATTGTCCATCTGTGGAGCTGTCCATGACAAACACCCTGATGAACAAGCTTTGTGGGTTATCCAATTGCATGTCATAGCCTGAACAATAGTATTCTTCATCCATCTCCTATAAGAATAATCTTGGTTCATATTTCCTTAGCACTTTAACGTTTACCAAATACTTTCTCTGCACTGATCCTGTGAGGTAGATAGTATAAGTATCACCCCCATTTTAGAGATAAAGAAAATGGGGTTTGAATCCCCAGTTGATAGTTAAAAGATATGTACAGATAGTTCTGAAGAGAATAAATCTAAGCTACCAATATTCACATAAAAAACATGAAAAAATGCTGCTAATCATTAATAATTAAGGAAAACAAAATTAAAGCGTCACTGAGGTTCTACTTCATACCCATCAGATTTGCAAAGTTGACAGAAAAGTAAAATAACAAATGTTGGAGGGGTTGAGGGAAACCAGGCACATTGATACATTTTTGTTAGAGCTATAAAATAGCCCAATCCAGTCAAGTCATGTCAAGTCAACAAGCATATAACTTTATTATTGTGCTGGGCACTATGGTAAGCACTGAGGATATAAAGAAAGGGAAAAACCTTCTCTGACTTCAAGGAGCTCAGAGTCTAATGGGAGAAACAACGTGTTACCAACTATGCATGAACAAGGTACATAAATAGGAGGTAATTTCAGGGGAAAGATATTCAGGAAAGTGATTCAGAAGTACATAAAAAAAATTATAGAAATGTACATGTTCTTTATCTCAGCAATGCCTTTACCAGTCCTATATCCCCAAAGAGATGAAAGGACAAAAAAATTATAGCAACTCTTTTTATGATGGCAAAGAACTGAAAATTAATGAGCATCCCATCAATTGTGAAATGGCTGAACCAATTATGGGATTTATGGATGCAATAGAAAACTATTGTGCCATTAGAAATAATGAGGGGTACATTTTCATAGAAGCCAGGGAAGACTTAAATGAACTGATGCAGACTGAAGTGAGAACCAAGAAAACAATTTATGCTGTGATGACATGATACAAATGAACAACGTTGAAAGACTTCAGAACCCTCAATGTGGTACTCAGGCACGATGCCAGGGGACTGGTGAAGAATGCCCCCTACCTTTGACATCTCAAGAGATGGTAAACTAAATATGCAGAATTAGATAAACATTTTTAGACTTGGCCAATATAGGAGCTTGTTTTAACTATGTGTTTTTGTTACAAGGACCTTATTTTTCATTTTCTCCCACCCTACCCACAGCCCCCCTAAACTCCCAAAACACACACAAGTGGGAAAGGGAAGTGGAAGAGAAAGTACATGCTTGTTAGTTGTAAAAAAAATAATTTAGGGAAAAAAAGAAATGGGTACTTAAAGAGAATAGATCATTTGACCATAGTTACAAAGCTGGGATCCAAACCTACATCTTCCTGACTCCAAATCAACTATACTTTCTACTGTACTGATGAATAATGAAAATATGTATTTTGCATGCAATTAAATTTATAAGAAAGGAAAGAAGAAAGAATGGGAACAAGCTTTAATTAAGCACCTATTGTGTGCCAAGGATTATGGTATACACTTTATAAATATTATCTCATTGAGCCCCAGAACAATTCTGGGAGGTGAGTGTTATTATTATCCAATTTTACAGTTAGGGAAACTGAGGCAGACAGAGGTTAAGTGACCTGCCCAGAGACACAAAGCCAGTAAGTGTCTGAGGCTGATTTTTAGTTCAGGTCTTCCTAACTCCATTCCAAGAACTCTCTTCCCTACTTCCTTGTACCTTTATAATCCTGGATACACAGTGTGTTGAATCAATTTTTGTTCTATGTGAAGTGTTATAGTCATATGTAAATGTTAGTTTAAATTAGAGTGGTTCTCAACCTTCCTAATGCCGCGACCCTTTAATACTCATATGTGGACATAATCTGCACGTGGGCAGACCCACCTGGAGACGGATAAAGGAGCCCTGTCTCAGTTCCTAAGACCATCAGAAATATGTGTTTTCAGATGGTCTTAGGCGACCCCGTTCGACCTCCAAAGGGGTCCTGACCCACAGGTTGAGAACTGCTGGTTTAAAAGAAGGTGTCAAGGATGTGATGTTCAAGTGAATGGCCAATGCCCCGAGTCATAAATCA
>CM053586.1:324257558-324349029 GCA_028646515.1 Pseudochirops corinnae
GCTCTATTCACTAGGCCACCTAGCTGCACCCCCCCCCCCTTTTTTAAGCACCTGATTTCTAATGAAGCTTTTAGTCTTTTGAAAAATACCCTAAAACAAATTTTAAAAAGAAAAATAATAAAAACCTTCTTTTGTGTAGAGGGGCAAGATTTCAGGTTAAACAGCAAAATAATGTACTCCATAAAAAGCCAGTGATAAGACAAACAAACCACTCGTTCAATAAGCAATGGGTTGGTTTTATTTGTCTACAACTGCCCTTTATAGCATATGGGGAAAGACACACTTAAAGTTTCCATTCTTGATAGAGGAAGGGGTACAGATAGTTCTTTTTTACTCATTTTCTTCCAAGACATCATTTGAGAGCATCAGATTGGAGTAAGAATAGCAGGGTTTGTGGTCTAACACAGGGAGTCCTTTTTGCCTATTAGACATCATTATCTATTAGTATTGGGGGCTTATTAACAATGGCACCTTTCCTCCTGAGATTCTCAAGGTGCCATGCCAACTGCTTCAGTACTTAACTCTCCTGACATTTCTGTCAGGTAGGATATAAGTATGGTATTCCATTATTACTTTAAATTTACATTCTGTCTCTTCTGAAGAATAGAGAACTTTTTGAAGGTGTTATAAAAAAGAAGTTGCATCTCAAGGGGCTGGGAAAGGAGAGAAGAAAGAGAAGAAAATTGAGAGAAAGGAAAAAATACAATGGCAAGATAGAGTGGAAGCAGTAGGAATATAATTTCTGAAGAGCTGGTCATGCAGTATTGGATAACATAGTGAACAAAGGTTCTTCTCTAAAGTCCCTTCTCCACGCTGTGCTCTAGGTCATTGTTCCTATACCCAGCTCTTGCAATGACGTGACAGGTCAGTGCAACATACCTTGAAAAGGTCCCCTTCTCACTTCTGACACTGTCACCATCTTGATGCAGGTTCTCATCTCCTCACACCTTGACTCTTGCCATAACCTAGGGGTGGCTGCCTCAACTCTCTCCCCACTCCAAACCATCTGTCATTCAGCCCCCAAAGGGATTTTCCTAAAGGGAAGATTAGATCATATTAACACACACACCCCCAACACACACACACACACACACACACACACACACACCCTCCTCAATTCCAGTGGCTCCCTATCACCATCAAGATCAAATATAAAATCCTCTGCTGCTCTGCTGCATATGCAAAACCCTTTATGTCATCCACTATCTATTCTATTTTGCTTTCTTAATCTCTACCATGTCCTTTTCCATCCAGTGACACTGGCCTCCAAGCTGTTCCACAAACAAGACTCCATCCCTCAGCTACAGGCATTTTCTCTGGCTTTCTCCCCTGCCTTTAATGCTCTCCCTCCTCATCTCTGCCTCCTGACTTCCTTTAAGTCCCAGCTAAAATCCCACCTTCTACAGGAAGATTTTTCCAACTCCTCTTAATTCTAGTACCTCCTCTCAGCTAAATATTTCCAGTTTAATTCTGTTTTTAAACTTGTTTCTACATGTTATTTTCATGCTGTCTCCCCATTAGACTATGAGTTCTTGTAGGGCAGGGACTGTCCTTTACCTTTCTTCATATCCTCATTGCTTAGTACAATGCCTGACACATAGTAGGCTCTCAATAAATGCTTATTGACTGACATAGTAGGTATTTAATAAATACTTGTTCATTGATCGCTCCTTAAAACCAAGAACTTGTCTGGGATGGTTTAAACCCAACAGTAGCTGGTTTCCAAGAGTCAGGTCATGAAGCATGTATCAGGGTACCACGCTAAATGCTTTATCACTTAAGGTGATCTATTTTGAGGCCAATTATATTTCTTACCTCTTCATAGCTTTTCAGGCTACCTTTTTATTTTGTTTTCCATGGACTCCTTCTTCTTGGTGAAATGGCACCTAAGTTAGTCAGGAAAAAGAAAAGTTAGTTAAGACAGAGTGCCCCAACTTACTTTATTGGGATCCTGTAAGGTAGCTGGGGCAAAAATCATAAAGTGCCTCTTGACTAGTGAGAGAAAGAGACTCCAAAATACTGGTTGCTGCTGGAGAAACTTGTGATGACTAAAAAAACTTGTGATCTCCCAAAGAGATCAGAAAAATGGGGAAAGGACCCACATGTGCTAAGATGTTTATGTTAGCTCTTTTTGTGGTAGGAAAGACTTGGAAACTGAGGGGATGCCCATTAGTTGGGGAATGACTGAACAAGTTGTGGTATATGAATAGTATTGTGCTGTAAGTAATGATGAGCAGGCAGACTTTAGAAAAACCTGGAAAGACTTACATGAACTGATGCTGAGTGAAGTGAAGTGAGAAGAACCAGGAGGACATTGTACACAGTAACAGCTACCATGTGTGATGGCTAACTTTGACAGACTTACTTCTTCTCAGCAATGCAAGGATCTCGGACAACTCCAAAAGACTCATCATGGAAAAGGCTATCCACATCCGGAGAAAGAACTTTGGAGTCTGAATGCAGATGGAAGCACGCTGTTTGCTCTTTTTTGTTGTTGTTTTGTTTTGTTTCATTTCTTCTTTCTCATGGTTTCTCCCATTTGTTCTAATTCTTCTTTACAATGTGACTAATGTGAAAATTAAAAAAAAAAATTGAGAGAGAGTTTCTGGGTAACTTAATCATTTTATTAATAAGACCAGCAGGTTATTAATAAAAGAATGGTCATTTGGCCACCTCTCTTAGACCAAAGACAATCATGATAGTGGGGCTCACAGTTTATATGCCCTTTGAAGCAATAAGGGGCTGCTAGTGACATCATGTCAACCTGGAAAGAGAAAGTATCTCTACTCAGACCACTCCAGCTTCGGACTATCTAGACAAAATGGTCTGTCTCCAACCAAATTTGAGTAGAACACATCTTGGATTAAACTCTTGTAAAATTTGGTGGGGTCTGACCAAGATGAGGAGAGTTAATCTAATCTAATTAGCAGTGATATTCTTCAAGAGACAACTTAAATCAGGACTTTGGGATAAGGAAAGAGCTCTGATTCTCCCCAAGATATCGGTTATTAAAAATCATTTCTCAAAAACTTCTTCATAGGGAATAAGGAAGAGGGCAGCCCAGCCCACCACCTGGGAGATTTCCATTTAACTGCATTAGTGAATAAAGCACCAACCTAGGGGACAGGAAGATTTGGGATCAAGGCCTGCCTCTGACAGCTACTGATTGTGTGACCCTGAGCAAGTCCCTGATCCTCTCAAGACCCAAACAACTCTCTAATACTCAAGTCATAAGGCAGGTGTAGGTTTGTATTTGTAGAGGGGGTTTCTTCCCTGGAATGTCATAGATTCAGTCAAAAAAAAAAAAAAGAATAAAAAAATCATTCTTAAAGCTTCTGGAGTTCTGTGAGTGCTATCAACACCCGCTTAATTTGAAGCTTATGGGACAAAGCCCCAAAGAGCCCAGCCTTAGGTAACAGCTCTGCAGAATGAACTTAGAGAAGAAATCTCATGAGCATGAAAGTCAATATTCCACGTGCACTTGCTTGAAGATCTTTGCCAGAGCTAGAGGTGTTATATGAGCAGAAACCATGCCACTGTTAGGATTATTTATTAACCACAATGACTACAATATGACCTTGGCTCCCTCTCATAACAGATGAATAAAATGAAGACCGAACTTGTCTCCTTGCTTTGTCCACTCCTCCACGTGGGAGAAAGGGCCTTTTATTTCCTAAAATTAAAGCAACCCAAATGAAAACCCATTAGTGCTGCTAGAGATGAGTGAAAAGAATGACAAATAGGAAATATACATAACGCTCGTTTGCCCACTGCTTTAGGAAATCTTGAAATAATGGATTTTTAAGGAGTTATAATCTGCAAGAGAAGCTCTTAAAAAGCAAAAAAATTTAGCGCCCCCCCCCCAAAAAAAAATAATAAAGGCATGCTGTCAATTAGGCCCAGAGAAATCACTTTAGCTTCCTTCCAACTCACACGTATTCTAATCTAAGACATCCCCTTCCATCTCTGGCTAGTGTGAAAGGCAAAAGGAATCTGAGAAATCCAGGCTGTCTCTTGGTTTGCTATGGTTCATTTTAGTTAATCCAGCCATCCCGCACAGCAGGGGGGAAACTGCTGTATCTTGTGAAACAAGAGCATGAATAATTAAAACTCTGTTATTAATGAACTTCCAGTCGTTATGTAAATGAAACTGATTTCAAGTCTAATTTGTCAGCCTGAATTCTTTTTCAGTTCTCCCTTTGTCTAGGACAAGAACTCATCATAATGGACTTGATAATAAAACTCTGGCAGACATGCTGTGTACAGTGCCCATCTGAGTTAGGGCTTTCAGCATGGTTAATTGATACAGTTAGTCCAGAGAAGTCTGGAAGGCATTTTGTGTGGCTTTAAGGAGGAAAAAGCTGCTCCCCCTCCTCTTGCGATAGGGCTGCCCATTCTTTACACATTTCTAATTACCATTTACCTTTACATGCTTTTCAAGAAGGGGGTGACTTATAATTACTGCCTGGTAAATAGTTTCTTTTACAGCCTCGTGGATGTTCAAAGAGAACAGAGTTCAAAAAGATTCCATGAAAGGAAGTCAGTGGTCTTCCAAAAATGACAACTAGGTAAGAGAAGGAAGAGGAGAGAAAGAAAAGGAAGCCAGACTAGTCCAGTGCTTTGCCATGAACTATCAATCATGTCACTGGTGATCATGGGTAATGGGTAGCTTGAGTGCCTGCAGTCATATATGTAAGTGGCATTGTTTCATTCCGTAGTTATTGTTTCTGAGTGCGAAATGACACCTTACTAAATTATTGGCTTCAAATGGTGAAGTTTAACTTCCGGCATATCACATTGGAACTCATATCCCACCAAAAGTGAAGACAGAGCCATGTTCAGCTGTAACTGCACTGTCTGAAGTTGACGAGGCAACCCCATTTTGGGGAGGTTATGAACACGCTTCTTATAGATATCTTTATCTATTTATTTTGAATTTTGAAAGTGCGGTTGTATTTATCATCCTGGCAGAAAAGCAATCTAATTGTTTTATGTGTGTATTAGGCGTCTAGCATCTTAAACTAGTTGATGCAGGCATTGAAAAAATGTCCAATTAGACAAAAAGTGCTAGTTGTCTGTGTGTAGTCAGGTGCTTATTTACAAAGTAAACCTTTGCAAACCACAGTTTCAAAGGGGCAAAGATCAAGTCAGAATTTACACATTTCCCCTGAGCCCTGAACCATGGGTACAGAATCGTGATGAAAATTTAGTTAGCTAAATTGTGACTTGACTTACAATTTCTTTGCAACTTAGAAATTAGATGATACTCTTTTTAGGGCTTTGTGTAGGTTGGTTTGGTGGGGGTTTTGGGGGGAGGGGATGATAATAATAACTCTGTCCACAGTGGACAGAGGGTCAGGCCTGGAGTCAGGAAAACCTGAATTCAAATCTGGTCTCAGATACTTACTAGCTGTGTGACCCTGGGTAAGTCACTTAAGCCAGTTTGCCTCAGTTTCCTCATCCGTAAAATGAGCTGGAGAAGGAAATGGCAAATCTCTCCAGTATCTTTGCCAAGAAAAACTCAGATGAGGTCAGTGCAAGTTGGAAACAACAACAATAACAATAGATAACATTTACACAGTGCTTTAGGTTTGCAAAGCACTTTACAGAATATCCCACTTCATCCTCACACCAGACTTGGGGGGCAGATCCTGTTAATATCCCTATTTTATTGAAGAGGAACCTGAGGCAGATGGATGTTAAGGGAAGCCCAAGGTTATACAATTAGTGACTGGGACCGAATGTGAGCTCAGGTCTTCCTGACTCAAGGCCCAACACTCTATATTCTCTGACATGTAATTGCTAGGATACATAAATCCAATCCAGTTCTACAAGCATTTATTAAACAGTATTAGACTTCTTTGATCTCTGCTATCAGAAGGCTGAGATTAGTGGGTTTCTTGAGTTTGAAAGTTCACATTCACAACAAAAGTTCAGTGTTAATGTGACCATGTGGCCCACTCTGAGAGAGCAAAGAGAGGGGTAGCACCAGGTTGCCCAAGGAGAGTCAAACCAGCCCAGGTCAGAAATTGAGCACATCAAAGCTCCTGGGCCAATTAGAATGCTAACAGACATAGGAATATCCCCTGAACTTCTAGCTTGGATGATGTAGGGAGAATCAGTCTTCTAAAATTAAATAAATAAAAATAAAAATTAAGTACCTATTATGTGCCAGAGACACAGACAAGAATGAAACAGTCTTTACCCTCAAAGAACTTCCATTTTCTAAATTACAAAAATAATAATTGTCTTAGTAACTAAGTAAGATCTATGATTTGACTATTGAAACCACTTGTTCTGGATTCAGGCATTGAAACAGCCAAAAGCAATTCAGAGAAAACTAGTTGATTTAAATCCCTCTTTCTTCCCCCATGCTCACTCCTACCACCAATAGGATTCAGCCTTTGTCTATGGGCCAAAATCTAGACCTGGAGTTCATCATCAATACTTCATATCAATATACATTCTGTCCTTTTTTAACTTTTTTTTTTATCCTTACCTTAGTTTCCCAACCAGGAAAACAGATTAGATTATAATTCTACCACTTGCCTGGTTTTTAAGGCTTCAACCAAAAAAGGATCTCAGAAATAAGATGTTCTTATAGACATTTCTGTGGGCTGTAGGACAATGGAAGAAGGACAATTTGGAGTGACTAGTAAGGTCAGGACTAGAATAATTAGTGTCTAGTAAATCTTTGACAGATCTGCCTTTAAAAGGCTGCCCATTGCCAAGAGATCCTAGGTCAGACTCCATTTTATCCAGCCTTCACTTTCTCATTTGAGTTTATCAGGTGATAAATACTGAAATTCTCCTGAAGCATCATTGCTATAACAACTACCTAAGTGAAAAATAACTGTCTCAGAGTGATAAACAAGATGTGATGAGATATCCAACAGTCTACTTGAAATGCCCAAAAGCCTGCAAACACCCTTCTTTTTAAAGCCTATACTCCTGCAGTATATTGATAAAAATTCCCCTTAGGAATTAGTACCTGCAACCCTTCTCATTTCTGACCCAACCCATGCAAAGTTAAAACTAAGTCAACTGAGCAGAAATTTTCATCCAATTACAATTGACTCTTTGGAAAGTTAAAAGTAAAATACGCATAACCAATAGAAATTAATTACTGTGCATTCTCAGACTTTTATTGTAAACTAGAGAGATAATAATCACCCTAGAGATTTCTAAGAGGTAATTATTGTATATTCCTTAATTATAGTACATTAAAATAATCCTCTTCGGCTTCTCCCTTCCTGCCTACCAACACCCACCTACAACCACCCCACTAGAAATGCATTATCTCTAACAAACAAACATGCAGCAACTGCTCCAAAGTTATTGGTTTACTTAGAAGGCTCCCAAACTCTTCTGTTCCAACATGCATTCTCTGTGATGGAGGCCGCAATGTTGGACAGTCCTTACGAGGTGTCCCCACCACCACCACCACCACCAGGGGGTTTCTGTAAGAAATATGATCATGATAGTGACAGGGGACATTGTTGGGATAGGGAAAATTCCTTGGAAGTATCTTTTCCCATGAACAATTAGTCATATTTAAAAGAACCAACTTCGAAGGTAAGGAAAGATCAGTAAAGGAACATATGTCCCAATTAAGAACGTGGTAGAACTCACATCTAACTATCTCTATTTTTCCTTTTAGAAAAGAGAAGGGGGCAGAGCGGTCGCTGTTTATACCAGAACCACTAGTTCCAGCTAAAAAATTTCACAGCAGTTCAGTCAGAGCTCAGCTAATGAATATAAGTTACCTTGGTGGCTCTGAGCTAACTTTGAAATTAAAGACCCAAAACTTTGGATGCAAGCAGAGCTAGGCTGATGGAACAAAATGGACTTAATAAACTCCATTGAGCTCCCCTATCCCTAGTGAGGTTTCTTTCCTATCCATGACCAATTGGCATTATTTTTTCAGTGACTGGTACTTTTGTGTTCCAGATTGGGATTTTCTGGGAGTGATTTGCACTTTTCATCAGTGATTGACAGATTCTAGCAGAAAGGAGACAAAAGGAAGAGTCATTAGGAATTCAAATGTAAGGTTAGTATGTGTTGGCTTTATGACCGAGTTTAGCAGCAGTGAATGGTGGCCAGAAAGAAGAAAACTTTGTCACTTTCAATATGTACTCTCCACCTTTTTTGTAAATTTCAAGGAAAAAAAAGTGGTTTTTTTTTTTTGCCCACAAAATCTGCCATAAACAATTAAGAAAAGGCAATCTCTAATTATTTAGGATTCATTTTAACACTATATATCCTTCAAATACTGTAATCAGTTCTTTGTTTGTGATATTTCTAAATAGTTCTCTTTCTCTCCCTCTCTGTCTTTGTGTCTCTCTGTGTCTCTGTTCATATGTGTGTGTATATGTGTGTCTCTCTCTCTTTGTCTGTCTCGGTCTTTATGTCTCTGTCCGTGTGTATGTCTCTCTCTGTGTCTGTCTCAGTTTCTGTGTCTCTGTCTCTGTCTCTCTCTGCATCTCTGTCTCTCTCTGTCTTTCTGTCCATCTCTGTCTGTCTCTCTCTGTCTCTGTATCTCTCTGTCTCTGTCTGTCTCTCTGTCTCACAGAGATTCTTTGGACTTATATTGCTGCATTTGATTTTCTCATAGGTTGAGGAGAGAAGGGCATTGTTTTCCTAAGAAAAAACTGGAAGTGAGATATGATGAAACTCTCTATTACACCCAAGGAAGGATACCTTAGGGAAACAATTATGGTGAATGATTCTAGCATTGACCAGTAATTGATAATTGGCCACAAATAATTAGGGAAGAATGTATCACTACTGCTGTAAATTATGCTAATCGGACAGCATCTTCCCTGGGTGCTGATGCTGCATGGAACAGAGTTTCTTATGAGTAATTTTGTTTTAAATTCAGATTACGAACTTAGCATACTATGCTTGACAATTTAATCTTGTTTGGCATCAAAGCCAAGCCTGATAATACAGAATTACACAAGTCTAATCAAAGCATGTTGTTCTACAGGAGTCACTTAATGAGGGTTGACTTTTTCCAGGGAAAAAGCAGCTCTCTGAATAAGCAGTTAACTGTGTTAGAAAGTTAGAATAAAAGCAGGGCAAATCATGCCACTAGGAATGGAACTGCACATGTGAAAGAACTCTCCTAAGTTGTAGGTATCTAATGGAGCGTATCAGCAATCCAATACTCTCCATATCCAGTCATCAGCACATCTTATTTTTAAGCCTCTCCCTGTGCTGCTCTCCGTTCGAGCTGCATTTTTTTTGAAGAGATGGTGTCCAATTTGTGCCATATCTTCATCAACTTGGTATTTTTTCCTGTTTCAGTTGATACACAAAGGTCTGGAACACATGTGGGCAGGACTTTAAAATGCTGTCATAGCAGCAGAAAACCAACGCATCACAGTAACAAATGGGAACTGTCACTGAGCCTGGGTGGAAGTAAGGGGTGAGGAAAACGCACAATGTCATGGGACTGGCTGGTTTTGCATTTGATGTAGTAGTAGTAGTAATAGTAGTAGTAGTAGTAGCAGAAGCAGCAGCAGCAGCAGTAGTAATAGTAGTAGTAATAGTAGTAGTAGTAGTAGTAGTAGTAGTAGTAGTAGTAGTAGTAGTAGTAATAGTAGTAGTAGTAGTAGTAGTAGTAATAGTAGTAGTAGTAGTAGTAGTAATAGTAGTAGTAGTAGTAATAGTAGTAGTAATAGTAGTAGTAGTAGTAGTAGTAATAGTAGTAGTAATAGTAGTAGTAGTAGTAGTAGTAGTAGTAGTAGTAGCAGTAGTAGTAGTAGCATAGCATAATAACAGCCAGCATTGATTTGGTGTTCTATGTTTTCAAAGTACTTTACATTTCCTATTTCATTTGATCCTCACAATAATCCCAAGGTAGAGATGTTGGTCTCATGTCCATTTTCCAGAAGAATAAACTTCTGTAAAGAGAGGTTAAGTGATGTGGCCAGGGTCACAGCTAGTAAGTGTGAGAGGGAAGTCTTCCTGACTCCAAGTCTAGCAATGTCTCACCTGGGTCCTGTATCCCAGATTTTCCCTTCCCGTTCCTTTTTCCTCCCCAAAAAACATTTTACACTCCCCTTTGATGCTAATGTCTTTCTTCTAAGGTTGCCTTCCTTTTACCTTGTATGTATCTCATGTGTATGTATCGTATGTTCTCTTTTCCATTTGAATGAGGTCATTGAGAACAGGGACCATGTGTTTACCTTCCTTTTTTATTCCCAAAACTTAATAGAATGTCTGGCACATGGTAAACATGTAATAAATGATTATTGACTTGGCTTAAAGTCCTTAATTTTGTAAAGTTATCAACAACCTGTCCTGGGGAAAAATGGAACATCTTTCTTTGTCACCATTCAGATACCTTGGATACATGACTCCTTGACCTGCTCCCTACTAGGAAATAATCTCTTGCCTTGATGAACTCATCATATCATACAATTGTAGATTTAGACCCAGAAAGGACGCCAGAGTCCATCAAGCCCGTGTTATCCTCTCACAGCTGAGAAAAATAAGGCACAGAGAGATTAAGTGATTTATCCAGGATTGCACAGCTAGTGAGTCCTTCTGACTCTGAGCACAGCACTCAATTCACTATTGCATTATGACTGCCCATCTCATCTCAATGAATAGATACTCCTTCTGCACATCCTTTTTCTAAACAAAACACTATCACCAGATTGCTCTCCATTTTCCTTGCACAATATGAAAGCTTTGTCAGTGTATTTCTAAAATGCCTTCACAGTCTTTTCTTCCTAATATAAAATGCAGTTCTCTGTCCTCTCTTATGAATAGCTGATCCATTTCCAAGCAAACCACTGGAGTGCAGCTTAGACCAAGAGAGCTTCTAGATAAACTAGGCATCTGGAATCCCAAAATTAGGGATTTGGAGCTCGAAGCCACAAAACAGCACTCCATCGCCTTTGTGCCTTTGTCCCAGAATTCATTGCCTCTATTCCTCCCTCACAGAATTCTTCTCTTTTTTCACTATGCAACACAAGCAAAACCTTGTATGTGAAGCCTTTCCTGACCCCCTCAAATGATGGTGCCCTTCCTCCAGGGGTATTGTGGGAAATGTTTAACAGCTGTCTCTTTGAAAATACAGGAAACACTTTAAAGTTTCATCTGAATTATTAACATTTTCCCATAACTTTTTAAAGTCTAGATAATCAACAAAATAATAATTAATCAAGCCCTAAGTTGCAGTATTTCTTCATTTCTGAGGTGTAAATACTCCTGCTCAAAATTTGACAACTTTCTAGGGACCCAAGTAAGAAATGGCTGCAACAACCCCCTTGAATAGAAGGCACCTTGAAGGCCATCTTACACAATATTCCTGTTTTACAGATGGGAAAACAGAGGTTCAGGGACACTTAACAATGAATCCAGAATCACATATCTAATAAGTAGCAAAGTCAGAATTCAAACCTAGGTCTTCTGACTCTAAATCCAGTATTTTTCCTATAATATAACCTTGGCTTCTAATAAACAGCTTGCTCAAATGAGGAGTATGTAGGGTTCTTCTGGCCCTAAATGGATCAAAAGTGAAATCAGACTTTCCACAGAATTCCAAATGAAAGGAAGTGACTCATTCCTTTTCCAGTCCCTTCTCCTCCTTTCTCTCCATGTCATATCTCATCCATTCTAAGCCTCCATGCCTGGGGCTGAGAAAATTCATCTTGATTCTCTCTCCTGTCTGACTGCAGGAATAGTATGCATTCAGCGATTATTTGACGAGTAACCAAAGGCCTGGTTGCTTGCAGAATTAAGTACCACCTACATTCCACCATTATGTTTCCTGTTGCTCCCAGTTCTGACCCTAGTTGTAGGCATGATAGTACTGATACCTCTGGCCCCCTTTCTTCTCTTATCTCCATTCATTCATCCTCCTGTACTTTGTCATTTACTAGGTCACCACCTTCTCAAATCCCTCTAGAAAATTCATTTCTAGTGTGACACCTTTCTATGACAGCTTCTCAATGAAGCTTTTCCCCAGAGGAAAAGGAAAGAAATAGATTCTTCAAAGAAAAAAAGTCAAGGAATCTCATACACCTGTGGTTTTTGATGTGTTATGTGCCTAATCCTCTTCCTATATCTCCTTGTGCATTGGGCTGTGTAGACATTCAGATGCAGAAACCAGCCCATTTGTAATTTGGCATCTAGTAATTACCTAAGGTCAAAGAAACCTTTGATTCAGGAATTAGAAAATGATGGAATTATAAATCAAAATGCTAAGAGAAAATCATCAATTTCAAGTTGGAAGGGACCTTAGAGGTCACCTAATGCAACTACCTCATTTTACAGATGAGGAAACTGAAGCCGAGAGATATTAAGTGACTTCCCAAGGTCACATGGGTAGTAAGCATCAGAGTAAGATTTGAACGCACGTCCTCTGACTCCACAGTCAATGCTCTAAAAATGTTTACTAATTTTTTTTAAAACAGTACATAAAGAAATAATTTAAGAAAACTCTTATTGGGCTGGTCTCAATTTTATCAAAAAGAGCAATGATAACAAATAAGTGATTTTTTCATAGCACTTGAAAATTGGCAAAAGCCCATATTTCCATTGTAGTTGAAGCTTTACAAAGCTCTTTAATCACATTGTCGTATTTGAACCTCATAGCAAACCTGGGTTCATTTCACCAAAGAAGAAACTAAGGCTCAGGAAACCTAAATGACTTTGTCAAGGTCACTGAGCTAGTAAGTGTCTCTGGGGGCATCCCATCCATGCCAGGTTCTCCCTCATTGCAAGAACAGAACCGTGTCTACTTTGCTGTGTTGCCTCAAGGACACCCTTGAAAGATACCAGGTTAGACTCATTTCTTTTCTGAATGGAGTTGCCAGACTGTCAGATGAAGGGAATCATGGACCTCTTGACCCTGATCTTTTCAACATTTTCATCAATATTTTTCAGTTGTTTCAGTCATGTGTGACTCTTCATGACCCCATTTGAGATTTTCTTGGCAAAGATACTAAAGTGGTTTGCTATTTCCTTCTCCAGCTCATTCTACAGATGAGGAAATGGAAGCAAAAAGGGTTAAGTGACTTGCCTGGGGTCACACAGCTAAAAAGTGTCTGAGGCCACATTTGAACTCACAAAGATAAATTTTCCTGACTCCAGATCCATCACTCTATCCACTACACCATCTAGTTACCTCATTAATACTTGGCTTGTGACAAATGTGTTATGTTTATCAAATTTGCAGATAAATCAAAGTTGGTTGGAATCGCCAATAAATCACTTCACAAAAATGGAATGCAAAGAGATCTTTTCAGGTTATAATAATGGGCTACATTTAGCAAGATGAACTTAATGAGGATAAGTGTTAAATTATAATTTCAGCTCAAAAGATCAGCTCCAGAAATACAGAATGGAAGAACTGGCACTAGGTAATAATAATTGTCCACGTGTAATATGTCTGGCAGATTTAAGGAATGACATGCTCAAGGTAAACCAACCATTGGCAAGCTCATAGTATCTTAAGTTGCCCAAAAAGAAGACATTAAGGTCCAGAACAAGAGACTGCATATGGAGGAGAGTAACAAGAATGGTGAGGTAACAGGATTAATCAAAGGAACTAGAGATGTTTTCCTTGTAGAATAAGAATCTAGCAATGGCACAAATATTTGGAATAGTTAAAAGTTTGTCAGGTGAAGGAAGAATTAAACATTTTTTTAAATTTGTACCCAGAAGGGAGAACCAGGAACAATGTACAGCAGTTGCAGAGAGGCAGACTTGGACCACACATGTGGAAATACTTCCAAATAATCAGAACTATCCCAAAGTGAAATAGACTATATTAAGAAGTAGTGAGTTCCCCATAGCCAGATTTTTTTCAAGTGGAGGCTGAACGACCACTGATTGAGTAAACTTTGAACAACATCCACACACACCCTTCAGGTATTGGTTGGACTAAATGACCTCTGAGATCTCTTCCAATTGTGATTTTCAAAGGTTCTATGAAATATTTTGCCTTTGTACTCCTGAAACTCTTCCAATAACTTGTATTAATTATGCCAGATTTTTGAGCTGCTTTCAAATTTCTAATTCATTTGAACTTGGTACCTTATTTGATTCTTTGGTCCATAGGACTTAAGACAAAACACATGAAGATTCTATGTGCAACATTAGTAGAGTATGTCTATCTGTTATCAGCCTGCATAGCCACTAGATGTCAATGCAATATGTTTATCTGGAATGTTTAATAAAGAAGTTTTATAACATAGCTTCCATTATTAAAAAAAAAAAACCTATTCTCTTTACAAGATATTTTCATATCAAAAGAATCCAGTTCAATTCAACAAACATTTATTAGGTGCCTACTGTTTGCTGGGCACTGACAAAAAGACAAAAATAAAAAGGCCTGCCTCACCCCACCCCAAGGAGCACAGATAAGTCCATATCAAGTAATCTGAGTTCAGAGATAGCACTAACAACATGACATAAATAGGAGGGGGGAATCAGGGAAGGTTTCATGAAGAAGGTGGCATCTGAGCTAAATGCTAAAGGAACACAAAGATCCTGAGATATGGAGAAGTTTAAAGAGTGTAGTCACTATCTGATCAAATTTCATAGAGTGGCGGTTCTCAACCTGTGGGTCACGACCCTTTGGGGGTCGAATGACCCTTTCACAGGGGTCACAGGCATCACCCCATCAAAAAACACATATTTCTGATGGTCTTAGGAACTGAGACACCACTCCTCTATTCGTCTCCAGGTGGGTCCGCCCACATGCAGATATGCCCACATACGAGAATTAAAGGGTCGCAGCATTAGGAAGGTTGAGAACCACTGTCATAGAATGATAGATGGAATATTGAGTTGGGGAGACTCAACATTTAGTCTAGTTTGGATAAAACAGCAAACCATAGAGAATAGCAAGATGAAGCAAGGCTGGAAAAGTAGGTTGGAACTAGATTGTAAAAAACCCTATATAGCCCAAATGTTGTTGATGGCATTTGAAAACAACATGCCTAGAATCCATTTTACTTCCCATTAATAGGCATCCATTTCTGGGATATTCGTTTAGTTTCTGATTGGGAGCACAGTTTCAAATCTTACTCTAACTAGAGTGTCTCCAGCAGAAATCAGGTAGCAGAGAAAACGGGTAGCTGCCATTTTCCCAAACATGATAGGAACCTTCTGTGGTTTTTCCACTAGCTAGTAGTGCCAAGGACCATTGATAATATAGGGCTGCCATGGCCATACTGCTGAGGGTGGAACGGGATCAGAATCTCCACTGGAGCATGGACCCTTTTCCCTTCCCTGATTTCTCTTTTCTCCTTTACACTTTAACATAAGTGGCTACAATCTGAATTATGGTATGTATGATTTAAGCAAGCTAGAATTTTCATAAATAGGGTAGCTGGGTGGCACAGTGTATAGAGTGCCAAGCCTTGAGTCAAGAAGATTCATCTTTGTGAGTTCAAATCTGGCCTCAGGTATCTACTAGCTACATGACCCTGGGCAAGTCACTTAACCCTGTTTGTCTCATTTCCTCATCGGTAAAATGAACTGAAGAAGGAAATGATAAATCACCCTAATATCTTTGCCAAAACAAAATCAAAACCAAATGAGATCACAAAGAGTTGGACATGATTGAAACAACTGAACAGTAACAAAAATTTTCGTGAATGCTTATGGAACAAATAGACTGAAAAATTAGTAGTAAGATGGGTTGATGAACAAAGGAATGTTTTGGTTTGTGATTATATATATATATGTGTGTTATATATGAGTATACACACACATATTCATTTTCCTGTGTCTAAGTAAAACTGCTTATGAAAATCATGTCTAGGGCTACCTGTAACACCTAAGATACAGGTCACCATGAGAAACCCAATAATAGAAGGAAGAAAGTTAAAGGAAGAAAGTACAGGGAGAAATGGAGGCACTATCCAAGATTTAGAAGGTACCTTCAAGTATGTCAAGTTTAATCCACTTATTTTATAAATGAAAAAACAGAGACCTAGAGAGTTTAAGTAATTTGCCCAGGGTCAAATTGGGACTCCAACTCAGGTCTTCCTGATTCCAAGTTAAGCACTCTGTCTACTACACATGCTGCACTAGGGAAGGAAGCAAGAAGAAATAAAGGGGTGGGGCAGGATAAAGGGAAGAGACTTGTGCTAGACAAAGTACTGCCTTTGCGATTTAATGAGCAAAGAAGTAGCTAGTAGTTGAGAGGAAATATGGTTAGTCAGTTCTGAAAGTATTATCTATTTCAGAAATGATAGCAGAGAGTCAAATCGCTGCATGATGCTACAGCACAGAGAATTCTGCTAACTTCTCCTTTGCTATAGACTCAGATTAAGCTCTGACATGCTTAAAATATTTCCACTGCTTTATTGAACTCCCTCAGTCAGTGAGATCCATAGGAAGATTTCCTCTGTCATTCAAGACCAAGTAGTTTTGATTTTTCAATCACTGGTCAGTTTGTTGGCATTTAGTTTTGAGGGTGAAGAAGACTTTTTCAAATCAGTGTCTTGCTGATTTCAGCAACAATGAAAAATACCATAACCCAACGCAGACACATTTTCTTAATTTTTATTTTTGTGGAGAAGAAAAAAAAAGAATTTATTCATACCTTTTTTTTGCTTACACACTAATTCAGATCCAGCCATTAGCACAATGCCTGGCACATAGTTGGTGCTTAATAAATGTTTATTGATTGATTGACATCCCAACATATACCCTAATCTATGGAATTCTCCCTTTTAATAAGGAAAAAAGTAAACAAATCTGACTGATGTAGCAATCATAGTTGCCAAAGAATGCTGAATGCCATATTTCAATTCCCCCATCTCTCAACTGAGAGTAGGAAAGTGAGTTTCATTTCTTTTTCTGCAAACAGTTTGGCCATTGCATTTAATAATTCTCAGCTGCTTTTTTCTTCTCTCTTCTTTTCTTTTTTTGCATTTTATCATTTGCATTCTTGTAGTCATTCTGTATGTTGCTCTCCTGGTTCTGCTTTCTTCACTCTCTAACAATTCCCACAGATCCTCCCAGATTTCCAGGAATTCCTTATATACATTACTTCTTATTGGGTAATAGTATTCTATTACATTTGCATATCATAATTTGTTTAGTTATTCTCCTATTAGCGGGCACCTGCTTTGTTTTCTCTACCAGCATAAGAAGTCGTTTTGCAAATATTGTGGTATACAGAAAGACATTTTTTCCTTGACCTCATTTTTTTTTCTTTCTTTCTTTGTATCCTCAGTCCTTAAGCACAGTGCCTACCACACAGTAGGTGCTTTAACAAATTGTTTTCTGTCCTGGACAGAAACTCTGAGGACCTTCCCTTCCCAGATTGATACTTTTGTGATAGTAAACTAAGCCATCTTTTGTCTCGATTCTTACTGAGCCCTTACTCATAGAATGGGTGTTGCCTCAGACAAATGGAGACCTGTAAGAGACCTCAATTTAGAAAAGGCCAAAGTTACTCACTGTATCCTGAACCACCACCAGTCATCTTGAGTTTTGTTTTGCTATTGGACTTTGATGATTCTCGATGAAAGAATGAGGCTAATGACTTTGTGCCCTCCGCCTCACTTAAATCCAATTCATGTGCAAGTCAAGATTTCACCCTCATAATGTCATTGGTACTGTTCAGTAAGATAGGACAAACAACAACAAGGTGCTTAACAAATACTTGTTGACTTGACTTGGCTCCTTTTAAATGTCCACAAGTGGGATCACTGGATCCAAGGATATGAACCCTTAAGTGACTTTCTCCCTAATCTCCTGTCCCCATAATTAGTAACTTTTCCTCCATAATTGTAAATTCTGACAAAAATATATTCAGGTCCCAGGATATATAAATGTACAGATAATAAAGATAGGACAACAGTCAAAATTAACAGTAGCACGTGTCTCCAAAGCCTAAAAATAATTCGAGTTAAATAAGCATTTTGTTTCCACTGTGAAAGAACACTGAACTGAGCACTTAGGAAACGATAAAGATCAATAAAACACAAGCCCTAACCTCAGAGAGTTTCCACTCCAGTGTTGGTACAATATTTTTCTAGAATTTTTGTTTTCAACTGCCATCAGATGGTTTATTTCAGAAGCATTGCCAAGCATCTGACAACACCTATTTTTCTTAGGGAAAGAGCACAGAATTTGGACTAAAAATGCCTGAGTTCAGTCCCAGCCCTGCCATTTGCAAGAGGGATGACCCTTGACAATTCCCTTTCCCTCTCTGGGCCTCACTTTCCTCAACTTTAAAATGAGGAGGTTGGACTGGAATATCTCTGAGGTCTCTTTCATTTCTAAATCTATGATCCTAAGGTTCCTTGGGTGTCAGAGCAGAAAGAACGCTGGATTTGGGAGTCAGAACTCCTGGCTTTGGCTCAGTGTTCAACCTCGAACAAGTAAACTCATGTCTGTAGGCCTTAATTTCCATATCTTTAAATGGAGGGATGAAGCAGTGTAGAATTTAACATCAGAGGACATGGGTTTACTAGCAGGTGTATTCACTTTTCTAAGATTCAGTTTCTTAATTTGGAAGAAAAGGGAATTGGACAGGAGGACATACATCAATTTCAACTCAACTCAATTCAGTTCTCTAAAGTCCTTCTTCACTCTAAATCCTGTGATCCTGTAGGCTAGATAATCTTTAAGGTTCCTTTCCAGCTCAAACATCCTATGATTTTCATTACCTAGTGGCAAATATTGCTTCCCCTAACATTTCTTGGAGTTGATTCTCCTAGAGATAGTCCGTTATTTATTTCCGTGATGATGATAACTGACTTCTATAGAGAGTTTTAAGGTTTGTAAAGGCCTTTACATACATTATTTCCTTTCATCGTGATCATAGCCCTGTAAGGTAATCTCTGTGGGTATTATTAACCCCATTTTACAGTTAAGGAAACCAAAGCTGAGAGAGATTAATTGACTTGTCCCTTATCACACAGCTGGTGTCGAAATTTGAACCTGTTTCCCCTGACTCCCAGTACAGTACTCTTACCATGTTATAATAGTCTGTCTCTCAAATTATAACACAATATTGTGTTATTCTATATGGATGTGTGACTGCTAATAAAGGGAATGATGCATAACAACTCATTTTTAATATATTAATTAGTGTCAAGTGCTCTGAAGTTCATTGTTATATTATAGAGACTGGGGATTTGCAATTCCTTCATCTCTCCATTGATAACTTTGTTCAAAATCCATCTCAGAATGTCAGTTAAAAGGGACAGTTGAGGCTATTTAGATCCACAGAGGTCTGAACAATAATGCCTGTATCTACATTGTACCTGCTAAATGACCTTGTCTCACAGCCTCTGCTTAGAGTAAGAAGGACCACTACTGCCTCCTGGAATAGATCATTCTACTTTTTGAATTGCTAGGAAATTTTGTCTTGGTCAGACTAAGCAACAAGAATTTAAGTGGTATGTATTAAGTGCCAGGCACTGTGCCAAGAATTGAGGATACAAATGCAAGAAACAAAAGAAAGATAGTCCTATTCTAATGGGGCATTCTAATGGGGCAAGACAATATATGAATGGGAGCTGAAAAATCAGTGTGTTAGTAGGGAGGGGTAAGAACTTGTGACAAAGTCCAGAGAGTCAAAAGTACAGCTGGGATGGGAATGAAGCATGTCCAGCAGACCCATTCCCAAAATGGTGACTCTTGGAAGGAGCTCATCAATGGGAGAAGTGTTCTGGTGCTGGGGACAGAGTTGGGAGAGCTGGTTTAGATTTTGAAAGAATTCACTCAGACCTTCTCTTTTGCCAATGGGAGCCATGTTGACAAAAGCATCCAAGCCTGAGATTTAGCAAGGAGCTAAACAAAGGCATTGATATGGGCAAAAGACCAGATTTATATACACAGAAAGCTATACAGCATGTAGGATGATGATGTAATTTTTAGAGTTTCTAAAGGAAGTTGGAGATTTAGGGACAAGATAAGTCTTGCAAGATAAGGACACAGGATCAGGACCATGAATGACATAAGATAAGGGAGACAAGGGAATCCTTTGACCCAGAATGAGAGAAAACAAGGAATTTTTTTGGTCCAGGATAAGGGCAAGTTTCATGGTATTTCAAGACAAGGGGAGACTTTAGGGCACCAGGGAATAAGCAACTCAACCCTAAGGGTACCTCTGTACTCTAGGGTGTTTTATGGGATAAACAGGGAAAGGGCAACTCAACTTTTAAGGCACCTTTGTATCCACATCACTGGCACAGTAGAGGGATATTCCAGGGTAAGAATGCAGCTGAGCATGATGGCAAACTCTGGAGTCAGAAGCACAGGCAGAAGATGAATGAAAGCATATGCGATAGAGTGGAAAGAGCATTGGCCCCAGAGTTAGAGAATCTGGGTTCAAGTCTCACAGGCCCTGGTTGCTAATGCATGTACATATTGTCTCTCCTGGCTAAATTGTAATCTCCTTGAGGGCAGGGATATTTCACTTTGGTCTTTGCATCTCTGGCACCTATCATAGTACGTGGCACATGATGTTGTTTTGTCTCATCTGACTTTTCGTGATCCCATATGGGGTTTTCTTGTTAAGGATACTGGAGTGGTTTGCAAAATCCTTCTCTAGTCAAGGCAAATGGAGGTGAAGTGAGCAATTTGCCCAGGATCACAGGGGTAGTGAGTGCCTGAGGCTGAATTTGAACTCAGGTCTTCTCCACTTGAGGCTCAGTGTTCTATACACTGAGCCACCTACCTGCCTGTACTTGATACATAATAGGCTTTTAATAAATGCTTATTAATTGATTGCTTCCACCTACCACTCCTGCTTCTGGGATCAAGAAGAATAAACTCAATCTCTTTTTCATATTTACTCAACGGATAGTAATTGCATCCATCTGAAGTCATTATCTTCTCTAAATGCAACACCTTTACTTCCTGATCCTTCAATGGCAAGGACCCTTCACCATCCTGGTCACTCTTTCCTAGATGCTCTCCAGTCCTTCCAAAAATGGTAAGCCCAGACCTGAACCCAAACTCCACATGTCTGCCCCACACCAGACTGTCTCTTCATGCTATTTCCCTGAAACCCTCCTACTGCATTTGTAGTTATAATTATTGGAATATCACATGGTACTATTTTTAGACTACTGGTTCTCAGATTTTTTTTCAATGGTAAGATCCTTTATTTTACATAAAACTTTGGGGGCTCCCTTACAGAAATATCTTTTTAATGACATTTTAAAAGTTCCTAATGCTAATAGCACTAAATAACATACAGTTGACTTTTTAGAATAAGATTATTATGAAACTAACAAACAGCATACTTGGGAAGCAAGACTTGATTGTTTAATATCAATAAGTATGTTGTAAACTGTTAACATAATCCCTTCAAATTACCTTAAATTTATTTATCTATCTATCGATTTATTTATTTTGCTTTTTGGAGGGCAATTGGGGTTAAGTGGCTTGCCCAAGGTCACACTGCTAGTTTTTGTGGTAAGGTAATCTCTGAGGCTGGATTTGAACTTGGGTCCTCCTGATTTCAGGGCCCATGCTCTATTCACTATGCCACCTAGCTGCCTCACATTTATTTAATCTCTTTACATAGGATCCTAAGTTTCTTGCAAGCATGGATTGTTTTATCCATTTTATTTATATCTGGTGTATGTATTCAGCAAAGTATCTGAGGCATAGTAGGAGCTTCAATAAGTACTTGTCTGATTAACTGATCTAGTCCAACGTACTCATTTTATAGAGGAAGATACTGAAGCTCATAAAAATTGAGTGACTTGAAAAGCATACCAGTGCCTTGCATATGGTAGACATTTAATGGATGGTAATTGAATTGGACTGAATAAATATTCATTAAACAAATCAATAGAAAGGCATGAGGTCTAGAATGTAGAGATTTCTGAGGAAAGGGCAGAGATCCCAGATCTTCAGAGTGGGAAGGGTTCTTAGTGGCCATCTAGTCCTACCCATACCTGAAAAAGAATCCCCAGTCTAACAAAGTCATCAAGTAATCGACCACCTTCTATTTGAAGACCTCTCATGACGGGGAACTTACTACCTCCAGGGTTAGCCCTTCTAATACATTTTGGGGCAGCTCTTCATAGGTAGGTATTTTTCCTTATTTCAGGCTTCTATCTGGCTTTGAAACCTCTAATTATCGTTCCTAATTTTGTCCTCAAAGCTAAAAACAAAAACAAAAACAAAAACAAAACTAAGTTTAGTCCTTCTTAACTCATGATGGAGATTCAACTGTGTCATCTACATTATAAGCGGGCAAACCTTAGTTCCTGGTGGTTGTATTTCATATTGGTGTGAGCAAGATGAAAAAAATACATTTTATAACACTGTGAGAAATGTTCAGTCTTAAAAGTAGAAGAACAGCAATGACAATAGGAGGCCAGTGACCATAGATTTGCTCACTGAGGCATGAAGAAGGAATGAAGAAAGAAACAGAGAGTGATGAAAAGAGAGAACAGATGGAAATCAGGGCAAAGTAGTGAGCCTTCCTGCCCTCACAGAAGATCTAACCAATTCTCATAGCTTCCCCTCCTCCCCATTTGGTGACAGAGAATCCCAGATGTATTCTCATTATGGAGCTGAGCCTAAGGATTTTCATTCATGATCCTTTTATTCATCTATTGGCAGTCTCTCACTGATCAGCTTTTTGACTTATCAGTCAAAGGAGTTACTAGGACCAAGCTTATGAATAGGCAAAGTAGATAACATTAAGGGTGCCTAGAAGGGCCCTCTGCTTCCCCAAAATCTACCCTACCATCTGTCAATGTGCCTGTTATTCACCGTTATGGATTAAGTCCTTTGAGTTTTCAGGAAGGTCACCCCCCACCCCCGCCCAACCCCCTTCAAAATGTAAACCACTCTGGACCACTATCGACAAAATGAAATTTAGACAGATAAATGGAAAATCCAACATTAAGATTTTTAAAAATTAATTTAAAGAGTACAAGTTGGTAGAAGCCTGGTATGATAAGCATATCATATGCAAAAGATTAAGGTGATTTCACTGCACACAAGCTAGAGGTGAGCCAATACTTTGACACAGTTATTTAAAACAAAACAAACCTCAATTATTAGGATCACAGAATTTAGAGCTAGAAGGCATCTTTGAGATCACAAATTACAGATTTAGAACTGGGGAGAAACTTAGTTTATCCCACCCCCTCATCGTACAGATAAGGAAACTGCATTAAGTGGCTTGCCCAAGGCAGTATAGGTAAGAACTAGGCAAAGCCAAGGGACAAACCTGATATTCAGTTCACTTCAATAAGCATCTACTAGGCTTACCACAAGATACCATGCAAAATACAGATTGAAACACCCCTTCCCTTGAGGAGCTTACATCCTATTGAAAAGAATAGAATAAGATGTATGCCTATAAGAAAATTCAAAATATGTACAAAATTCTTTTTTTTCTTTTGGAAAGGGGCAAAGATTTAATATTCAGAGCAATTTCTTAATAGAAACTGGGCCTCAGAGGGCACAACTGAAGTGTAGGGAACAGTGGCACATGGAAACCAGAAGGATGAGGTTGATATGGACGGGTAGGAGTTGGGTGGGGAGTTGTAGTTAGTTGCGGTCTAGACAGCCTCATCTTAATCACAGAGATTTTAAGAGAAGCCTGCGGTAGATTCTCACAACTTTCACCATAGCAAAGGGAATGTTGATTTGATTCTCAGCCTCTGAAGAAATGGTAGAAAGGTTTGGGGATGGGGTAAAACGTTTGGTTCCTGATCCTGCCTAGTGGCCAAGGCAGGCTTAATGGTGATATAACAATGCCCAGAAATAAATGGAGTAATCATTTCATTGTAATTTATGCTAATAATTCCATAGCTGGGACATCCTGCCTAACCCTGTGTGCCACCCCTAAAGAGAGATATTGACAATCTAGCCAGGGGTGGGGAACCTGTGGCCTCAAGACCATGTGTTGCCCTCTAGGTCCTCAAGTATGGCTCTTTGACTAAATCCAAACTTTAAAGAATAAATCCCCTTAATGAAAGGATTTGTTCTGCAAAACTTGGACTCAATCAAAATGCTGTCTCCCTCATGCTATGCCACTTGGAGAAGAATGCTGTATTAGTTAGTAGTCAAAAGACTTGAGTTTGGTCTACTTCTAATTGAAGTTTCTTCCTCTTTAAAATGAAGGGGTTACACAATGAAGGAATAACTAAGGATAGACCCTTACAGCTCAAATATTGCAAAAGATACAAGCAGATCAAGAACGTCAGTTACTCAGATTATGCCATTCAGTTAGATGCTCAGCCTATTGAGCTTATCTGTGAGTATATCGATCTCAGAAAGATAGAACAAATGGACAATGGAGTCAAGAATTTAATAGGAGAAAAGAAGACTAGATTACCTTCAGAAAACTGTAAAATTATTTTCATAACCCTGAACTTTTCCTAGAAATTAAGGCCCATATTTTCAATAGCAATAGTCTACTAGCATCAACATATGTGGCAAACCTTAAAGTTCTATATAAATGCTAGCTACTCATACTATGTGGGACAACTAGGTGGCACAGTAGATAGAGAACTAGCCCTGGCATGAGAAAGACCTGAGTTTAAATCTGGCTTCAGACACTTACTAGCTGTGTGACCCTGGGCAAGTCACTTAACCTCTGTTTGCCTTTATCTACTGGAGAAGGAAATGGCAAACCACTCCCAGTTGGCAGCATCAGTAACAAGAGTGGGTACCAACTGAAATGACTTAACAAACAAGAAAACCAATGCTAGCTAAATGTAGCTAAATAGCGATTCCTATTACTGGTGCTGCTCCATGACTCCAAGTCATTCCACAAGATCTGAGAGAGTCAGGAGGAGGTGGTTTAGGAAATGGATGCAAACAAATGTCTCCATGTAGGGGGGGCTTGACCTTTCACTGCATATGATAAACTATGGGATCATAGTATGCTAACTTCAAATCTGTAAGTGTAGGGGGCATGGACTGTATATAGAACATTGTGGCTATTCTATCATTCAGTCATATCTGACCCTTATGGTCCATGAAGTTTTCTTGGCAAAGATACTAGACTGGTTTGCCATCTTTCTCTAGTGGATGAAGGCAAACAGAGATTAAGTGACTTGCCCAGGGTCACACCAGCTAGCAAGTATCTGAAGTCAAATTTGAAACTCAGGTCTTCCTGACTCCAGGCCAGGTGCTCTATCCACTGAGCCATTGTGTTGCGTGGAGAGATCTTACATTACAGATTTTACATTTTATTATTCTGAGTAATCTGTTTCATTTCCAGATTAAAGCCAGCCAGCTTGAATTACATCATTTAGTGCCACCACTGAATTCATTTGTTGGTGATGGTGATGGGGGTGAAGGGGCACTTAGATGTCTGCAGGCCAAATACCCTCTGGCCATCAGTGATATTGCTGTCTTTTAGAGAGACAATCTCATGCAAGTGACAGAGAGAAGCTGATGGGGCAAATAGAGTCACCTGGTAGACCACCCTGATAATATACTCCCTTACTGGATAATTAACAGAATGACACATCTTTCTGTAGGCTTAGGCAAAGCAGACCTGGACTTTTTTAGGCAAATGATCACAAAATGAAGAAGTGGGCATCCTGCGCATTGGATGGATCCTTTGTGGAAGATTTCTAGAAAGGCAACAATCACAAAGGATGAGAAGGCATGGAAGGGTTGTGACCCAAACCAACAAAATCAAAGATCTGTTAAAGAATCAAAGGAAAGGCATCAAGGGCTACATATTGAATAATCTTAACAATGCCTCAAGCTGGGGAGACTTTGATAAAAAATGAAGTTAGAATTTCAAACGGGAAATAAAACTTTTTTTTGAAGTGCTTAAATTGCCTTAGGAAATTGTCACTAGGTTCCATGTTTAGGGGATCAGCCCTCAGAGCAGCTGCAAACACTTTTCTATGAACTTTAATTAAAATAGGACCTCAGCATATTGAGTGGGGGTGGGGAGAGGGAAGGAAGAAAGCCTGAGAAGGGAAAAGATTTACAATAAAACTTTATCCTTAAGCATAGGAGGAAACTTTAATATTGGTGCCTCCCCCCCCCCCACTGTTGTGTGATTAACCTAGCTTTTTCTCAGTAGTAGCCTACTATCTGTCTTATCCAAATCTTTTTTCTCACTGAGTAGTCAGTAGTAGGCACTTTGTTTCTTAAAATTTCCCCAGGATATTTAGGATTTAGAGCTAAAAGAGATATGATGGCTACCTGTGGGTTTAGTCAGGAAAATCTTGGCTTTTATGTTGCCTTAGATACTTTACTAGCTGTGTGACCCTGGACAAGTCACTTAACCTCAGTGAACTTCCATTTTATCATCTGTAAAATGGGATCATAAAATTAATATCACTTCATAGGATTTTCAGGAGACTCAAATAAGGTAATGTAATGTATGTAATGTATAAATCTTGTATAACAGAAGTGGTATGACCTAGTGAATAGAGATCTGGTCTAGGAATCAAGAATACCCAGGTACAAGACCTACATCCAATATATACTGATCATGTGTCTCTGGGCAATTCCCTTAAGCTCTCAGTGTCCCAGGCAACTCACTAACAGCAAAGGTGCCAGCTACTAATAGTAGACGTGCCTAATTAAAAGCTCCCTACACTACTGAACATAAAACTAAGTAAAAAAAAAAAAAAAAAGCTGTGCAAATAATACGACTTATTATCATAAGGGACTTTTAGGGTTATCTTGTCTAACCCTCTCATTTTACAGATAAGAAAAACAGATTCCCTCCACCAAGAAAAAAAAAAAGTTAGGTAATTCATTATATAGGAAAGCTAGGTGGCTGTAATGGTAATGGAAATTTGAAGATATTCCCTGCCCCTTAATAGGCCAAATGTAATCACATGGAGCCCATGGGGGAAGGAGCTTGCTGAAAGGGTGGAACAAGAAGGGTAGAGCATGAAGGAACAGGAGAGAGAGCCAGAACAACTGGGACCAAGCAATATGGAGGCATAGCAGCTAGTGTGAGTAAGAGAGGGGTATTTTTGCTTAAGGGGGCCTGTTTTGTTTTGAAGGCCTGATGGAGGGAAGGCTTGGGATTGTCAGTGTTTGCTACATTATATGTACCAACTTCTCAGTTGTTATGATGGATTCAGCTTTCTGATGTTTGAATAAATGTTTTGGTTCTATATTCCATGTGGAGAGTCTGTTACATTTTGTGAATCACTGTGAATATCGTGTTGGCATTATAGTGGTGCAGTGGACAGAACACTGAGCATGAAGTCAGGAAGACCTAAATGCAAATCCAACCTCAGACACTTACTAGCTTTGTGACCCTGTGCAAGTCACTTAACCCTGTTTGCCTCAGTTTCTTCATCTGTAAAATGAAATGGAGAAGGAAATGGCAAACCATTCTAGTATCTTTACCAAGAATACCCATAATGGGATCATAGAGAGTCAGACATTACTGAAGACCAAAATTCACTTCATGTCCTAGGTTAACATGGGATAGGGTCAAGTCAGAACCCTGGCCTTCCGCTAACCCAACAACTTGCTTTTGTTGATTTTTTGTTTTATTTTTTTTACTTTACCTGTGATTTCATTGGTACAGGGAGGTCCAAAGGAGGAAATCTCTGGACCAAAGCAGACCAACACTTTCTCTAAAACTTATACTTTTAGATTGTTACTTGGAGCCCTGAGAAGTTAAATGATTCCTCTAGAGTCACATAGCCAGTTAAGTGACTTCTCTGGGATCATATAACAAGCCAACTTGTACGAAAGGAAATGAACAAGCCCTATGAAAATAGCATAGGGCAGTAGAGAATGTACTGGATTTTCTATTATAGGACCTGAGTTCAAATCCCAGCTTTATCCTTCACTACCCATGTGACCCATGTCACCACTATGGATCTCAATTTCCAGATCTATAAAATGAAGATGACTTCTGAGGTTCTTTCCAACTCAACCTTCTCTATGACTGGCATCAGGCAGTGTCCCACTCCGGGTTTTAGCCATTTAATATGGTACTTACAAAGCAAACATAAGCCAGGTGGTAATCCACAAGTACCCAGATCCCTGTTTGTTCTCTGTGGCTCTGACAGAGCTCTGTACTGGGAGATAAGAGCCTGGCTAAAAGGCAGTACGTTCAGTGTGGACCACTGGGCAAATTTCTATGCCAAGATTCACTTTCTGAACCTCTAATGAGCACCTCATCATTTTCAGCTTGGTGTCACCCAGCTGGCTGGAGGAACATGACACCTCCAGCTTTAGCTCAGCTGGCTTCCATTTTCTGGGATTTCACCAAGACATGTGCCTCTTACTTAAAGTGCAGCTGGTACTGTCACTTCCTCTGTGAATTTAAGTCACTGTGTTTGGAAAAAAGGTGATAAGAGCAGTTTGTTTCAAGTCCTTGGTGTTTAAGCCAAAGGCAGTTTCAGGGAAATGCATTCAAGGCTCCTTCTGCTTTGAACTATGCTGAGATATAGACACCCTCATCCCCTCTTATAGTAGTCATATTAATAGACTACTGTTCTATTTTTTTTTTTTTTGTAATGGCATGCAGTGGGAAAGATTCCCCTATTCTCAGCCTGATTGTTCAGACTTTGTAGGAAACTTGTGGTGATTCTTTGGTAGTTATTGGCAGGAGAAGAGGTAGGGTTAGGAAAGAGGGTGGGAAAGAAGCATGATAAAGCAGGACCAAGGACAGAGGTCTCTGATCTAACTTTAAGAAAATAAACGCTGTTGACATAATGGATAGTTTGTTGCTGTAATAGGTTGGGCTGATTCAAAATAAAAAAAGAATTAAATTCAAGTGTGAACTTCGTAAGTAGCCGGCTGTTTGACTCTGGGTACATCACTCAATCTTTATTTACCTCTGGCAGTTCCCTAGAATTTATCTACTAAATCATAGATCATTTTCAGTTGTTTTTTTTTTTTTTTTCAGTTTCTTAATTAAAATTCCACATTGGGAATTCCCCGGTAATGACCAAATAATAGATAATTTAGCATATGTGTATCTGGTTTTGTATCTGTGGCATGCATATTTTTATGTGCATGTTGTCTCATCTGATCAAATGGAAGCTTCTAGCTGGCAGGAAATATTTGCATTCCTTAGAGACTCCTATAGTGTCTGGCACATAAGAGTGACTTCATAAACCTTTGTTGATTGATTCCATCACTCTTACCTTTCAGACAGACTGAATTATTTGCTGTTCTCAAGACTTGGTATTCTGCCTTGTGGATGAGCAGGCCCCCATGACTAGAGTGCACTAGCTCCTCACCTCTGTCCTTTAGAATTCATGACTTCCTTGAAGCTTCAGCGCCACTTTCTAAAAGTGTACTTACTTCCCTGAGCCCAACCCCCAGGTTGTTCCCCTAATTATTCTGAATGTTCATGCTTTTAATACATTTTATGTGTACGTGTTGTCTCCTCTCATGTCCCACCCATGCCAAGTAGAATGCATATTCCTTTGGAGAAAGGACTATTTTTTTTTTCATATTTGTGTTTTCCCAGCTCCTGACACATAAATAGCATTTAATAAATGTTTGCTAAATGGATGGACGGATGTTGTTATAAAATTATATTTGTCAGGACAACTTCTTTGGGATGTGACTCTAATTAAAATTTTTGAATTAACATTTTGATTTTTGAGAATAAATAGCCCCACACTTACTCTCTCCTCAGGTGGTAGAATAGAGAGTACAGTATTTATGAAATGAAGGTAGTAGTCTAGGAAGGCATGGAAGGATAAATATCATATCACAAAGAATTTTATTTCTTAAATGCAATTACTATTATGGTTGGTTATTGTAGTATCAAAGCCAAAGAGGAATATCCCTGAATGTATATATTCAAAGAAAAGTGGAACATGTTTATGATGTTTCTTAGCTCATTAAATACTGAAAATCGTTACAGATTAAATTTAAAAAAAAATCGAAGAAATTCTGGGTTGAACTTTGAATAAACTTTAAAATGCCCTTCATTAAAACCCTTCCCTAGTAGTCTGATCTATGTCTGGAAACAATTATTTAAGATATATTGGAAATAACCAGATATTGGAGAAGATAATTTAGGGGAGATAATTTATGAGCAAATTGAGATTCCTTAACTGTGAAGCTCAGTAAACAGAGATAATGCCAAGAAAGGTCAAGAACTGCAAAATGTATCCAAACTCTTTAGAACTCTCTCTCAAGTGGCAAACCACTTAGGGATTGTTTTGCCTCACCCTTGGATTGTGGTGCTCAGACAGGGAAAGAGGGTAGGAAAGAGACAGAGACGTAAAGAAAGATAAAACATAAGGGAGAGAGACAGAAGAGGGAGACAGAGAGACAAGGAGACATATTTCAATAGAGAGTAATAGGCAGCCAGAGAAGGACATACATCCTAATAAGCAAATATGAATTCAACATGCAGATTTCAAGTTCAAGTTTAGCCTTGGCATGGGCTTCTAGTTTCTCTTCCATGTCCTTGTGTAAGGAAGAGGTCAGTGGGTGCAACTATATGGCTACTTCACTACAGCAGCTCTCAGATGATGCTCCAGCATCCACAGAGCATATAGCCAAGATGGTTTGGCCTGGAGCTAAAGGAGGCTTCTACCTCCACCCGACCTGGATGGAGGAGGACCAAAGTGTCCTGTTTTGCTAATCTGAGTAACCTCATTTTCATCTCATTTAACTAGTGGGAGTTAATTGAACTGCTTGCTGAGATCTTTCACACACAGCTAAGTAAAGTGAAATGAGGTTACAGTGTTCTCTAACCCACTTCTGGCCCATTTAGTGTATCTTTTTCTCCCCCCAAAAAGGGTCAGGCCACCCTGAAAATATGAGATTATATATCTAACACCGTTAGAGAGAGAAAATACCAGATCATATCTAACTACTGTGTAAAGAAGGAGCTGTGTGGATTTCACACTGCTATGGACTTCTTTTCCCTCCTCTCTCTCAATGTGTTTTGCCTTTGATTTTCTCTACCTCCATCTCATGCAAATCTACTTCCTATCTTTTCAGGGCCAATGACCCAGCATATTGCATAGATTCTCCCTCTCAGATGCATTCATTTTTCCTAAGCATGACCCTAGCCCCATTATGTTCACAACTTCCCTTTCCTCCCTTTTTTATCTCTCCACCCACTTCACTTGTCCCTCCTTCCCCTTGAATAGCCAATTTCTACACAATGCTTTACAAAAAATTCTCCATTGAACTTTGAATAAACTTAAAAATGCCCTTCATTAAAACCCAATCAGTCAGTTGAATCCTCAGCTTCTATACGATGCCTTAGGCCCAAATTGGATTGGAAAAATCCAATCAATCAATTGGCTGAGGTTTTTTTTTTTTTCTTCGAACCAAATTGGTTTTATTTTTATTTTTATTTTCTGCCACCAGAACAATTTCCAGTTTTTTGGCTTTTTTTAGATCATGTCTTACATTCAGAAGAAACTGCTTCGATTATGAACTCCTTTCACTTACTCCAGATCTGTACATATAATGGTCTATGGCAACTATCCAGATATATCTCAAGAAAAATAAGAAATTTTATCTAATAGGATCATAACATGAAAGCGAAGTTGGTTCTGGGAAGCTAAATTATGCAGATGAAGCATTTGCCTTCATTCTTCACTAACCAAGTCTTTTCCCTTTATTTTACAGATTGATTCTTAAAAAAGAAAAATACTATGAATATCTCATGGTTTTTATACCACAGTCATTTCCAAATATACCACCTTCCCTACCCCTACTGAATGCCCCCATACAACACAGAAAAAAAAAAAAAATAAAGCAAAACCACATACCATAGTCTTCCCAGGCTTCCATGTATTCCTTCCATGTTGTTACTTATAATACAAAAATCATAAGATCATTGACCTAAAGCCAAAAGGGCCTTCAGAGACACCCCCAGTCCACTCTCTCCTTTTATAGATTAAAAACAACAACAACAATAAATGGTTTATGACATACCCATGGTCACACAGGAAGGAATATTCCATTATATTCATATACCACAATTTGATCAGCCATTCTCCATGTTCCTTTGATTTTTTTCTACTACAAAAAAGTACTGCTATGGATTCAGGGGTATATATGAGATGAGGCCTTCTTAACAACTAAGTTTTATACAGTCTATGTGTGGTTTAGATATTGGAGTGATTACAAAACAATTTGAGAATAAAATGATATACATTTCTTCCTTTCTGTGTGTATGTGTGACTGTTGGTCAAGCCTTAGTTCCACCATAAAAATGTGACTACTTCCAGTTGGCAGACTACCTATTGTATCATCTTTGGCTTGATTTTTGTATTACAATTATATGCCTATTATTTTTTTTAGGGTGGAAGGCAGGGCAATTGGGGTTAAGTGACTTGCCCAAGGTCACACAGCTAGTTAAGCGTTAAGTGTCTGAGGCAGAATTTGAACTCAAGTCCTCCTGACTCCAGGACCAGTGCTCTATTCACTGTACCACCTAGCTGCCCCTGCCTATTAAATTTTAATTTACCACATTTGGGCTAATGAGAAACATCTAATTTTTAGACTGCCCCAATCAGTATCTCCTTCTTCCCTTTGGTGCCTAGCATAGTTTCCAGCTCATAGAATGTACTCAATAAATACTTCTTGTATTGTTGATTCTCAGGTGATCTCTAATCTGTTCTTTTATGGTGTCACCTCACATTTGTGGGTTTGTGTTGTAGTTAGGCTGTATATGCTCTTTCAAAATCATCATGCTCTAGTCTATAGGAATAGAGCAGGATTAAATGTTCAACTCAATAGGGGAGAAACTGTCATCCATATATGTCTCCATCAGGTAAGAGTCAAAAGCTTTTGATGTTTGTTCTCCTTAACCTTTCCCTGAGGGTCTCAGGGTTATGGCCAACACAAGTTCCAGTTGGTCAGTCCCTTTTGAAATACTATCCAGACTCTTTTCATTTTATTTTAAATTCAGGGAACAAAACAAGTATTTCCATAACACAGTACAATTAAACAAAAGATGATTGCATATGAAATTTCAAGTCTATCACGTACAACTTGCTATTCTGTCCAAACATACAACAGAGCCATCATGAACTTTTTTTCCTTTTGTTCTTCCCTCCCCCCCAACCCCACCCTAGAGATAGCTATGATTAGACACAAATTGGTATGTATGTATGTGTTTAGATGTACATATGAATGTAGATGTACATATATGGTAAAATTACTCTATACATACTTCTACTTATCAGTTCTTTCTCTGGATGAAGATAGCATTTCTCTTTATATGTTCTTTATTCTTAATTTGTCTGTTTATAATAGTCAAAATGACACTTTAGTCACTCAAAGTCTTGTTTTAAAAACAATGTTGTTGTTACTTAAGCCTGGGCTTGGGATGGTGAATGCATGGGTTGAGACTTATTTGTCCCATGTTAGAAAGTTGAACAATTATTTACTAGATCCTAGGCTTATATGTGTAAAGCCAGAAGAGACCCTAAAGGTCACTGAGTCCAACCCCCTCATTTTAAAGTCGAGAAAACTGAGGCCCAGAGAGGTTAACAGACTTGTCCAGCATCACACAGCAAATATGTATCTGAAGTTAGATTTGAACTTATGTCTTCTTGCCCAACACTCTTGCCTAACAAAACCTAGAGGAATGACAGAAATTTGAGATAGAAAACTGAATGCTTCTTTGTGCATTTAGAAGCACAGAAATGTATTTGCAAATATGAGCTTCTGAGTTTCTGGGTTAAAAAAAGAAAAGGGATACATAAGCCAAGTATTATCTGATAAAAAGATATTCCTGTTTCAGAGTAATTTGGCCTCATGATGATAATCCGGGAAATAAACAGGAGAACTACGTATGTACAGATGGGAAGCTATGAAAAAAAAAAAAACATTGTCAGAGGCAATTAAAGAAAAGACGCAGCCACATATGAACAGGACGGATGAAGGGGTCAGGCCCTGCACAGGCTTATTAAACACACTTCTCCATTCTGAGAGCCCAAGTTATTAAAGTACAAAAATGGGAAGGATATTCACTGGATGACATCCAATTGGGATTTAGTAACGTCAAGAATGTTCAAGCCTGGACAAAGGAGGAATGTATTTGTGTGTGTGCATGCGTGTGTGTGCATGTATGTGCATGTGCATGTGTATGCTGCACATGTGTGTGCTTTTAGGCTTGAATTGTGTCAGTCATGTCTGACTCTTCGCCACCCCGTTTGGGGTTTTCTTGGCCCCTAGCCTCTTCCTCTTCCTCCTTTTTCTTATTCTGTTTCTCCTTCTTCTCTTCCTTGTTCTTCTTCTCTTCTGCCTCTCCTTCCTTCTCTTTTCCTTTATTCTTCTTCCTTATTCTTTTTATTCAACATCATCATCATCGAAAGACAGGGAGCATAATGGAAGAGCAGCTTTGGAACCAGAAGGGCCTGGGTTCAAGTCCTGACTGACACCCACTAGCAACCTGACTATGGGCAAAAAGCTTATCTCAGTGCCACACAAAATGGTAAAACTAAGTTACAGAGAAACTGCCAACCTTTATCATTTGAGGAGGTTTCTATAATGGGAATTTCCACACTGATGAAATCATCTCATGCCCTACCCTTCCAAAAAATACTATTTTTATTACAGCGCTAGATTAGTGATTTATATGAAAAGAAAAAGCCCAGAATTAAATCATTCATTTTTCCATATTTCCCCCAAAGAAAATAAAATATCAGCTAATTGGGCTTAACTTAGGAAACTTCATTATAATAACAAGAGAAACTATATAGTATAATGGATAGTACACTGGACTTTGAGTCAGGAAGACCTGAGTTCAGATTCTGCCTCCAATATTTTAGCTATGTGACCATGGACAAGTCATTTTATATTTTTCAGCCTTAGTTTCTTTATCTTTAAAGTAGGAATAATAATAGTACTTCTCAGGGTTATTGTGAGGGTCCACTGAAATAACTTATGGACAGTATGATACAAACCTCAAACCTTTATATGAGGGTGAATTCTTTTATGTGTGCATTTCATCTAATGTGTATCTAATTTAAATTTCAGTGAGTTAGCAGCAAAGGGACACCAGGTCTCAATATCTCTGCTTTACGTCTGGGAGTTACATACATGCCCATGTACCCAAAGGGAAATGGACTCCCGACAGATCTAGCTTTTAAGATTCTAAACTTGAGAAATTAAATTCTTTGATAAATCCTTAGAATACACACAACAGATGAGCAGTGAGGGCTTACCCCTGTTCCTTTGTTCACTCCCTCTATTCAATTAGAGAGGGCATTTTAAAATCTTAATCTTGTTTCTGGTTCATATGACAGCTCCATAAACCAGGACCAAAGGACCAGAGGTGGGGGGTAGGTAGTGGGGAGTTGTAGGGGTGAAGAAACAGCTTACCCATGTTAGCAGTCTGTTTCATCTGGGCCACAGGTTTCTGAATGAACTTCAACACAGACCTTGGTAGACATCTGAACTCTATAAATCCACAGGTGTTTAAGTAGCCCTAAGGGCTAGGTCAGATAACAGACTTGTTCCAGTCTGACTTTACAAGGATTTAGAACTGTGTAAACAACCCTTGCAAGAATCTCTCTTTACTGCTAAGTAAAACCAGTAGCCTGCAAAGCCACCTTTGAGTTTTCTACTGTACAATGCAAGGCGGCTACCTTGGATTTCTATTTATAAGCTGTGCATTTGATATACAATCCAGGTAGTATTTGGGCTCTGCATTTTGCAAACAACTTGGCAGGAAACAGTCTTAAAAAGGAAGCTAATACATTGTGAAAGGGGACAATATAAACTGTTATCATGATTGCCCTCTCCTTTCTCCATAAATGGTCTTTGAAAGTAGCTTGGGAACCCAAAACTGCTGGTGCTACATAATCTTTCATTTGGTCTTCCTGAATGCTTCAGTTCCTCTTCTCATGAAGGAAGTCTTAGTGGAGGAAATAAAAGTAAATGAAATGGGCTGTTCATAAATTAGCTCAAAAAGAGAAGTAAGCTTTGGTTTTTTGGTTTGGGGTTTTGGGTTTTTTTTTCCCATAGGAGATATTAAATTTAGAGGCCAAAGGGTAGCATTTACCACAGGCTCTAAGGATGTTTGTTGCTTACACTGTGTTCACAGAAAATTAGTCTATCCAATGGTCAGGGACTATCTTCTGCCTCTGTATCTTTTCACTGGTTGTCCCCTATGCCTGGAATACATTTATTCCTCACCTATTTCTCAGGATCCCTAGTTTCTGAATGACCTTCTACATGAAGCCTTTCCTGATTTTCAAAGTGCTAGCTTATTGCCCACAAATAATCTTGCGGCTGTTTTAAATGCATGTTATTTCCCCTAGCTAGACCGTAAGGTCCTTGAGGGCAGGGGCTCTTCCCAGTTTTGTCTTTGCATCCCCAGCCTAGCTTGGTTATGAAAGCATGGTAGTTCTTAAATAGATGCTTATATTGGTGTTGCTACTGTTAACGCTGTGACTAAATTGCAAATCTGATGGTATCCCAAATAGAAAACTGGCCAAAAACCTGAGTTGAGAAAATGGGTCTAGAGAGTACCAGCAGGGACCTAGGAGAAGATGCTACTAGAAGGGGAAGAATATCATCAGCAGAGTCAGCTGGGAATAAACTGGAAACAAGGAATTAAAATCATTAAGAAAGAGGAAAGTCAGATCAACCAAGTACTCAATAACCACTTGCAATATACCAGACAGTGCTGACCTCAAGAAGCTTCCAATCAAATGGGACTGAAACAGGTAAACAACCACATACATATGAGATGTGTACAAGGTAAACTAGAGTTCATCTCAGAGGAAGAGCATTAGCATTGAGGATCAGGGAATGTCTTTTACCAGAAGGGAGGATCTGATTGTATTCAAATCAGTTCAATCCAACCCGTTTGTTCCTGTTCTGCTAGGCCCTGGTGGTGCAAAGACAAAAATGAGAGTTCCTATCCTGCCTGAAGAACTGCGAGGAAAATGATGACAACATGTACACAGATGTTAAGTACAAAATATATACAAAAAATACAAAGGAATTGGAGGGGGGCATTAACAACTTGGGGGATTAGAGTAAGAAAGGCCTGGAGTAAGAGCTGGCATTTATGCTGAGCCTTGGAGAGAAGTTGGTAGAATGGTACCATGAAAAACACATAGATTGGCTGGGAGTCAAAGGGCCTCATTTCATATCCTGGCACTCCCATTTAATGCCTGAGTAGCCCTAAGTAAATCATTTCATGTCTTTGGGTCTCAGTTCCCTCAACTATAAAGAAGGGATTGAACTAGATGGTTTCTGAGGTCCTTACTAGCTATAGACCAATGATCCTCTAGCTTCAAGGAGAGGAGATAAATAAGGAGAGCATTCTAGACATAGGATACAACTTGTATAAAGGTACAAAAGTAGATGTGAAAAAAAAGCATTGGGAGTGGAGGTTAACAGGGAAGAGGACCACGCATACTTAACTGACTCAGGCCCACAGTTCCAATGGTCTGCCTTGTTCCTCGTCCTAAGTCTGGAATATTTGTAGCAGAACACTGGTGATTCAAATTTTCTGTTCTATTTTAAAAGAATGGTAAACTGTGAAGGGCATTTGATACCAAGGAGGAAGAAAAAATTAATATCTTAAAGGACATTTCATGATATGAGAGATTTTTCTGTACCTTGGCTGCCTATGGTATTTCCTGAAAGATATTTATGGATGAAGTTCCAAAATGGTGACCCCAGTTGTCTGGGGTCCTTCAGGTGTCTTGGCTTGTTCTGCTGTAGGTCACACATGGATGCCAAAATAGCAAGTGTGTCTTTTCAGGGGCAGGAAGGTTGCCCGCCCTCTGTGATGAAGGTTGCTACAGGGCAAAATAAGTATGTTACTTCAAGAAGGAAGAAAGTATTTGGGAAAGAGATAACCAGATTCACACAAGTAAATGTTGATAAACTACTCATCTCAAATCTAAGAATTATATGTGAATGACAAATCAAGGGAAAGAGTAAAGATCAGAGTCTCAACATGGAAAAATGAAGTTAAGTTTCACATTGGGTCACATGGAATGTCTGAACACTATCTTTTATTTAATTTTCTGTTAACATTTTTCTTTGCATTCATTTACTTTAAAACAATTCAATTCAATTTGACAAGTATGGATTTAGTGACTACGATGTACTAGGCACTATGTTTGGTATTCAAAGTTAAAAAGAAAAAGTCCCTGCCCTCAATGAACTTCCATTCTACTGAGGAGAACCAACATGTAGACAGGTAATCATAATCATAATGCATTTATGTAGCATGTTAAGGTATGAAAAGAGCTTTACATAATGCTGCGTCATTAAGTACAAAATGTAAACACAAGAAATAAAAATCATTTCCAATGGGAGTGAGCTCTAACATTTGGGGGGAAGCATTAAAATATAAATTAGAATATAATTATTTTGTTTCCAAAAGTATCTTTGACATTCCAATCATCCACTTTTAAATAACATTATATAAATAGGCATTCATTATACAGAAAGATCCTTTCATATAGTTAAAATATTAATCAAATACTTTTAAATGATTTATAAATGATTTTGCTAATTTTTTTATAAAATCATTTCTTTAGGCATACACTTAGTTAACAAGCATTTATTAATTACCTGTTACATACAAGGCATTTTGCTAAGAATTAGGGAAAATAAAGACAAAAATGGCCTTTACCCCTGGGGAGCTCACAGTTTGGGGAGGGGGGACAACATACAAACAACTATGTACAAACAAGACTTATACTGGATAATTTGGAGGTAATCTCAGAGGGAAGGCATGAGCAATGGGAATGACCAAATAAAATAAGTTGTATTTGTCCTTTGTTTTCAAAGAGGATCGTGGCATCAAGGAAATGATGACATGACTTGCATTTGACTTTGATTTAAGTGAGGGAGGTCTGTTCAAGGTCACCAGCCTCACTTTCTCCTCCAGAGTCATCTGGATCCAGTGACCAGATATTCATCAGGATGATTAGAGATGACCCAGAATGCAATGGGAGACCCTGGCCCTTTTAGGCTAAGGCCTTTTCAGGTACCCACTTAGAGTGAGGCAACACCCATTTGGTGAATAGGCCTCTTTAAGAAGTGAGTCAAGGGATGGCCCCTTTAGTTGTTTTTTTTTAGACCAAAAAAAAAAAAAAATAAGTATAAAGTAAGGAAAACCTGTATTTGAGCATCTGGTATTTACTGCATAGCGGTAAATTACATATATGACTTGCAGAGAACATAGATAAGCATGTTACCTATTAATATAATTTTGAGGCGCCACTATAATTGAGATTAGGGAGGGAGGAAGGGAGGAGAGATGGAAATAATTTTTAACAAGTAGTTATTAAATACCTACTATATTCCAGGAATTGAAGATACAAAGAAAATAGTAAAGCAATCTTTGCCCTGAATTTATACTCTACTGATAAATACATGCAAAATATATATATGATAAACATCCAGTTATTTCTTGAGCATCTGAGAGGCAGCTGGCATATTAGAGGGCAAAGTGATAAACTTAGAATCAGGAAGTCCTGGATTCCCGCTGGCATTTACTAATTGTCCGACCACGGACTTCTCTGATACTAATACAATGCCTTAAGAGTGTAAATTACAGGTGGGTTGTGCTCTGCATAATGGTTGGCATTTCTAAACTGGGAGTTTCCACCCCAATAAAAGCATAGGTCCTTAATACACAAGTTTTGAGTGCTGATACATAATTATTGAGTAACTATTGGGGACAAGGCCTTTTCATGCCTTCCAAAGAAACAGTTCTTTGGGAGAAATACTAAGAGTGAGATAGTGGTATATAGTTAAAGACCCTCAACCTTTAGTAGACATATACTTTGAGAGATTCATTACAGAGACAATTACTCTATTGGAAAGGATGAGTAGACAGGAAGGAAATCGAGCTATTCCCCACCAGGATGTCCCTCAAAGCAAGGGGGATATGATTAGTATCAGGCTATCCTTCCCCTTGAGCCAAGCTCAAACAGATAACCAAAATGTCAAGGCCATCTGACTTCTCCAGAACTACTATTCAGGCCTATTCTTTTTTTTTTTTTTTTTTCCATTTTGGAGGGGAAAAGGCAGGGCAATTGGGGTTAAGTGATTTGCCCAAGGTCACACGGCCAGTTTTTGTGTTAAGTGTCTGAGGTTGGATTTGCACTGAGGTCCTCCTGACTCCAGGCTGGTGCTCTATTCACTGCTCCACCTAGCCGCCCCAATTCAGGCCTATTCTTAAAGAATAAAATGTAAACTCCTTGAGGGTAGGAACTATTTTTTAAAAATCTTTGCATCCCCAGCACCTAGCATAGTATGGGTACAATTAATGTTTAATGTTTTTTAGACTGAATTTTTTTTTTTAACTCAATGGCTGTTTTCAAGCATTTGAAAGGCTATTATGTGAAGCCATGTTCGGCTCCAGAGAGTAGAACTCCCACAGAGGCAGATTTAGGCTTAATGTAAAGAAAAACTTTTTAACAATTTGAGCCATCCAAAAGTGAAATAGACTGCCTCGGGAGGGAGTTGGTGAACTCCCTAATGTTCAAATAGAGGCCAAAAGACCACCTGGTGTACTCCACTACTTCTTTTTCATATATATGTTGGAACAGATGGCTCCTGAGTCTCTCAACTCCCCAAACTCTGAGATTATGTGAAATACAAGGGGCATGTGTGAGTTGGGGGAGAGATTAGTATCTCAACTAACCTACAAAGACTCAAAGAGTCTATAAACCAAGCTTCTTACAGAGCAATGACTTTTCCCTAGCCCCACTAACTGAAAAATCTCACCACCCACTCCTTTCTCTCAGGACCACAAACCTCTGTCAAGACAAGTTGACCAATCAAGGTCCATAGTGGAACCTTTTCTTTCCAGTAAATACCTGTTTCAAGACAACTAAGTCTCAAATGACTGGAATCTCTGTCCTTGGGCCCAACAGATAACTAATAAAATAATAGTACTCGTTAATAACAATAAAAATAACCTCACGTTTCCTATAGCCCTTTAACCTAATAACACTATGCTTTAAGATAATACTATTTTTACAGGCAGCTAGGTGGTGCAGTGGATAGAACACTGGGCCTGGAGTCAGAAAGACCAAAGTTCCAATCTGACCTCAGACTCTAGCTGTGTATGACCCTGGATAAGTCACTTAACCCTGCTTGCTTCAGTTTCCTCATCTGTAAAATGAGCTGGAGAAGGAAATGGCAAACCACTCCAGTATCTCCACCAAGAAAACCTCAAATGGGGTCAGGAAGTGTCAGATACAATTGAAAACAATTGAACCCATGAAGGGATGACAGTGGAGAATTCCTCCCAGATCTTTCCCTTAATGAGGGCACTAAAGATAGCCTTCTCATCATTCCCTGTACACACACACACACACACACACACACACACACACACACACACACACACCACCACCACCACCACCACCACCACCACCACCACCACCACCACCATCAAGCTATGCAACACCCTTCCCTTTTAGCTTCTTTTTATGTACAATCTTCCCCCATTAGATTGTAAGCTCCTTGAGGGCAGGGAATGTCCTTTACCTTTCTATGTATCCGTAACAGTTAGCACTGTGACTGTCACCCAGCAGGTGCTTAATAAATGTTTATTGACTGATTGAATGTTTTAAGTGCAAAAGAAAGGACTGGATAACTTGCCATGAATCTCAACAGGAATCTCTTTAAATGGGAATTTCTAGAGTTAGTCAACATCCTTGATTTTTTTTTTCACCTTTTCCCCCCAATTAATGGTTTTGGTCATGGGCATCAGTTTCCCCATCTTTCAGCTCAGTTCAGTATCATCTTCTCCGGTTTTTATGTGACTTGTTTGGCAGAATTCTTTGAGTATTCCCATGAAGCTGGGAATACACTCTGAATTGATAAGAAAACAAAACAAAATCATGTTGATCATGTTGTATTTAGCTCTGTGTGTATATGTATGTATGTATATGGTTATATGTATGCATGCATACATATGTATACACACATACATATATGTAAGTGTGTGTGTATATAGTGTACATATAATTGATTTCTCTATATACAAGTTGTTTCTCCCTAGAAAGCTTCCTGAGAGCAGGGACTGTCTCATTTTTGCTTCTTTATCCATAGGACCTAACAGTGGCAAATATAGCGAGGCTCTTGACATGAACTGATTTAAATTGAACTGAATAATGACTGATGAATAAACCTTTCCTCTGGATCTCCACCCCAGCTCTGGGTCAGTGACTAAGACAGCACTGCAAATGGATAAAGAGCCTGCCTTCTAGCCAAGAGGACCTGGGTTTCTCTGATACCACCTCTGATACACACAGGCTTTGTGACCCTGGACATTTAACCTCTCAGTACATTGGGCAGTTACAAAGTAAGTGCCAACTTAGGGAGGGAATTCCCTACACTCTACTAAATGAAATCCCTAGAACTAAATAGAAAGATCTCTTTTTATCTAGAAGACTAAAAAGAAGTTCTTTAGAAGTCTGGAAGTAAAATAATGCTGCTAACCTCTAATTTTGTATGTACTAATTTGTGTTCTCGTTTTTTCATTCTTTATGTTTTTTATTGGAACAGCCAGGTAGCTCAATAGAATGTCAGGCCTGGAGTCAGAAAGACTCTTCTTAAGTTCAAATCTGGCCTCAGATACTTTACTAGCTGTGTGACCCTGAGCAAGTCACGTAAAAAAATCTGGAGAAGGAAATAGTAAACCAATATCTCTATTGAGAACACCCCAAACAAGGTCATGAAGAGTCAGACAATCTTTTTAACTCCAGCACCTAGCACTAGGACATGGTCCAAATAGATACTTCATGTGAGGTGAATTGAACTGAACTGAACTGAATTGAACTAAACCAAACCAACCGAATGAAATCGAATTGAATTGAATTAAAACAAAGGAATCTTGTATGTGTACCTTAGGCGGAGTCAGTACTTACACAAGCATCTTTGTAAAAGATTGGAAGAATGCCTGAAAATCACATTCACTTCTTTAATATCATTCATTTCTTTAATATCAAGTTTCACATAGGTTTTGTGCATATTTCATAAGCTCAAAATCCAGTTAAATGAAAAAGACCTTTATTCTGATAATGACAGTATATCGACCCAGACCACATGGGGAAGAAAATGTAATAAAACCCTCAAACGACCTAGACTACACAGGTATCTAGACTGGCTCTGAGAGGAGAGGGGGAAGGTGGGTTGGCAGAGGAGAAACATTTGTGCCTAGAAGGATTTGCATGCACGCATGTAGTCACTGAGAAATAGCAATGATTTTTCCAACCCAGAAAGCATCATTTCTAAATTTGTAGAAACTGATTTCAAGTAAATAAAAATGCCAGCATTGGATACAGTATTTGATACCCTGTGTTCCAAAGTTTTTGAGAGCTGGGGCCTTTTTTTTTTTAATTTGTGCTCCTATTTTGATATGCTTAGGCAGGCAGAATCACTACTGACGTCAATGGGAAATTTGGCTATGTAAAGCCTAGTGAATAAACCCACACTCTGGATTCCCCCCACCCCACTATTCTAGAACTAAATAGAAAAGGAATTTGTTTTGAGACAAGGAGAATGCTTGTGAATGGTGCAAAAGCAACCTTCTCTCCATGGCTCTGAACTCTGAAGTTACCTGTGCCAAATGAGCTTTTAATCTCATGATATACATATCTCCATGTGGAGATAAAATATAATGGATTAAGGCTGCTGCAGATTGAAGTGAGGAGAACTGGGAGAATAATTTACACGACCACAGTAATGTAAAGGAAAACATCTTTGAAAGACATCAGAACTCTGATCGATGTAGTAACTGATCATAACTTCGGAAGGCTCATGAATCTTCCTGCCTCTTGGTAGAGAGGCTATATGCAGCTTCAGTCAGTCGGTGAACATTTCTTAAGTACCTACTCTGTACTAGGTACTGCTGTGATAACTGCTAAGGATAGGAAGAAAAGTAAAAGTTCCTGCTCTCAAGGAACTCACAGTCTAGTGGGGGTGAGAGTATATGAATAACTATGTACAAACAAGCTACACAAATGGTAAATTGGAAATAAACAGCACAGAGAAGGCATTAGAAGCAAGAGAGATCAGGAAAGACCTCCTGTAGACATAGTAGACATAGACATGTTGATTTATTTCACCCAATTATATTTATTGGTTATAAGAGAGGACTTCTAAGGAGGGCGGGGAGGAAATGGGTTATGAAATTGAGGAGAGCAGAGGAGAGAAGGAAGGGAGAGGTGAGCAGAGGAGAGGAGGGGAAAGGAGAAGAGAGCAGAGGAGAGGAGGGGAAAGGAGAAGAGAGCAGAGGAGAGGAGAACAGAGGAAAGGAGAGCAGAGGAGAGGAGGGGAGAAGAGAGGAGAGAAAGGGAGAGGAGGGGAGAGAATAGGAGAGCAGAGGAGAGGAGGAAGGGAGAGGTGAGCAGAGGAGAAGAGAGCAGAGGAGGGGAGAAGACTGGAGAGAAGGGGAGAGGAGGGGAGAGGAGAGGAGAGGAGGAAGGGAGATGTGAGCAGAAGAGAGGAGGGGAAAGGAGAAGAGAGCAGAGGAGAGCAGAGAGAGGAGAGCAGAGAAGAGTAGAGGAAAGGGGAGGAGAGTGAAGGAGAAGAGGGAGAGGTAAGGAGAGGTGAAGAGAGGAAAGGAGAGAAGAGGAGAAAAGAGGGGAGAAGAGGAGGAAGAAGAGTAAAAGAAAGGAATGGAAAGGAAAGAAGAGAGAAAGGAAGGGAAGGGAAAGGGAGGGAAAAGAAGAGAAGGAAAAAGACAAGACGTCAATGAAGTATTTTTTTAATGCACAGAAGTGAGCAAAAGGAGCTTCAGAAAGGAATACAGACAGAGTAGTGGTGCTACTATTGAATGAAATTTAGCACACTTTTTTTCAAAAAAAGCAAATCTTACAAAATAGAAACTCAGGGTTTCATAAACAACCCACTTTTCTGTTCTTCATATAGTGTTTGTTGATATTTTCTAATTTCACAGTAAAAATTCAAAAAGAGTAAAGAACAATAAAATGTGGCTTTCAAGAAGTAAAGACAAGTGGATTTGTTTCACTTAACAGTATTTATTGTTTGGAAAGGGATTTGTCTACACCTGTGATTTCATCTGTGTAGGGAAATCCTGATGAGGAAACCACCCCTCTCAAGCTGCTCTGCCACTTCTAGTCTTAGAAAGCTTCCTGGGAAGTAGTAGTGATGGGCTGATTTTTTAAGCCCATCTAGAATTTTTTTTAAGTAAATGAGAGGAGGGAAAGTGAAAATAATGATGGTGGGAGACTTTTTTCTGGGAATTGGGCTATGAAAGAAAAGAGAGATATAAGATGATAATTTGAAGGAATGGCATGGTTAAATAAAGATTTCTTAAGAATTAAGAACCCTGAGTATGTTTATAGGCAGTAGGGGAGAAAACCAGGAGATACAGACTGATCATTAGAATGAATGGAGATTACAGGATGCAGTATGGTCCACGGGAAAAGATATTTACTCTCCGTGAGTCACAGGACCTGAGTCCATATCCTTCTTCTGATGCTTATTACTGCCTAAACTTGGACATCATTAAACCTCTCCAGGCCTCAGTTTCCTCATCTATAAAAATAATGGAGTTGTACTAAATGACCTCTGGAGTCCTTTCTTGCTTTAGAACTATGATCCTATAATATTGGGAAAGTCACCTGATCTCCCTGAACCTCAGTCTCCTCATCTGTAAAATAAGCAGATTAGACTGAATGGTGTCTGAGGTCCTTCGGAGTTTTAGATCTATGATTCCATTATAGAAGGGACAGGCTCTCAGAGGAAACAGGAGAGGGTGGGATCAATATCACAAGGAGAAGAGTTGGCCTTATGAAGAAAGACTACTCCTTCTAAGGCTAGAGGAAGGAATGAGGAATGATATTGAGCTTGAAAAACCTATTTATTCATAACAATAATTTTAAGAAACAATGGCAAGATTATACATGAAATGAAAATTATACATGTGATACTTCTGGGGGGGGTGTAGAGGAGAGAGGAAGAGATGGAGAAGGGAGAGAGGAGAGAAGACAAGGAGGAAGGGAGGAGGAGGGAAGACAAGGAGGAAGGGAGGAGGAGGATGGGAGGAGGAGGGAGGACAATCAGGGCGGAAAAGGGAGATTTATTCTGCACTCCAAGTTTTCTGTAGCTTGAACTGTTGCCAGATGATTTAGGAACTTCAGTCCAACTCGTTGTGTATAAATAGAATATTTTTTAACAGTCATGGGGGAAAAAGACAGGTAAAAGTTGAATGCTGAAGCAGATACTTCAAAACTGGTATAATACCAGAAAGTAAGTGCAATGCAGAATACCATGGCAGCTGAGAACTAGAGGCTTCTTCTTCCCTGCCCCCTCCCCATGAGAGAATCTATGCTGTCCATCAAACCAAGGCCCACATTTCTCTCCCATACATCATTGGCTACCTGCCTACCTTTAATTTCAGGTCCTTGAGATCTTATCTCATGAAATATTAAGGAATGCTTGGGCTTTCCTATTTTTAGTCCTATTTCTCAAAAGTGGTCTATTTGTATAATACATCAAAAGATAAGACAGAGTGCCTCTAGGTCTCTTCCCTTTGTTGGGGTATGTGGAAGGAAGGGAGGGGAGACTATTTTGAGAGTGAGTTTGTCTCTGGTCAGCTGAATCCTAGCAATGTGGTCATTGCTATTTAGGTCCTGGCTTTGCTCTCTTGTTTGTAAGAAGTCTGCATTATCCAAGGGAACCAAGAGCTCCCATCAGCAATGGCTGCCAGAGAAAGCCTGCCAAGTAATAAGACATAAGTGCCAGAAGGCGCAGTGGTCACTCACCTAGTAAGCTAACAGTTTCACAAACAAATGAGGTGAGGAGAGATCTTCCAGGCTAGGTGTGAACCGCTTGTCAAGTTGCCAAGATTCATTGGAAGGGGGTCTTCTCCAAATGATTTCCTGAAAATCCAGGGAGCCCCAACTTCCTGTCCCTCCCTAATCTCACTTATTTTTCTCCTCTACTTAAAAGCTTCCATTCCAATCATTTTAATGTGTGTAAATTCTGCACTTGCTATATATGTCAGGCCCTGTGCTAGGCACAGGCATTGGTGTGATACAGAAACAAAACAGCCCCTATTTTCAAAGAGCTTAAGTTTAGATCAATGTGGATGCTCTTTTCACCACCCAAATATCACAACTGTTATATGGTTTGGGAGATCCTGAAACCATTCATGTGCTGCAGCTGGATGGGACTCCAGAAGTTGTCTGTTCTAATCCCTCATTTTTACAGATGAGGAAAGTGAGAAAGAGAGTGGTTAAGGACCTTCCCTGCTGTCTCAGAGGTAAGATCTGTCTCCAGGCCCTCTGAATCTAGAACCAGCAGTTTGGTTTGGTTTTGTCTCTAAGCTGACTCTCCCTTGTTGCTGTGGCTGAGAAATTGTTCATCTGGCAGTCAACTTCTGGGTGACGGCCTCTCCACAATTAACTAGGCTGATTCTTGGTTAGCAAGCCTACAGTTCATCTTTGGTCAACCCTGCCGGAGCTTGTGCTCCACTGATACAGATCCTGACAACCCAGATCACCAGCACACTTGGATAAGGCATTAAAGCAAGATTAAGGGAAGTAATATTCAGGATGGTATAGTGGAAAACTATGAGGCAGCTTGGAGATATAGTGGATACGTAACACTGACCTCAAGTCAGGAGGACCTGAGTTCAAATGCAGTCTCAGATATTTACTTGCTATGTGACCTTGAACAAGTCATTTAACCCTATTGCCTCAGTTTTCTCATTTGTAAAATGAACTGGAAAAGGAAATATCAAACCACTCTGGTATCCTTGCCAAGAAAACCCCAAATGGGATCACAAAGAATTGGATGTGACTGAACAACAACATCTTTTTATTTCTAGCACCAGGACCTGGTACAAAGTAGAAGTGACTGAAACTACTGAACAACACCAGCGTGGTAGAAAGTGTGCTGATCTTGTAGCCAAGGGACCTAAATTCGCACTCGAGTCTTACCACCTGCTACCTGTGTGATGAAGCCCACATAGCTTTACCTCTCTGGATATCCACCTCCCCATCTGTAAAATAGATGGTTGACCCCAAATGGTCTCTAAGGTCCCCTTTTGGACCTTCTCCCATTAGAATATAACCTCCATGAAAATAGGGATTATCTTTCTAGCTTGTGCTTATGCCTTCAATATCATAGTGTAAAAAAAAAACAAAAAAAGAAAGATTTATTAAGCATATACTCTGTTACAGGCCCTGTGCTAAATGCTGATTAGGGTTAGGGTTAGAAAAAAAGGCAAAAGACAGACCCTGTTTCAAGGAGCTTATAATCTAATAGGGAAGACAATACGCAAATAACTAACGACAAGCAAGAGACATACAGAATAAACTGGAGATAATCAATAGAGGAAGGTCTCTCATATTACGGGAGGTCAGGACAGGCTGGCATATAGTAAGAGCTTAATAAATGATCTCTCTGGATCCAGGGTCATATGATGTGGTGAACAGTTAAGGAGGAGAAAGAAAGTTTTGAATAGAAGTGACTCGACCAGGCCAATTTGGGAAATATTTTTACCGTGATGATTTTTTTCTTCAAAATGAGACAAATGCCAAAAGGGGTCACCATTATCGATGGATGGTTCCTTTATGTTTTGACAATGTTTAGTGGCCTAAACTTTGTAAACTTTCTCTAACCATCTTCTCTGCATATTGTTAGCTCTGTCTTCCTGGCACTGTCAGAATCTTGCTGATTTTTTTCTCACTTGAAGTAGAAGACGAGCTTCAATCAATCTGCAACATTTTTTTTTTTTTTGAGATCTGCTTTTTCTGGGTAAATGAGAATAAAACATGGTGTCCCATTTTTAAAGTTCAGGAGAGTTACTCTTTTTTTGACACTGCAATCAGGAGACTGTGGTTGTCTCTCCTGAAGCTAGCATTAAAGTTGAGGATGCCTGAAATATAATGAAAAGAGAAACAATAATTGGACAGTTAGGTGGCACTGTGGATAGAGTGTCATGTTGGTTTGGGAGTCAGGAAGACTCATCTTCCTGAGCTTAAATCTGGCCTCAGACACTTTACTAGCTGTATGGTCACTTAAGTCACTTAAGTCTATTTGGCTCAGTTTTCTTGTCTGTAAAATGAACTGGAAAAAGAAAGGGTAAGAAAACCTCAGATGGGGCCCCAAAGAGTCAGGACCAAAAACAAGTGAACAACCACAAAAAGTAACAATAATATGTTGAATTGATATAACGTTTGGGATTTTGCAAGGCACTTTGAAAGTATCACCCTACCTCGCTATTCTTCATATAGACCATTCCCTCTCTCATCTCTGTAATTTAGCACTGGCCATGTCCCATGCCTGAAATGTACCCCTTTCTCACCAGTTCCTCTCAGAATCCCTAGCTTCCTTGAAAGCTCAGGTCAAACACTGACTCCTACATGAAGCCTCTCCTAATTTCTTCAGCTGGTCATGTCTTCCCCTAGAAATTGCTTTATATTTCTTTTGAACATATTTTTATATGCTTATATGTGTTAACGCTTTGAGGGCATTTTATTTTTGTCTTCCCTGTTGCTTAATACAGTCTCTAACACTTATTAAGTACTTAATAAATGCTTGTAGATATATTGAACAAGCCAGTGAGTTGGGCTCCATAGCTATTACTATTTGCATTTAAAAATGAGGAATCTGACCTTCAGAACAGTCAAGTGACTTGCCCAGGGTCACATAGTGAATGAGTACTCAAGAAAACAACTTTCTTCATCCATGAGATGAATAAATATTAGAATCAAAAATTATAGAATGCTAATGTAGGAAAGCCCCAGAGAGTCCATCTAACCAATCTTGTCCTCAGTTTCCAGAATAGTTACCCAGGCAGTCACTGATACAAGTTGAACATGAGTTTCCTGACTCTAAATCCAGTTTTCTTGAGGCTCTCCCAAGCTGCTTTTTTGAATGTGTAAATTGTCATTACCTTTTCACCAATTTTTCTCTCCTAAGGTATTATTTTTCCTTTGTGAGGAGAGAGAATGACAATTATTTTTTTCGAAAGACTTTTCTTTAAGGAATCAGTTCTTTTTTTCTTCTTCTTCTTTTTTTTGCAACTTCTGTGCTCAGGGCCCTTAATAACCAAGGCATCTTGAAATGACACAGTCCAAAGAATGAAGCTGTTAAGCCCCATTATAATTTCTTTTTTTTTTTTTTGACTTTAATAAAATTAATCTGTCCGTGTAAACCCTGGGTTGGCTGAGTTGGTGCTTAGAATGCATCACAGCTCCACATTTGTGACACAGATAGATAACTATTAACTCCTTTTTAAGCTTTAAAATGCCTGAGAATGACAGAGCAAAGATTCTGAAAAGTGCAGATCTTATTAAAATGGCTCGGGATGGAGCAGATGGTTGAAGAAGGCACACAAGCAAGAAGTAAATCTCCTGTTCTCCCTTTCTGATTGCTTTGCCCACAGAGGAATAACGATTCAAAGAAAATCAGTAATCATGGCGGATGTCATTAGCATATTCCCAATAAGGGAGCTTATATAAAAATTCCCAGAGAAAAGGAATGACTGCCGAATGATCAATGTGCCAGTCGTACATTTCCAGCTGCCCCCCCTTCTTCCCCAAATGAGGGGTTCTTAAGACTTTAAAAAATGGAAGTGTGGGAAATAAACGGACAAATATAGAGGCTCTTTTTGAGGAAAAAATTGACAATGATAGTGGTTGTAAATGTACTGAGGCCAGTGGATTTGTCAAGCCAGTCAATAGGCTTTGGGATACTTGAGCCCCCAAAGTTTCAGGATCCTAATTAGGTTCTATCTAGAAGGCAACGAAATCTGGGGACCTAAGAAAATATTGAATATCCCTCTTTTTCTCACCCCTTTGGCAAGGGAGGATTAAGCTAGTTGCAGTAAAAGTGACCCTGACTGCTTTAGTGTGAATCCATGGTGCAAAGGTATTTTTATCCTTAATTGATCAACAGAAACCATTTAATCAACACATCACCCATACAGCAAAACTTGTATGAATTAGTGTTTCATTGTACATGGCAAGGAAGGGGGTGGGAGGGACTCAAGATAAACTTTGGATCTCATCTGCAGATGACAAGAAAACAATCTGGAAGATGCAGTTTCTGTTAACTGCTAAGCAAGCAAAATGCAGATGCTTATTCAGAGCTCTGCATTTTGGAAAATCGCACCTGACGTGAACAGAACTTGTCATTTGGCGTGCGTTTCCCCATTGTTCCTTTCAGAGTCAATTTTCAAGGCTGCAAGCAGTGGAGGTAGGTGATCTGCAGCCTCCACTGTTAATGGAAACAGAAGGTTGGATTCCTGAAATGTGACCCTTAAGATACTCCCTATGGGCTCCCCTGTATGAAAGCCACCCAACAGCTCCCAACTACACTCCACCATTGCTGTCAGTCACCAATCTCCCTAGTAAATCAGCCATGAGACACAATATTGACAGGTCTTCTGGTTAAATAGAGAAGGAGTAGGTAAAAGGGACACCATAATGCCATTATTGATTAGACCAGCAGGAGGCAGATGGTTAAATAACACAATGAGAACTGTCAGCTGAGTTTTAATTTTATTATGGAAGCCCAAACTTTCTATGGCGGCAGACAGATTGCCTTCATTTTTCATCCATAAAACAACCATCTTGAACATTTCATCAAAAAGGAATCTTTTTTTCTCAAATGGCAATGCCACCAATAAAAACCTTTTATGTATGGCAAGTTGGCAGAAACTATTAATAAAATGTCTGTCAACTCCACATCTCTCTTATTCTCCTTAGGAGAAAAGGGAGAAATCATTAATTACAGTTTCTGTCACCCCACAAAGGAAACAATAATTGTTCTGGTCTCTTAACAACATGAATTCACCTAGTGACCACCTCTTCTCCTGAATTTGAAAGGGGTTGAGTCCTTCTCCATCCAGACAAAACCTTTCGTGTCTGCTTGGGCAACAAACGTGGTATTTTAGGTTGACTCTGTAAAAGAGGATTATGAATATGGATAGGATGCAAATACTTCATCTATCTTAATCAGAATACAGGAATTCAAGCTGTTGAGGAAAAAAAAAAACTTTAGAATTCCCATACAAGGAAAGAAATTCTTCGTGCTTATTGAGTTTAGGAAGACAGATTTTTAGATTAGAGATAAACTTAATGAATCTGTTCATTGGAAGGAGAGCAGAGGAACTACCAACGAGCTCAGATTTATTCCCTGGCTGAGAAATAAGTGGAACAACGCGAAGTTTTAGGAAGGAAGAAATCAACAAAAGCATTTTAACGCTCTAATATTGAGAGGTTATTTGGAGGGAGTGGGGGGGAAGGGGGAAGGGAAGAATGGAGGGCCTCCTTCCACTTTTAACTTCTTAAAAAGAAACTGTTCTCTTCAAATTCACTGAAATATGGATTTCAAGGACGTTTTTGCATACAAATGTCTATACATACTATATGTGTTGTGTTTATGATGAGGGGAGAAGGTGTGCTCCCATACACTCCATAAACATATATGATTTGTTTTTTTTTTTTAAAAAAAGGACAAAGGGACCCAGAATTACAAGTATGCATTCCTTTTGAATTTGCAACAAAGGTTTAAGCAATAATGGAGTCTGTTGGAAGCTGCCAGCTTTCTTTATTATTTCAATTTATCTGTTCTGAATAAGTCAACAGTAAGGTCTTAGTTGCCAGGTTTACCTCATCTCAGCTCCCCATTTCCTTTCACGTTTAATAGATGGATGCATTCTATGGACAAAAGTAGAATACTGTAAAGTAAGAGACTTTAAAAAAAAATAGAACTTTCCCATTGAATGTTATTTCTCTTTGTAAAAATCAAATATCATTATTATTATTAGATATTCCTATTTCTGAATATTGTTTCACATCCCACTAAATATTTAAAGAGGAATACTCAAAGGATTTAATTTTGCCCTTTTTTGGGGGGGGGTGGAGGGTGCGAGGGCATCCGGAGCCACGGGTCATCATGTTTTCCCTATATGTAATAGACTGTCTTTCCAGTCCTCTGATCTCACAAAGCAGAAAGGTCATACAATAGTTTCTTGAGCTTGGAAGGTAGAGATACCCTGGTAAAAGGTTCTTGAATTGGGCTATTTACAAGTCAGTTACAATGTGACACCTGGGATCTAAGAATGAAGAAAACTCTAACTGTGTTGAACAATGTAAGCAGGAAAGCTAGAGGCCTGATGTTCATTCAGCTTTGGACAGCGTGAGGCTGGCTGACACGTAACAGTTTGGCAAGAACTGAGGTGGATGCAAAATTAAAGGACACTGAATACAAATGGTAATATTTGTTTAACAAACCACCTCCTGATGAGAACCAATGATACAATGAAGCCAGCCAAGAGGACAAGTGATTCTTCTACCTTTTGTAGCAAGTTTGATTTGCCAGGAAGAAATCATTTTCTTTCCTAATTTTCTTTTTTTCTAACTACATGTATTCACATACATCCATGTGCTTCTCTCCTCACAATACATTCCATTCGATTCATTTCAGTTTGTCATTGTGTTCCCAGGGCTCGACACAGTGCTAGGCACATAGGAAGCATTTAATGAATGCTTGCTGAATGAATCCCCCTCCATTCCATTCTATTCAACAAGCATTTATCTGGCATCCACTATGTAATAAAGAACTGTATTCGGAACAAAACAAAAATAGTACCTGTCCTCAAGAAGCATATATTCTACTACAGGGATATAACATGGACACAAAAATAAATTCAAAGTATGCATGGCACATATTAAATACAAAATAGAAGTATAGATAGAAGGACTATATAGATAGAAATGTCTCTATCTATAGATAGATAGAGAATGGGAGAACATTTATGAAGAAAATTATTTCTTGTAATTTAATGTTTATGTGTATTCATCTTAATTTAAAATATGTTTATTACCTGCCTACTACCCAGCAAGGCAATGTCCTCTGCTCTAGGAATCCAAAAAAGAAATAATTCCTTCCCTCAGGGAGATTACAGTCTATTTGAAAGAGCATCACAGAAAAGAAAGCCATTGGATCAAGAATCAGAGAGCCAGAATTCAAATCCTGCCTCTCTGGGCCTCAGTATCTTCATCTGGAAAATGACAGGGTTGGTCTAGATGGCTTCTATGTTCCCTCCCAACTCTAAATCTATGGTTCTGCAAACATACACAAACAAATAAATATGTATGCTTATATTATTTACACATACATCTTTTAAAGCTCATATTTTTTTTAAACCTCCAGTGAGTAAAACTTTTTATTACCACTGGTTAAAAATGTCATGTCCTAGGAATCTGGCAAGCATTCAGACCCATTTAATCTTTCATCAAGGTTTAATCAGAAGAGTTTTATGTCTCTTTTGTGCATTGTCATATGCCCACCACAATTTGTCTCCCCCATCCTGGACTGACAGATCGAGAGAATGAGCAAGGGGCCGGAACATTTGAGCATAATCGCAATGTCAGCACTGTTAACTGTATTTATGAGAAGCGAGTTAACACTATGACATTAATAATTTCATCAGATTACACATGTTTGCCTGACAAACAAGCAAGCCATTCTTTCCAAATTGTCTGTGACCAGAGCAGCTTGGAGCTGGAGAGCGGCCACGAGATTCCAGTTTTAAAAGAAAAGTCACCTCATGCAAAAACTCTCTATGGCATCTATTGTTATGTTTGGGGGAAGGGGAGGAAAAATTAGATCTTTTGCTATTTGCATCCAGCCAGACGGGATAAATTCTACTCTCCTGTCAATAAGCAAAGACATAACGGTTAGGAGCGTACGATAAAGAAGGAAGGGCTGGGAAGTGTAATAATTCTGTCTCGCTACACTGTAGTTCAAAGAAAAAAAAATAAAAATGCTTCAGGCAGAGGCTATGTTTGCCTTGACTATTGGAAAACCCTCTCTTCTCACCTGCGGTGGTGCCCGTGATTTGTGACTGGGCTACCAAATGCATTGTACAATAAAGACACTTTGTTACCTTCTAATTTTAGAGGGGCACAACACAAGCAGTTCGTACAGCAATCTCCTAACTACATATTTCATTCCATAAGGTGAAACAATAAGAGAGAACATGACATGTATTAGAGAAGTAAATTACAATGTTATACTCCTTGGTCCAATAAACCATCCCGGGCTGTCATGCTCTTGACTACTGAGGTGTTGTTTTATGCTACAGCTTAATCAGCTGGGTCTAACCTGCTTCCCCGTGTGTGTGCCGGAGCCTCAGGCAACATAAATGCCATGATTCACATGCATGATCGCCAATGCCTACGTGGTGAGGACCCGAGCAGTCGCCCACATAAGTTATTGGCCAACCAGGTGGATCCGTCTTGCACTTCAATTAGGAAAGGGAAAAGGTACCGAGACTGATTCGTAAAAATCAGCACCCTAACATAGAAACCACCTGTTTGTCTTATTTTCCCAGGCTGGCTTCCCCACTGCCACCATTTGTTTCTAACAAAGGTGATGTTTCATCATCGAAGCCTACGATTTATGTCTATGTCTGTACTGGAGGGATGCAGGCAAAGAAGTATCTGCATTTATGAATGTGACATGATGCAGCACTGAGCGGGAGGAGGGGGTGGAATGTGAAGGAAAAGATGCAGAGGATAAAAATTAAAGGGAAAAAATAGATTCAAATTATAGCATTTGGAAGCAGTCTCAATCTGTGTCCCTAGAGGGGCCACACTGATACAGTGGGTATGAGAGCTAGACTTGGAGCCAGGAAGACATGAGTTCAAATCCCACCTTCAAAACTTACTAATTGTGTAACAGAAATCCCTTTTTGACCTTTTTCAGCTTCACCTTTCCCCATCTGTAAAGTGGAGGTAATAATGCTACTTAGCTCATGGGATTGTCGTGAGCATCAAATGAAATTCTGTAATGTAGAGTGCTTCATAGACATTAGAACATTATGTAACCTGCTAGCTGTTACTATTATTTATATTGGGTATAGACATATTTACACACACTATTCCTGATAATACATTTTTGAGAATGCATGAGTTAGTGAATAAGGTCCTGACCTTGTAGTCAGGGAAAGCTGGATCCAAATCTCAACCCAGACTGTATTTTCAGTATGGTCCTAAACAAGTCTTACAAAACCCTTCCTTCTTTTTAGTTTCCTTTTTTAAAGATCTTTAAATTTTTTTCCAATTACATAGAAAAATGTTTAAGATTCTTTTTTTAAAAAAAAAAATTGAGTTCCAAATTCTTTCCCTCCTTCCTTTCCCCTCTCCCTTCACTGAGAAGACAAGAAATTTTATATAGGCTATACATGTACAGTCACACAAAACATATTTCCTATTAGTCATGTTGTGAAAGAAAACACAGACCAAAAAAAAAGAAGAGAAAAGAAAGAAAACAAGAAAAACTAAAATTTAAAAAGTATGCTTAGCTCTGCATTCATACTCCATCCATCCTTTCTCTGGAGATGGATATCATTTTTCATCATGAGTCCTTTGGAATTGTCTCAGATTATTGTATTGCTTAGAATAGCTAAGTCATTCACTACTGATCGTCATATAATATTACTGTTATTGTGTACAATGTTCTCCTGGTACTGCTCACTTCACTTTGCATCAGTTCATATAAGTCTGTCCAGGTTTTTCTGAAAGCATCTTGCTTGTCATTTTGTCATTTCTTATAGCACAATAGTATTCTATCACAATCATATACTACAGCTTGTTCATCCATTTCCCAATTGATGGGCATCCCCTCAATTTCTGATTCTTTACCACCAGAAAAAAAGAGCTGCTATAGTTTTGTACATAGGGATCCTTTCCCCCTTTTAAAAAATCTCTTTGGGATATAGACCTAGCAGTGCTACTGCTGAGTCAAAGGGTACACACAGTTTTATTGCCCTTTAGGCATCATTCCAAATTGCTCTCTCCCACCACCACCCCATATTCAACCCATAGCCAAGGCCTGTCAATATTACCTTCATAATATCTCTCACATTTATCACCTCATCTCTTCTGACACTCTCACCACACTGGTGGCAAGCCCTCATCACCTCATGCCTGGACTGTTGCAATAACCTGCCTGTGGGTCTGGCTGCCTCAAGTCTCTCCCCACTCCAATCCATCCTTCACTCAATTGTCATAGTTATCTTTCTAAAGCATAAGTTTGATCATGTCACTTTCTCCCCTCCCCTACTCCCCCACTCCCATCCCTGCCATTCTATAAACTCCACTGGCTCCCTGTTACATCTAGGATCAAATATAAAATCCTCTGACCTCCAAATCCCTTATAACTCACTACATACACATGCACACACATACACACACACACACACACACACACACACACACACACACACACACCTTTCCCGTCTACTGCCTTCCCTCTGTTGATAATTTCCAATTTCTTCTGTATATAACTTGTCTGTACGTAATTGTTTACATGTTGTCTCTCCTGTTATTAGACATTATTATTAGACTTCTATATTAGACTGTGAGTTCCTTGAGATCAGGGACTGTCTTTTACTTTTCTTTTTATCTCGAGTGCTTAGCACAGTACCTGATATATAGGACTGACTGGCTAACTGACTTACGCTTTCTGAACCAAATCTTCCTCAGTATTAGGGATTTCAATAGTTCCTAAATCATAGAGTGGTTAGAAGGATTAAATGAGATAATGTGTATAAAACACTAGTAAACCTTGAAACACTCACTATATAAAAGACAACTATTGGACGGGCAGATAAAATTGTGATTTTTATCACTTTTTTGGGAACTCCCAGTGTGGAAATTCCCTCTACCAATGTAGAATAAAGATGATGGTGATGACAGTAACTCACATTTTATAGCACTGTAACTTTTGCAAAGCTCCTTACATACCTTATCTTGTTCAGTCTCCACAAAGGTCCTTATGAGACAAATGCTGTTATCACACCCATTTTACAGATAAGGACACCAAGGTACACAAAGCCTTCCCCAGGGTCCCAGAAGTATATGTGTTCAAAGCTGGAATTTATTCTACAGCATCAGTTCCAGCATTCTGGTGACACAGCCAGCCTCATCGGAAGCCTGCTGTCATTATTCTATTATTCATTTATCGATAAGGATTGTTAAGACGATAAAAAGCAACCAGAGTGGTAACAACAATAAAAGGTGTGTAACTAAAACAGCGATGTGTTTCTATTTTTCAATGCTATTATAAGTCTGGGAAAATGCCATTCGAGAACAAATAATAGGGCCAAGAAACAGAATGAAAATAATACTCCTTTGGCCTGGAAAATATCTTGAGTATGAATCGTCTTTGGATCACTCAGCTTAGATGTCATAGCTCCAGACTTTTACACTAAATGCCAAAAAAAGAGAAGGATTTCTAAAACATGAAAGTCAGAGAAGTTTTACTTAAAGAAAATTACTATCTTGGCCAAAAGGGAGGCTGGGGGAGAGGGGAAGAGAACATTCCTCAAGATAAAAAAAATTTCTTCGTAAAAGAAATAGAAATCAGATGAATCCAAAAACTTCATCTAGGGAAAAAAATTGCAAAATAATGAGACACTTCAGTGTCAGTCTGTCAATGGTAAACAAGCTTTTATTAAGTGCCTACTGTATACCAGGTTCTGTGCTAATTTCTAGAAATACAAAGAAAGGGAAAATGACCCCTGTCCTCAAGGAAAAGGCTAATGGGGGGTGGAGGGGTATAAATACATAGGTACAAGAAACACATGGGTTGGATGGCAGGTAACCTTATGCAGAAGTTGTTTTGGTAGGACCAAAAGAGGGATTCTATCCATCAGATTCTGCCTCTCGATGCAGTCATGGAGACATCAAAGACTCTGTGAGAAAGTCTGCTGCCACCTTCATTTGGGGCAGAGAATATTCATGCTCCTAATTGTGACTAAAATTCAGAAGCACCAACATGCATGAGGCTGGCAGAGTGCAATGCCAGGTAATACCAGAGATGGTCTTTGTATTTAGACTCTACTCTCCAACCCAGTTGCATGTAGATAGCAATGAAAAATCTTGGGGAGAAAAGAGAAGAGAATGGAGAATGGTAGTAAAAAATCCCCTCTTCCATTGTCATAGGGCTATTTGCAGAGAAAATGAGACATGTAATTATGAGACTGAGTTAACATCTTTCTGCAGTTTAGGTTGCCAGAATTCACATAATTAAATGTCCCTCAATATGCCCCAATATTAATTATTTTTAAGAGCTAAACTTTAGGGCTGCTAAGTGGCATAGTGGATAGATACAGTGCTGGGCATAGAGTCAGGAAGATTCCTCTTTGCAAGTTCAAATCCTACCTCAGACACTCACTAGTTGTGTGACCCTGGACAAGTCACTTAACCCTGTTTGCCTCAGTTCCTCATCTGTAAAATGAGCTGGAGATGGAAATGACAAGCCACTCCAGTATCCTTACGAAGAAAATTCCAAATGGGATCATAAAAAGTCAGACCAAAAACACGACTCAAAAGCAGCAAACTTCCTTGAGGATCTGGATTCAAATCCCACCTCAGATGCTTATAGCCAGAGTGAGTGGTCTCATTTCCTGTCCATGACCTCAGTTTCCTCACCTGTAAAATCAAAGGGTTGGGCTAGCTGGGCCTTTGAGCAGCCTTTTCCCTAGATCTACGATCTTCAAGTTTGTAAAGTGTTTTACATGTATTATCACATTTAATCTCATAATAAAAACCCACATTGATACAGTTCAAGATTTAACAAGAAGTGACATTTATAAAAGGCTTTAAAGTTTACCAATCTGCTCACCTATGTTTTTCTCACATGAGCCTCACAACCCTGGGAGGTAGGTCCTACAGGTATTATAATCCCCATTTTACAAATAAGGACACAGGTGCACAGACCCATGAAGGTATTTACCTATTATCCCTGACCTAGTGGGTCAGAGATGGGATTTAAAACCAGGCTTCCTGACTCCAGCCAGACCCAGCACTCGGACTATGATAATGATGTATCCATTGCTTCTTTCCCCACAACAACCCTGAGAGGCAAATGGTACAAGTGTTGTTGCATCCATTGTACAGGTAGGGAAACTGAGGCCCAGGGAATTTAAGCAGTTTGACCAGGTTAAACAGTCAGGCAAACAGCCAGCCTTCTAACTCAGGTCCTTCCCAATTTTTATTTCTATTCTATTTCCAAAAGAGATGCTTCTCGTTGGACACCTGTTATTCACTTGTTTCTATATTATGTATCTTTTGCTCTGTATACATTTTCTTTTCCCCAAGTAGACTATAACCTCTTTGTATATAAGCCACAGTGACTGTCCCAATGCGCAGCAAAATACTTTGCACATAGAAGAAACTTAATTATTTTCTTGATTGACTAATAAAAAAGATAAATACATTTATCCCTTCCACATCATGGGGGTTAGGGGCACAATTCCCCTGAGATCTGGAAAATCAATGTAAACATTTTTGGCCCTTCCTTCATACCATAGAAAAAGTCTGAATTATTATTGTTCTAAAAGATAAAATGTGTTGATATCATACCATATTATACATATATTTGATGCATTTCCGAGGTTCTAAACTTTTTCTGTCACCTGCTGGCCTTCGCTTGTCACCTGCAGCTTCTACAAAACTACCCCAGAATTCTCATTTGATTTTTTTATGCCTACCTGTGATATGCCGAAACCACGATGAGGAAAGTCACAATGTGGAAGGGATAACTATAGTTCTTCTTACAGGATGCACAGGAAGCAGGGGAATGAGCCCAAGGTCCCTTTCAATCTTGTAACTGTATTTATTTTTCTTGAAAGGAGGGAACAACCAGAAAGGCTGGAGGAAAATAGAAATATTTATTTTTTGATGACATCACTCCTGTTACACCTCATGGACTGTGCCTTTCAATCAATCAGTCAATCAAAACGTATTTATTAAAGCTTGCCCTGTGCTAGCTTTGTATTAAGTAGAAGAGATACAGAGAAAGGTTAAGAAACAGTCCCTGTCCTCAAAGGCCTTACATTCTAATAAAGGAGATGACATGTAAATAACTTTGTACATGTAAGATACATTTAGAGTAAATGGGGGGGGGGGGTAATATCAGAGGTGAAGCATTAGCAGTTGGGAAAGACTGGAAAAGGCTCTTACAGTAGGGGAGATTTTTGACCCTTCGACTGCGAAGATCACTACATGCCATGGTTTCAGGTTTTCTGTATTTGGCCAAGGGCCTCACAGTTGCTTCCAGGAGTACTCTGGGCTCAGGACAAACATATCCTGCTCCAGTATCTCTGCAATGTGTTTGTGCTAGGTCTGTAGGTCAGCTGTTGGGAATGATGAGAGCACAGCACAAGCTATTTCTGCCCCGTGGCAGCTGTAACTTGAAATTCCTCCTCGGGAATTGCATCCTTTCTAATGGTTTTTTTTTTGGGGGGGGGGTGGGGAGGGGGCGCCTTCCTACCATTCTGGCCCAGATGACATCCATCCCTATGTTCAGGAAATAATGTGAATATACCAGGGTAAAATTAGCAATGAATGAAACCAGTCAGCCAAGCAAACAGATTGAACACTTTCTATGCCCCAGATAATGTGCTGGGTGCTGAGGACAAAGACAAAAAAGAAATGATCCCTGACTCCAAAAATGCTGATATTCAATTGAAAGAAATAATATGTACACAAAGGAGTCTATATAAAATAGACAGAGTAATTACAGGGTGAGGACTGGAAAGCACTATTGCCTGGGGAACCAGGAAAAGCCCCATGAAAATTGGAAGTAGAAAAACTTATGTTGGATTTTGGGTGGCTCTGTACCTCAGTTTCTCTTGTCTGTAAATTAAGGGCACTGCTACTTTACCATCATCTAAAACTGATTGTAGCAAAGACAGCCACATAATTATGCATTATACTGTATAAGTATAGAAATTTAGAACTGGCCATTGCCCTTAGAGGCAACTGTGGTTCAGTGGAGACAGTGTTAAGCTCAGACTCAGGAAGACCTGAGTTTAAATCCGTCATCAGACTCTTTATTAGCTGTGTCTCTGATTGCCTCAGTTTCCTCGACTGTAAAGTGACTATAGTATCACCTACCTCTCATCAGGGTTGTCATGAGGTAGTGTGCAATGTGTAGTGTCTGGCACGTAGTAGGCTCTATATACGTGCTTATTCCCTCCTTGCTGTGTAGGAGCTTACATTTTGAGACAGCTACATTGGTGACATCACAACACCACAGCATCTCAGAGCAAAGGGGCTTCAGACATCACACAGACTTCCCCCCCCAAAACCTCCAAAGTCCTCAGCAAGTGGTCTTTGAGCCGGCACATAAAGAAATCTGAAGGGGAGTCTTCTACCTTCTGAAGCAACTCACTCCATCTGTTTTCAACAGCTCTAAACGTCAGGCGGTTTTTCCATAAATCACTTGGGGTCAGAGGGTCCTGCCTTGGTTGTTTCTTACTTTCTGTGTGACCTTAAGTCACTAGATTCCTATAGGCATGGGCGGGGGGTGGAGGGTGGAGAAGGTGGCCTACATGATCTCTGAGATTCCTTCCCTCTCCAGATCCATGATCCCATGATGCTAAGTTGCAGGGTTAGTACTAAATGGTTCTAATAGCAGGCTTGATTTCACCAGTGGGTACGGATAAGTTGCTCATCTTTTGGAAGCAAATTAACTCTTTGGAGCCCCTAGGGTATCCTTCATTTACTAATGCACTTACTAATTTGTTTACTGCCTTGCTTCTAATTAGCAGCACTCTCATGGTGACTGTGGGCTTTGGAAGTTTGCAATCATCAGGATGGATCTGGAGCCCCCATTTTACATTGCACAGCGACTATTTATTCCTCTCTTTAGGTGGAAGGTAGCACATAAGAGTGCCTGGGCCTGTATCATTTGTCACATACAGAGAGGGATCCATCACGTTGGCAGCGCTGTCTTCAGTGGGACAGTGATGGGGAATTGACGTGTCGTCTGCCTTGTTGCTCACTATTCTGAAAATATATCGAGGGACTTTACTCTTTGTCATTGTTGTTGGATTTGGAATCGAGTGACACTCCCTCAAAAGATAAAAAAGACTTGAGGAATGATGTAGAGGCTGAGATAGCTTGGAGACACATCAGATTCTTCTCCTTGCTAGTACAGAGCCCTCCTCCCCCAGGCAGAGTTATATGGCAGGCATCTGGTAAACTAAGTCTTCCAGTGAGGGCATCTCCATTTCACCAGGCACATTGGAAGTAGGGTTACCTCATTTATTTCCCAGCTCTCCCACTGACATAACCTTTAGAGGGTGAAAGTTTACATTAAAAAAATTTGTTTTGGAAGTAGATTTAGGTGTTCATCTAAACAGCTAATCTCAAAAAGCTCCCAACTCACATGCCTGTTTCCTTTGGCCCAGAAGGGCAGCGAGCACCTCTTGTATTTGGAACGAGAAACTTTGGCTCCAGAACTAATGGCTTAGCCCCTCTGGATCTTTGTGATAGCGTCCCAGGCTAAGCTGCCTTTCTTACCCTGCCTATACTGAAGTCACATTTTAATTAAAGTCATTTTTGCCTAGTCCTTTCTCTTACCCCCACTCTCCCTCTTTGCTCAGGCATCCAAGCCCTCTTTGCAGAATGATTAAAAACTCGAATTAACGGCATTGCGGCTGCCTAAGTGAATCAGGGATCAGTGCACAAAGACCCCTCAAACCACCAAGCCTCCTACTAATTCCATCACCCACAGAAACTGCTTCTCTCCTTTGGGGCCCTGGCTGCCTTTGTTTCTGCCTTCAAAGCACAATACAGTCCTCGCTCCACTCAAGGTGTATTATCTTCCTTTCATGGGAAATCACTTAGAAGAAAAATATGTGATGTGGTAAAAAGACAACACCTCTGATGGAAAGAAACCCCAAAACTGTTTCACAATGAATTCCTTTCACTAGCTCATGGGCTCTTAAACTGGGAGACACAACTTGTTTGTTTTGTTTTTTCTTAGTATTTGGATAGATTTTTTTCAATAGAATTGGCTTCCTTTTTAATCATATATATTTTGTTTTATGCATTTAAAAATGTGGTTTTTTTTCATCCCAAGGAGTTCATAGGTTTCACCAGATAGCCAAAGAGGTCCGTAACACAAAAAAGTTAAGGCTATTTTGCAATTATATGGGCCTTGTGCGCTACTCAGATCAGATAACCACTTTGTAACTGATATGGAACTGGGAGCATTTTAATCTTTATATGAATTTACCATAATCACCTTACTTGTGTTGAAAGGTACATCGTGTTACTGGGGTACTAACAAGCAGTACTGTCATGTTTAAAAAAAAAAAACAAAAAAAAACCCTGCTTTTGTTTTTTTTTAAGAAAAAAAAAAAGAGACCTCTGTCCACAGAGCTTGAATGACCTGTTTAAATAACAAAGCCCCATTTTCCATGTTTTATGTAAACCCAGTGGATTAACAATTGGCACCGAGCTGAAATGACACCCTGATTGTCTGTGCCAGGCTGGCTGCTCCACTGAATTGTTTGCACCAGCCATCCTCTGTATGCAAACAGGAGGGGCTGATTCAGGCAGTCAGCAGGCTCCAATGGCATGTGGGGATATGTGGGGATTTAGCAGTGTACAGGCACAGGGCAGCCTTTGTAATCCTTGCAAGACTCTTCCCCCTAACAGAACAAATTCTGGGGTGACAGGCACAGGGCCCAAGTCACTCCAGGACAGAAAGTTGCTGAAGCTGGTTTGCTTTCTCTCCCTCTTTAACATACCACTATTGGCAGGAGAAGGAAAAAAAAACACACAAAAAAACTTTTTTTTTAAAGTGATGTAAATGACGACCAATAACCAGGCTTGGTCCTACCCCCTGATTAAAGTGTCACGATGCCTCTTTAGAAATCAAAGGCGTTATCCTGCTAATGAACCAAATTAGACTGAACTAACATTCATGTTAATAATTATTACTTGCAGTGCTAGCTGTGTTTGGAGTGTTAATGATAATGGGAAAGCTGAATATGATGATAATATTTCTCAGGTGCTTATCCACTCAATAGTTGAAAGCAGACGGAACTAGATGGCAGGAATCCCCCAGTGGCCCAATTTTAGCATCCTGGGGTGAAGCGTGGGGAGGTGGGGTTGTGCTTGAGTGAGGGCTGCTAGATGAAGACCGAGGTGAGTAATGAAATGAAGGTCTCAAACCAAAACTCTTATTAAAACCAGAAGTGTTAACCTGACAAACTCACTCTTTCACACTCCTTAATACAATCTTGGCGATACTGTAGGTCGGCCAGCAATGCATATGGTCTTCATTTTCCCTTAAAATGAGCCACAATAAAAGACGATTTTTATATTCTCAAGACTAGGACTCCAGAAGACATGCATTTGTGATCCTATTGATTTTTTCTTTAAAAAATTCCAGCTAAAATGCCATTATTAGACATGGGTTACAGTTACAGTGAAAAGTGAGAGCTGCCACTGAGTCCCTGGGGAAGCTGGGGAGGGCAAATGATCTGTTGGTTCTTTTCTGCCATTGTCAGGGTGTAGAAAGAATGAAAAATACTTCAGTGTATTTCATTATTAGTACATGTGAACAGTTTGAACTCCCTATTACTGAACCATCTTCTTTCATAGGTAACACTCTTGTCCCAGCATTTTTTTTTTAAATGATCTTGACATGGATGGTGGGAAAGAGTGGTCTGGGTTTGCTATGTAGGCATGTGTGCACCTGAATAATTCCTCTTGTCATGTCACAGTAATGATTTTGTTTTGTTTTGTTTTGTTTTGACCAGACCTGGGATTTTATCAGAGTGGGAATTTCCAAGGGAAGAATTTCTTCTACCAGAGGGAGGGGATGAGATTTGTGGTCTAAAGGTTGAGAGATTGAATGACTTGTCCAGAGTTTGCTACAGGGTATGTGTCAGAGAAGGGAATTAAACTCTCAGTTCTTCTAGATCTTCCTGATGTCAAGGTCACATCTTTATCCATCCACCTCCCATTTTTAGTGTATGTTTTATGCTTTGTAGGTATCTCTTATATGTGTATATATCTACATGCCCTCTCCCCTGATAGTTTATAAGCTCTTGGAAGAGATCCCTTTCACATCACAAAGTTTAGGGGTGCGGTGCCCTTGCAATCTAGAAAATCTGTGTAAAACTTTTTGGCCCTCCCTTCATACCAGAGAAGAAGTCTGAATTATTATGGTATTAAAAGATGAAATTTGTCAATATTATACAATACTTTCCATGTATTTTATGCATTCCTAAGTTTCTAAACTATTTCTGTGTCATCTGCTGGCATTCACATGTCATCTGTGGCTTCCACAAAACTCCCCCCAAATTCCCATTTAATTTCTTATGCCAAACTGTTGATATATCAAAATTGTGATGGGGAAAGTCATGATATAGAAGGGATAACTGTGTTTCATTTCTGTCTTTGAAACCCCAGCATCAGCACAGTGCCAGGGCATATAATGGATGCTTAATAAAGGTTTGCTGGCTTATTAAATGATCACAGATTTAAAACTGGAAGGGACCTTAGAGGCCATTGAGAGCAGCTCCCCCATTTTACAGAAATGGAAACTGAGGCAAGGTAAAGCAACTTGCCCAAAGACACACAGATAATCGACAGCTTGGATGCAAACCTAGATCCTCTAATACCAGATTCAATATTCCTTCTTCTTCAAGAAGTGATTCCTAGGGCTACGATGTTCTCTGTTTCCGTTCCAAGTCCATTCAAAGGCTCAACTTCTTTAATCATTTCCTTGCAATCCTGAGAAATGACAGCCAATCTAATTCATGAATCTGAATCATTTATTAAGCAGTTACTTTATGCAAGATGCTGTGCTAGATGCTGATGATCGAAAGGGCAAAAATAGAACAGGCCTTTCCCTCAAGAAGTTACATTCTAATGAGAAATTCTATGACATAAATTCCATTAGAATACATTGAAATTTTGTCCAAAAAATTGTTCTGAGCACTGGACTTGGATATAAAAGATCTGAGTCCAGGATCTCTCTCTACTAAAAACCTTGTGTGACCTTGGGCAAATTGTTTCAGTTCTCAATGTCCTCTTCTGTAAAATGAAAGGGAGTTACATCAAAGTTGAAAAGACGATAAAAGACAGAAGGGCTGTGAGAGATCAAGAGCATTCATAGATGGTTGGTGGTGTTGTGAACTGATTCAACCATTCTGGAAAACAATTTGGAATTATGTGGAAAAATAATTAAATGGTTTGTAGCTCTACTGTGTATATGCTCAAAGAAGATCAAAGACAGACATTAAGTCCCCATATTCACAAAAATATTCCTAGCAGCACTTTTTGTGATAGCAACAACTAGGAATAAAATAGGTATTCATAATGGAGAATGACCCAACAAATTGTGGCATGTGATTATGTTACAAGAAACAACAGAAGTGGGAATTTGAAAGAAGGATGAGAAGGTATGTATAAACTCACGGGTAGTGAAATAAACAGAACCAAAGGGGACGATATATACAATGATTAAATAATGTAAATGAAAATTACAGTAAGAGCTTCATAGCTAATATTGTTTAAATATTGTATGATAATAGACTTTTCAAAATGCTTTACATATATTACTTCATTTGATTCACACACCAACCTTGGAAAACAGGTGTTGTTGTTATCTCTAGTTGACACAGGAGGAAACTGAGGCTGGAAGATTTTAAGTGATTTGCTCAGGGACACATAGCTAGTTAACATTTCAGGTCAGATTCAACTTCAGGTCTTCCTGATTCCAAGTCCAGCATTCTGTCCATTGCACCAAGCTACCCATTGGTCTTGATCCTGGATAACACATGATGAAATCCACCTTCTTCCTCTCAGTAGGGAAGTGAGGGATTATGGATGTAGCACAGTATAGTCAATAGATTAGTTCATTTTGCTTAACCCTTGGGGGTGGGTTACGTCAAGAATTTATATGTGATGTAGAAATAAAAGGAATCAAAATAATTCTTACAGCACAGTTTTAAAGAATAATAAAATAAGAGAGTTGAAGAAGATTGTCACAAAGGTCCCTACCAGCTCTGAATCCTGTGATCCTATGAAGGAGGCTTTCCCTTACCCTTCCTCTCTACCCTCACCCTGAAATAAAATGGATATTGTCTCTAAATCTCCATTAGATTGTAAACTCCTTGAGGATACAGACCATCTTTTCCTCTTTTTCTGTCTCCAGCACTTAACATGCTGTCTGGCATATAGAAGGTGGTTAATAAATACTAATTGATTGATTAAACCGAATGCTCCCATCCTTTCCTTACCAGTCTGGCTTTACTGCAAAACGTTTTGAACCTGAAGAAAATCTATCCACTTTGAGTAGAGCTATCCAATCAGGTTGTTGTTCATGACCTGAGAATGTCGTTCTCCCTTTTAATTAAGAATAAAGCTAAAGAAGATGAGAGATTTTCCAATACACAGAATAATTAGTGGAATTTATGATTGCTTCTCGAAGATTTCGCTTCTCTAATTTCATCCTTTATAAGAACAACAGCAAACTTGCCTGCTCAGTTTTTTTCCCTCCAAAGATTACAAAAAAATTAAAAAGAAGCACAAAGGAAAAGAAAAGAAAAACAAGTTAATGCTGCTACTTTCGTTTCAGTCAAAGTTTAATTGTTTGATGTGATTATGCTCTCCACATGTTTTTAATGTTCAGCTTTATCATTTAAGGCTGGCAGAGTGAGACCAAAAGGAAACATGTTTCACATGAATATGAGACATTGACACTGTTTGGAGCAAATTATATCAAAAACAAAGTTCTGGAAATTATTATTGTTTTATTAAACATTTATGAAGTGTCAGGGTAGGCCTTAGTGAATCAAACAACCATATTTTTCAATTTATTTCAATAAAGGGCGAGACTTGCTAACAGCTGGGAATTTCTCATTCTTCAAATCTCAGAGTTTCTTAAGAGCACCTATTTCCCCGATGGGATCTTGGGAATGTTGGCGTGTGTGTGCACACACACACACACAAGCATTCAGGTGCATGCACAGGCATGTGTCTACACTAGAGATTTTTTTTTTTAACTTTCACTATAAAAATCACTCTAATTGGTATTAGAGTACCTGCATTTGAATCCTAGGTCTGCTCCTTACTAATACTATTTATTAAGGAGGGGCTAGGGTACAGTGGAATGAACACTGACTCTGAAGCCAGAGGAGCAGGGTTCAAATTCTGCTTCTGATGGCTACTACAACCATGACCTTTAATAAGGTCTTAACTTCTTTAGCCTCAGTTTCCTCATCTGTAAAATGAGATTGGAAGAGATCGCTTTTGAAGTTCCTTCAACCTTTTATCAATCAATAAACATTTTAAGTACCTAATATATGTCAGGCACTGGGGATACAATGACAAAAAGTAAGACAATCTCTGATCTCCACAAGCTTGCATTCTACTGGAGGGGACAGTATGTACATGTATAATTTTATACAGAATGAATACAAAACAAACCTAAGGTAGTTAAATGCCAAATGGGGAAGGGAGGATCTTCAATTGAGGAAAGATCAGGAAAAGTTTCATAGAGAAGTTGGTGCTTGGGCTGACTCTTGAAGGAAGTGAGGCAATCTCTAAGGCTGAGGTGAGGAGGAAAAGAATTTCAGGCATGGAACTAGACAAGTACAAAGGGTTAAAGAGGGGAGATGGTCAGCTGGCCATACCATAGAGACAGGAAGGAGAGTGATACAGAATGGGCTGTAAAGATAGGTCTGGACCAGGTTGTGAAGAACTTTAAAAGTCAAACAGAGCAGTTTATATTTGATCCTAAAGATGACGAGGAGCCACCAGAGTTTATTGGGTAGTGGACTGGCATGGCCAGATCTGCACTTAAGGCAAATCACCATAGTAGTAGTATGGGAGATGGATTGGCATGGGGAGAGACTTGAAGCAGGATGACCAATTAAGTGACTAGCAATAGTCCAGGAGTAAGGTGATGAGGGACTGAAATGAAGTGGACATGGCTGTGTGACCAAGGAAAAGAGGTTTGATGCAGGAGATGTTGTGAAGGTAGAAAGGACAAGATTTGGCAACTAAAAGAATGTATGGAAAAACAGAGAATAGGGTAGAGTGGAATGAACACTGACTCTGAAGCCAGAGGAGCAGGATTCAAATTCTGTTTCTGATGGCTACTACAACCATGACCTTTAATAAAGTCTTTAATAAATTCCTGATATCAGGAATAACACCAAAGTTGCACATTTGGATGATTAGAAGGATCATGATTCACAAGAAATAAGGAAGTTCAATACAGGGGGAGGTCTGGAGGAAAAGGTAATACGTTCTATTTGGGCAGCATTGAATTTGAAATATCTATGGGACATCCAGTTTGAAAATCTGGCATGCTATCAATGATGCAGGACACAGTGGGGCTAAATATATAAATCTGCATAGAAATGATAATTAAAACTGTAAGAGGAAATGAGGGGAGAGAGAGAAAGAGAGAGAAAGAGAAGGGTGAGAGAGAAGAAAGTCCAGTAGAGTTATGGGCTATATTCATAATTGGCAGGCTGAGAAGTACTCATAATCCGTTCTAAAATCTTATTGCCTCTGTGACTTTAGGCAAGTAGTTTAATTTCTTTGGGGTTCAGTTTCCTCATCTGTTAAATAAGGGGGGATAGACTAGATGAGGTTCTTTCTCCATCTGAATCCAGGTTCCTAGGGTCTCTATGCATTAAATGAGCAAATGAGGAAAGACAAATCACGTTCGTGTTTCTAAATGAAACAGGATTGTCACCCTCCAGATTGTTAGACATTGTGAGTTTTGTAGCGTGGTTTGTTGTTCCATTACAATTAAAAAGGGGGGTGGGGAGCAGGGACACAGAGAGAGAGAGAGAGAGAGAGAGAGAGAGAGAGAGAGAGTTTTAGTCGGAGAGTTTGTTTCTCTGTAATCAACTGGAAAGAGACCAAGGTCATGTTGGAGATTTCTCCCTCGTTCTGCCCTCGCCAGGAAGACTACGTGAATGTAAATTGCTTTATTGGTGAAGGGAATTAAAATTATAAGGAGGCACACAGAAAGAAGTGCAAAATCAGGGCTGTGTCGGAACAGGGACAATATAATTGTGGTATGGATTCCCATATGGGACTAAATTATCTCGATTTCAGGACCGTCAGCATTTCTTTGAGGTAGCTGGAACTCGGCCAAGGTGCCACGTTCGCTTCATTTTTTTTAAAGACGGTTCTGATACAACGCAACTTTAAATATGCACAGAGCTGAAAACTGCCATGAGGACCGGAGCAGGGTAGCACTCGTTCGACGTTGGTTTTTTTGCATCCTTCAACGTTTTGCATGCCGCTAATTTTATTTGACTATTAAGACGGAAGCCACACTGGCACTGCTTTCTTTTGCTATGCAGAGTGTCATTTATTATCATTTCTATATGTTCTGCAAAACTGTATGGGGGTGAGGGGGAAGGATAACATGCGAAGGGGGGCAATCCACCCTCTTCTGTGAGTACATATCAAGGTTGTCTTCCTTTACAGTGCACCATTCAGTAATACTATTTTGTAGCAACTCAATAAAGCTGATAGTTTTTCTGGGTAATTACCCACAGCCCCCTGCAGGACAAATTAGCATTCCTGACCTGAATAATGCTTACTAGAAAGAGTTCAATAGAATTTACTTAATCAGGATCGTTGCTTTCTTGTGCTGTTTTTTTTTTTTTTTTAAACCTACTCGCCATTGTTTGGTGATAGTAAATTCCTTGCCAGGCTAGGTACCTGAAAGACGGACAGAAAGGACATAGTTCCTAAAGACATGTTTAGGGATTATACAAATAAGACTATCTCTGTTTCACACAAACAGTAGTTCATAATACTTAGTCAAGCACTGAGTATCATCTTTGTTATCTTAAGAGTTTTCTAAAGAAGGCTTTCAGAAGGAAAAAAAATCCTTTCTGTTGCCTGCTGATTTTAGGAAGAAAAGGAGGGACAGTTTCTAAGCCATTTAAAAATATTTTTCATCATCATCATCCTTGTTGTTGTTATCCCCTATCAGTTTTCTAGTTTGTTAAGGACAAAGCTAGGCAATTCCACCATTTGGGTGCTTCTCCCCATTCCTCAGTCATGAAGAAAGTTTTAAATGTGCCATATGATGTGGTCCTGTCTCTGAGAATCAGGTTCACTACATCTGCCTCTCAGGGCTCCAGAGGGTGACGTAAGGGATGTAGACAGTCTCTTCTCTGCGATCATCAGCTTGAGCCCTCAGCATCTGGGTTTCCTCTATGGAGATGCATTCCTTCTTCTTCTTTAATACTGCACTAGCTACAAAACTGAGTCTGTAATGCCAGGACACCAAAGCTCCCTGTGGTCTCTGAAATGCTGGATACTGAGCTGCCCTCTGAACCTTTTGAAACTCCCAAGATCAAGGAGGATCCACTCCCTTCACCTAGAATAGAAAAGGACAAAGAAAGAATGGGCCAAGAATGAAGGCCCATTCTCAGGACCACATGGCCTCTGAGGGAAGAAGGCCCCACAGAGTCCCCCCCTTACAGCATTGTCTCTTGCTGGACACCATCCAACAAATAACAGAGCATCAAGACTGAGACAAGACCACAAGAGAGAGGGTGGATACCGACATGGCCTCCACAACCACTCAAAGAGTCTCCTCTTCGCTATGTGGCTAGCCAATCAGAACCAGCTACAGGTTGTCTACACTGTCTCTTCTAGGCACAGATATTCCATGTGACCATAACACTCTCTGAAGCAAACTCCCCAGATTCTCCACATGGGGAAGTTGTACCATCCAAGCAACTTGATGAAGTCTGCACATTCTCCAGACTCTGGTTATAAAAGTAAATTGAATAAAGTTGTCATATGCAATTGATGCTGCTGTTGATCATTTGTCCAGATGTTTGATTCCGAGATGAGCAGGTGTTACCTAGAAATTAGGAAAATGTGAAAAGAGTGCATGGTTGAAGAGAGACAAAAGAGAACAAATAAAGAAATCATGAATATACACGGGCAGAGAGTTTCCATGGAGGGTATGTGACCCACTGTCACAATGTCAAAAGGGAATCACAGATGCCAAATGAGAGACAACTAACAAGGGAACTAACAGTAGCTAAAGGTATTTTCACCAGGGCAGCATGGGCAAAATTCAAGGATTTCACTGAAGGGGAAGATAAGGACTGTGCTTACTTCCCTGAGTCCTTGAAGCAGAGAAAGATAAACAGGGTTCAACCATTGACTCACATTAAATCCAAGTGGAGCAAAATGATCTTGGAGTCCCCATTATACAATAATCGTTATTAAGAGGGTCCTATTTAATGGTTGTTTTATCCTCCTTTCCCTCATACTTGAAATCACTATATCCATATATCTCATCCCTTATGCTGTGAGGTCCTGGCAGGCATTAGTCCATGTCTATGTGCTGGGTTTTTTTGTTTTGTTTTGAGGGGGTAGGTAACTCTAGATTGTGGAAATCAAGAAGAGGGGAAGGAAGGGGAGGGGAGGGAGGAGACATGATATATCATATACATGAGAGATGATATATATAGAGAGAGATATGATCTATGATATGATTTGATGTGACATGATATGATATCATATGACATGACATGCTTCACAGGCCTTTAGTTTGAATTCCGGCTCTGTTCCTTACTTTCTGCATCACTATACATAATTACTTTGCTTTCTGAGCCTCAGTTTCTTCCTCTTCAAAGCAGGATGGTTAGACTTAGAAGTTCTTTCCCTGGGGTCTATGAACTTTTATTGTTTTGATAGCAATATTTCAATATAATTCATTTGCTTTGTAATTATAAGTATTTTATTTTATGCACCTAAAAACATGATTCTGAGAAGGGTCCATAGGCTTACGGACTTCTGCCAAAGTGGTCCTCCAGGACACATGCAGACAAAGACTAAGCTCGGAAGGGCTAGATAATCTTGAGGATTCCTTTCTCCTCTAGATGCTGACATCATAGACCAGCCCTGATAGCACACCCTACAGCAGCTTAGGGTAATATCATTTGCCTGCCATGACTTTTCCTCTCTCATTTTAATAGTTCAGAATGTTTTCTTGGGAATATTTTCCACATTCCTATGGAGAGACCTAGCCCCTTAATGATCTAAAGATGAAATTCTATTGCCCAAACCTAAGCACCTCAGGCCTCCTGGGAAATGCCACATCCTGTCTGTGTCCCACAGCTGGCAAGAGAAAACAGGCACAACAATAAACACAAAAAAGGCTTGGTCCAAAAATGGAAAAACAAAACCCTGCTTTTATCTCATCGGTGAATCCCTAATACACTTCCCTGGGTCTGATTCCAGCACTATGATACAAGCACAAGAGCCTTCCTGCTCTCTGCCCACCTCCCGAGGCCCCACCCTACAGTATCAAGGAAGGGATCACTCCTGCTCATCTCTGTGGCACGCAGTGTTTGCTTCTGGGGTTATGGTATGGATTCAGTCCTTCAAAATCAGAGAAGGCTGGTCCAAAATGCGAACGATATCTCGAGGCTGAAGCTTTCAGAACACTCACAACACATTTTTGTGTGCCCAACCTTTCCTTCCCAACTCTTAGATATTATAAGGAAACTTAATCCATATGTTTCTGATTCGCCTAGAGTCACAGCATCAAAATGTGGCCTTGTAATTGAGATTTGATGTCCATAAAGCTTTCTGAGCTCTTTTATAAGCCTTTCATGCCTTTTCCTGAAGAATTAATTTGCCAAGAATAAATGTGCTCAAACACCAAAGCATTAAGCTTGGGTTCAAGACCCCAGATCTCAAATTCTGCCGTGTGTTCTAAATTAGACAACATGTTTATCACCTCCTGTAATGACGTGCATGTATTAGGATACATGCATGTGCTTGGCACTGGGCAAGATGTCTATTCTTTCTAGATATAAACAGAATGAAGAAAGCAAGGCAATGAAAAGATGCAAAGCAAAAATAGCTCATTCTGGGACTGCATTGCTTTAAATATTAATAATGTATCTTTTGCAATTTCATAGGGGAAAAAAATTAGGTATGCAATGACAACCTAGACCTAGTCTTCCTCTACCCTCCAACAATCTTTTTCCAGCCTCTGGCTGAAATTTGGCATTTCTTCACATTCTGCCAGTGCTAGAATAAATATCTGGTCAGCCATGTGTCTGTCTCCTTATCATCATTCAGACTAACAATGTAAGGGGAGTGGGTAGGGGGATAACAAAAAGATAAAATATTAACTTCTCAGTTCATGAGCATCCATCCAGTCTCTTGTCACTGTTGCTGTTTTAAAGGTGCCCTCCTCTTCCCTTTAATTTTGTAGTTGCCACTCTGGGAAGAATGTAGAGAAGTACTCACTTCTCCAGTGCTCAGTTCAGACCACTATGTGATGTGACCAAGAAGCCAAGAACCTTAGAAGTAAGAATCAATTCACTGGCTTAGTGTCACACACTCTTATAATCAGTCTCTGCCACTGGGGAGACGGTGGCTGGTAGATCTATTGAATTTGGAACTTCCAGGGTGCAACAGGGCTAAAGTCAATCTGATCCCTGCAGTGTCGGGCATGGAAATGATGACCCTACCCCCTCCAACCCGGGGCAAGGGAACACAAGGCTGGCTGAGCAGGAATAAATCCACTGAAGTCAGAAATAGAACAAGTCTGAGCTTCTGTGTGTATTAGGCAGTGGGTGACTGCTGTACTTCCACTAGTCTTCACCCACTCCCCCTGCAAAAGATAATCAATTCAGCTCAGCATTTATTAAGTACAGGCTAAGTGCCAGGTACTCTGCTAAGTGCTGGAAATACAGACACAAAAACAAACAGTCCTTGCCCTCAAGGAGTTTACAGTCTACAGAACAGAAACAACACATATACAGATAAATAAATCAAAATACATACAAAGTAAATGGTGGGGGCGCAGTGTTAAAATATGAACAATAAAGAAAAGTAGGAGGTGGTACTTGAGGACTTGAGGTATGTCTTGAATGCTTTAAGAATCCCAAATCATACTACCCTCAAAGAGATCAAAGGAAAAGGAAAAGGACCTATATGCACAAAAATATTTATAGCAGCTTTTTTGTGGTGACAAAGAATTGGAAGTTGAGGGAGTGCCCATCAACTGGCAAATGGTTGAATAAGTTGTAGTGTATGGTTGTGATGGGATACTACTGTGCTATAAAAAATGATAAGCAGGAAGATTTCAGAAAAACCTGGGAAGACTTATATGAACTGATACAAAGTGAAGTGAGCAGAACCAGGAGGACATTGTACACAGAAACAGCAATATTGTAGGAAGATCAACTGTGAATGACCTAGCTATTCTCAGTAATGCAATTATACAAGACAATTCCAAAGGATTTGTGATGAAAAATGTTATCTGCCTCGGGAGAAAGAACTGAAGGAACCTGAATGCAAATTGAAGCTTATTATTTAAACTTTCTTTATTATTCTTGGTTGGGGGGGGGGGGTCTGCATTTTCTTTTGCAACATGGTTAATATGGAAAATTTTTGCATGACTGCACGTGTATAATATATATATCAACTTGCTTGCCTTCTCAAGGATGGGGAGGAGAGGGAGGTAGAGAGAAAATATGGAACTCAAATTTTTTTAAACATAAAATTTTTGTTTACATGTAATTGAGATAAAAAAATTAAATTTGAAAATTAAATTTAAAAAAGAAAGTCAAACCAAATGTGAGTAGGAAGAACATTCCAGAAGTGTAGGATAGCCTATGCAATGGTATGGAAGAAGAATATTGTTATCTACAAGGAATTTCAAGTCAGTCAGTTTAGCTAGAACATAGAGTGTGAGCAAGGGAGGAATGTGTAATCAGCCTGGAAAGCTAAATCAGAGAAAAACCATCAGATTGTGAAAGTTTTTTACATCCCAAATAGGATTTTGTATTTTATATCCCAGAATCCTTGAGCAGAAGAGTGACATGGTCATACTAGTGCTTTAAAAACAAAAATTTGGTAAAGCTGTGTGAAGGATATACTGGAAGGGGCAAGAGTGGAGGCTGAGAGACCAAACAGGGAGGGTGTGACCAGTCATTAGGGCCCAAACTAAGGTGGTGGCTGCCATGTTAGTAGAGAGAAGAGATAAATAAAAGAGATGTTGAGGGGGAAGAATGAATAGAACTTAGCAGCTGGTTGCATGTGGTGGAGATGAAGGAATAGTTGAGGATGACTGTTAGGTTGTACATGTGTTTGACAAGCATGGTGGTACCCTCAACAAAAAGAAAGAAGTATGGGGGGGGTGGAGAAGAAGGAGGAGGGATTTGGGGGGGCAAGGGGATGAAAGGAGAAGGGGGATAGTAAGAAAAATAATGGATTCCATTCTGGACATGTTTGATTTCCTGTCCCAATAAGTAGGGATTTCTGTAATTCTGAAAGCATTTGAATAAAAATATTCTACATAATAAAAGCAATCTCCCTTGAATTTTGTAGGATTTTAAAATAAGCTCAAGTGAAACTAGCAGAACAACCTTAAAGAAGGTCTGTAGAAGGAGGAGGGGTTGGATAATAATAACTAACTTTTATATACTTCTTTGAATTTTGCTCCGAGTGTATGACTCTCTTACTAGAATGTCACAACTTTTCTGTCAATTGAGTACTACAGGTATCTTCCCCTTTTGCAGCTAAGGATACTGAGGCTCAGAGTTGTGACTTGCCCACAATGACACATTTGGTGTCAGGGGGCAGCATTTGAACCAAGGTCTTCTTCTCCGTAATTCCAATATTTTATCCACTACACTACACTGCTCCTGGGTCCTTTTCATCTCTTAAAATGGTGATGTGATAGTCTGTCCTGGAAGAAAGCCATGACCCAATTCACATTTAAAGACTATGTAGAATGTGTAGGATGTATGCTTTGAATTCTTGGTGTTCCATTTTGTTTTTTTTCCAGAATAGTGATGTTTCCACCTTTCTCATTCACTTTATGTATATAATGGATATGGATGTGTGTGTGTGTAATTGTTACAACCCCCATTCAGAGGTAAGCTCCTTGAGATCAGGGATTATTTCAGCCTTGATATTTGGATCTTCAGTCTAACACAATGCCTGACACACAGTAGGTCTATATTAAATGTTTATTTCCTCCTTTCTCCCCATACCTGGAATCCCTGGCTTCCTTTACCTGTTGGTAAATTGGGGCAGGGAGGGGAGAGGTGTCTACTCCAATCACATGAGGACTTCCCTGGTGGAATGGGTAGATGAGAACAATTGTTACAATGACCATAAAAGCAGCTGAAGCAGGCATTGTTGAGCACCAAGAGCTTGGTTAGGCACTGAGGTTAATTACTGCATCCCAGACCATTGTCAAGTATCTTGACTTTTGTTTTGCTCCTGACCGTCAATGACTCTGGAAGAGAGAATGAGGCTGATGATTTTGTTCGATTCTGCCTTACTTAAATCCAACTCACATGTAAGTCAAGATATCACCCTGTAATGCCATTGGTTCTCTATGCAAATGAAGGACAATGAATGAGCTTGTAGATCCCTACCTACATATGTACATGCCATCTCCCATATTAGAATATAAGCTTCTTGAAGCTAGGGACTCCTTTTTCTTTTTCTTCTTCCTTTTTTTTTTTTTTTGGCTCCTCACCACGTATGTTTGTCATGTAGTCAACATTTAGTAAATACGTGTTGACTGATCAATTGATCTATGACTTAGGGTCATACAATTGTAAAACTAAATCAGTGACCTTAGCGGTCACCTAGACCAGTGGTTCTCAGCCTGTGAGTTATGTTCAATTTGTAACAATGAAAATACATCCTGTATTTCAGATATTTACATTATGATTCATAACAGGAGCAAAATTACAGTTATGAAGTAGCAACAAAAATAATTTTATGTTTGGGGGGTCACCACAACATGAGGAACTGTATTAAAGGATTGCAGCATTAGGAAGGTTGAGAACCAATGATCTAGACCAACAGCCCCATTTTACAGATGAGAAAACTGAGGCACAGGAAGGTTAAATTTCTTGTCTAAGGTCACCCAGCTAGTAAGCATCAGAGGGGGACTTTATAACCAAGTCTTCATGGCTCTGTCAGGCAATCTATTCAATATTTTTGTGTCTCTCGTTGTCTCTGTCGATCTTTCTCCTCTTCCCTTATTCTTTGCTCTCCTTCTCTATAGATAAATAAGATGTGAGATTTGAACCTGGGTCCTCTGACTCATGAGCCAGAATTCTTCCCACTGTACCCTGCCATCAAACAGGGACTGCATGATATCTTATCTGAAATGTTCTAGAGAGGATCCCTGGTTAGGAATGGACTTAAGTAGATGATCTTCCAACTCTGAGATTCACAGCTACATGCCCAGTGGGCTCTCCATAAAGAAGAGCTGACTCACTGGACGATAATTCATCTTCCAGCACTGATTAAATCCTGACAAAGCAGAGCCCTGCTTTCTATGAGATAGAGGGAGGAAGAGAAGGGGCATGTTTTCCAGTTTCTATTAAATTCTTAGCTATAAATGGTCTGAAATATTTCAATTTTAATTTGCCTTATTTCTTTAAGGCCCTATGTCTTTGGGTCAATACTAAGTGATTCTCTTTGCCCCACAGATCAGGTTACAGGAAATGGAAATGAAATTCCAAAAAATGACTTGTCTGTTTGAAATTAAAGGACAGGATTGAATCTTGGTCTTGCTTTTTGACCAGGCACATATGTAAAATGAGGCATTGGGTAAAGTGATCTTTAAGACCCTTGGACTAATCTAATCTAATGTTCTGATATTCTAATAAACCAATCTAATGTTCTATTCATTTATGAACTCTTTTTACCCCCTATCCATGAGATAATGGCTTTTAGTACTGGCCTACTGGCCACAGATGAAGGACCAGGGATTCCTGAAACTTCATAGCTGGAGGCATCCAGGTGGCTCAGGGAAGAGTGAATTTGAATCCTGTCTCAGGCACGTACTTACCTATTTAACCCTGAGTATGTCATTTAACTCTTTAACTGCAGTGTCTTTATCTAGAAAATGGGAATAATAAAATAGCACCAAGGTTATTATAGAGAACAGATTCATTATCATATATAAAAATGCTATCTGTTACATTTCCATGATGAATCATCTCTAGAAATACATACAGAGATAGAAATGGTGTTGAAATGCCCTCTCCAAATCAACCCTACATCTCTCTTAGAAATTTGCTGAGGGGCGGCTAGGTGGCCCAGTGAATAGAGGACTGTCCTTGAGTCAGGATGAACCTGAGTTCAAATACAGCCTCAGACACTTAACACAAAACTAGCTGTGTGACCTTGGGTAAGTCACTTGCCCCCAATTGCCCTACCTTCCCCCCTCCAAAAAAAGGCCAAAAGAAAAAGAAAAAGAAAAAGAAATTTGCTGAAATCTCTTTCAGCCTCTTTTTTCACTCTTAGGTACTTTCTTTCTTCCCCTTGCTAAGAATGCAGAGCAGTATAGTATACACTGTATAGATGCAGTATACACAGCAGTATACACAGAATAATCAGCTTGTGTTCAGAAGCACCTGGATTCAATTGCCATCGTTAACACTAATGTTATAATAAGTAGCAAGTCACTTACACTTTCTAAGCCTCAGTTTTCTCATGAATAAAATGGGGTTGGTTATAATACCTGTAATACCTCTTTCCTGAGGTTTTTTTTAGCTTCAAATAAATAAACTATGTAAAGAACTTTCACAAGTGTAAGATCTTCTATAAATTTTATTTATTATTTCATTTGCAGTGTGGATTAGTTTTACACATAGGCAAGCAAAGCAGGTACCCATTTTTATAATCTGAGGGGTGGCTCTTCTCTCAAATTTCTTTCTCTCTAATATGATATTAATATCTAAAATTCTATCATTAGTGATTCATGACTTTAGAGGGAGGTATTATCCTCTGTTAAAACACAAACAACCCTGTGAAGGCTGACACACTGCATTATCTTCAGTCATTAATGTCTTAAGGTGAGTTAGTCACATCCTTTACAAAATGATATCTAATTGACAGCAGATTTTGATAGAGATGAGGGCAAGGGAGAGGGCAGGAGGAAGATGGATAGAAAGGTTTTGAGCATAGGAAACTGCCCAACCAGAATTAGCCTAAATGAGGAAGGTCACTATGAGAATACCAGAAGTGGGTGCTAGGAAAGAAGGTGAGAAGTCATCCAAAACAAAAGTTTTGTCTCAGCATGGCCTTATATATGTATGTGTGGTGTGTGTGTGTGTGTGTGTGTGTGTGTGTGTGTGTGTCTGTATTCCCATTTCTAATGCAATGGATATATCAATAGTCAGGCCAAAACCCAATGGATCATCTTCCCTTCACATTTTCCTGGCTTCCCTATTTCTGTCAGTGGCATCACCATTTTATCAACTACCCAAGCTCCAGTCATTTTGAAACTCTTCCCTCTCCCTCCACACCCACACAGTCTAAATCCTTTAAGTTATGCTCTGGAATTGCTCTTACACCTCCTCCCTACTTTCATTCCTACTATCATCACCCTATTTCATTCCCTAATTACCTCCCACATGAACTATTGCAATAGCTTCTTAACCAGTCTTCCCACCTTCAGACTCTACCAAATTCAATCCACCTGCATATTAATCTTCTTAAAGTGTATCTCTGATCACATCATTCAGAACCCTCAATGGCTCCCCACTGTCTCCAATATTAAGTTCAAACGTCTTATCCTGAGAGTCAAAGTCATCTACAATCTGGCCCAAATCAACTCTGGGTGCCACATTTTAGGATAGATGTTGATAAGTTGTCAAGGAGATGGAAAGAAGAGCAACAAAGACAGGAAAGGCCTTGGGATCACAACCTAGGAGTATCACTGTAAAAAGCTGGGGGTCTTTTGCCTGGAGAAAAGAACTATGAGAGTGTGATAGCTGTCTTTAAGTGTTTGAGGGACTGTTGTAGAAGAAACATTATACTTGTATTACCTGCCCTTAGAGGGCAGAACCAAGAACAATGGGTGGAATCTACAAAATGGCAAATTCAGGCTTGATGTCATTAAAAAAAAATCCTGATAATTAGAGCTATCACAAGGAACAGTGGGCTGACTCCTGAGACAGCAGCTTCCTTAACAAGTGAAGTCTTTAAGAAAGGCTCACCATACTTGTCAGGTCTGTTATAGAAAAGATTCTAGAGTCTGTGGATATGGATTCAAATTCCACCTCTAACCTTCTCCCTTCTATCTCCCCACATACTTTTTCAGGTCACTTTTTCAATATTGCTTTCCTATGTTAGAATGTAAGCTCCCTGAAGGCAGGGATGTCTTTCTTTTTGTTTGTATTTGTATACCTTGCACTTAATGGAATGCTTAGCATGTAGTAAGTATGTAATGAACATGTATTGCCTGTTGTCTATCTTACTACTAGAAATTCTGAGGGTCTTCCTCTTCCAGACTGACTCTTTTGTAAAAGCAAACTAAGCCATCTTTCCCTCAATTCTTACCTAGCCTTTAATCACTGAATGGGTGTTGCCTCAGACAAACTGGGACCTGGGAAAATCTTATCTTAAAAAGGCCAAGGTCTCCCACTGCATCTGGGGCCATCACTGGTTTTCCTGACCTATGACTTGCCACTGGACTCAGATGATAATGGAGGAAAGAGTGGGGCTGATGATTTTGCACAGCCCTGCCTCCTTAAATCCAATTCAAGCTAAGACATCACCCTCCTGATGTCAGTGGTTCTCTTAGAGAACAAAGGATGAACCAAAGACAAACTTACTGCCTGTCTAATGTTAGGCAAGTCACTTTCTCTGCCTATTTCTCAGTTTACTCATTTGTAAATCAACAAAGCTGGACTAGATGCCCTCTGAGACTCCTTGCAGGTCGAGAGCTGAGATTCTGAGCCCCAGGTTTGATTCCCGCCCTTGACACTCACAAACCAATTACTATGCCCTAGTCACCTAAACCCCTCTGAACCTCAGTTTCTCAGTAGAAGAGCAGCAATTATCCCTGAAGTACCTGCCCCATATGGTTATTATGAGGCTCAAAGGAGATAATATATGGGAAGCACAATATAAAAGTCAGTTTTTATTAGTATTTACTCACCAGTTGCCAAATAGGCAATCTTGCCATGTTGCCTCTTTGCTCATAACACTCCTGGTTTGCCCTTCTGGCTCTCCCATCTCTTCCTGTTAAAATCCTATAGATGATTTAAAGCACAGATTAGATGCTTTCTTTTCCACGAACCCCACCCTTCTCCTCTGATCTCTCCTTTCTCGGAATTCATATGAGACTGCATTCATTTGTACCTCTCCGATGCGCTTTGTATATGAGCTCATTTTCCTTTGTATCCTAATTAATTGTGGAATCATAAATCTAGAGCTCTAAGTTTAACTGATGAAGAAACTGAGGCCCACAGAAATTGTCAAGTCAATAAGCTTTGAATAAGTGCTGGCTGATTCTGTGCCAGAAAATTGTGTCAGCCGCTAGAAAAACAAAGGAAGACAAAAACAGTTCCTGTCCTCCAAGAGATTACAATCTAATGAGGGAGACAACATTCAAAAGCATGCAGAATATGTATAGGTTCAATTGGAGGTAGTCTCTAAGGTCAAGGCATTTGCCCTGATGGGAAGGAAGGAGTGGGGAGAATGCATAGAGGCTTCTTGCAGAAGGTAGAATTTGAACTGAGTCTTGAAAGTTAAAGGAAATTTGACCAAGGTCACAAAGGTTAGTAAGAATGACTGGATTGTAATTCAGGTCATCGGATTGGGAATCCAGTGAATTTTCCCTCCCGGTTCCCTGTGTCCACATCTCAGCTCCCCCTACTCAACTAAACTCCTCCAAGAGAAGGGCCCTTTCTTATTTCCTAGCCTAGAGCAATGCTTTTCACATTGTAGGCTCTCAATATATGTTCATTACATTGAATTGAATGGAATCAAACTGAAGCAAATTGAATCTAATCTGGGACGGAGCAAAAGCTTTACCAGGCTGCAAATGTTCAAAAAACATTTTGAGGACATGAACAGGTTGCAGACCTTATTCTGGATACCCATCCAAAGGCACCAAATGGAAATGAAAAGAAAGGCTCTGGATGTTATCCTGCTAAATTCTGTGTTAAGTCCTGCCTAATGTGAAACTCCATGTGGATATGGCTGGGGTCCATACTCCAAAGTGTTAGAGAGTAGGAGTCAAGAATCCTTCAATATTGGTGTGTTCCCAGAGTATTTCTCCTGTAAAAGTTCTCTGTTTTGGTGCTCAGGAATGTGGCAAGAGGAATCCCCTTTTTTTTGGTAGTACAACAAAGCCTTGGTCTGTGCAGACTACAGGATTTCTTTTTTTTTTTTTCCTTTTTCTCTTCAGATCTTTTCCTTGTGGAATACTGAGAACAATGAAAGGCTCCAGGATTTGGGGTTCCGTATAGAATAGCTAGATTGCTCAGTGGTTAGAGCACTAGGACTGAAGTCCAGATGACCTGAGTTCAAGTCCAACCTTAAACACTTACTAGCCATGTAACCCTGAGCAAGTCACTTTACCCTGTTTGCCTCAGTTCCTCATCTATAAAATGAGTTGTAGAAGGCAATGGCAAACCTCTCTAGTATCTTTGCCAAGAAAACCCCACAGACAGTATCGATATGCTATCATCCACGGAATCACAAAGACTGAACAACAACATTGAACAGTAAATAGAGTGCTAGACTTGGAAGCAGAAAGACCTAAGTTCAAATCCTCCCTCTGACTGTTGCTACCTATGCGTGACCTTGGACCTCATTTTTCTCACCTGAACTTTGGGAGCACATGTAGGAAGGGGGTAATTCATAGTTCCAAATCCTCAAGACGTTTCCCTTAAGCATGGCAGGTAGGGAATAGTTTGGTTTTTTGTTTTGTTTTGTTTTGTTTTGTGCTGGCTTCCTTATAGAGCCTTGAATCTGACTTTACTTATTACATCAAGTTTATTCTTAACTCCTATTTCAGGCACTACTGTCACTTCTGCTCTCCTGGAGATGCTGCTAAAATCCCAATGAAAAGTCAACATTCTTTAATCCTATACATTTAACAAGGCCTTGTTATCATCAAGAGGTGGGGATGGGTGTTATTGTTGGGGTTTTTTTGGTATTGGTGTTGTTCAGCCATTTCAGTCATGCCTAGCTCTTCTTGACTCCATTTGGGCATTTCTTGGTGAAGATACTGGAGTGGTTTACCATTTCCTTCTCAGGCTCATTTTACAGATGAGGAAACTAAGACCAATAGGGTTAAGTGACTTTCCCAGAGTCACACAGCTAGTAAGCATCTGAGGTCATATTTAAACTCGAGTCTTCCTGACTTCCGGCCCATTGCTCTATCCACTGTGCCACCTAAATGCTGCTCAAAAAGGAACATGCCTCAAAAATTATTCCTTCTCAGAAGGACTGATATCTCTGGTTCATCAATCCCTTGAACCTCTGGGTTCTGAACTGATCTAGAACTTTATGGATGACCCAAAGGGTGTGACCACCTTTTCCCAATCAATCTGAAAACATCCTTCCTGAGCAACATCATTCCAATTCATCCAATGTCTTTCAAGGACATCTAAATTGATCAAGGATGTTCCCCATACTTAGTTGAAAACTGTGATTGATTGATAGATTCAACTGAGAAGTATTCTTACCTGGCTAAGGTATTAGGGTTTAGCATCTTGACACTTTCTGTAAGTGAGGTGGGGTGATTTGATTGATTTACACTGAGAAAGAAGTTGTATAGTTTAGGAGATTGAGGTAAGGAATAACAGTGCTCCAGAAATGAGAGATGGGGCAGAGATTGGAAGTAGAGAGACCAATTAGGAGGTTATTATAATAGTGAGGATGAGAGACAATGAGGGCTTTAACTTGGGTAGAAACTTTGAAGCAGAGAAGAGGGATAAATGTGAGAGATGTTATATAGGGAAGACTGATAAAAAAATGACAACTGACTGGATACAGGAGGTGATAGTGAGGAAAAAAGGCAAGGGTGATGCCAAGCTTCCCAACTTGATTTTCTCAGCAGAAACAAGGAAATATCCATTTGGTAACTGAGAAAAATGTCACTTTTAGACACTAAAATAAAAGAAATCAGAAAAAGGGTTTTCAGTTTTGTTTTGGGTTTTTTTTGAGAGTTAGAGGTAGTTTTTATGTTCAAGGAAAAATGATACATAGCAGTCGATTTTGTGTTCCATAATTTGAGGGTTCTATTTTTTTGTGTCACTGATTTCTCAGAAAATCTTCCTTCTTTCTACACGTTAGGCAGGTGATTGAGAAGGGTATCAGGCCAGTGAGATATCAGAAATGTGAATTTCAGGAGTGGCTTTTTCCTTTTTCTTTCTGCTGCTTGAGTGAAGCAGGCGATCAGCCCAATTTCACAGGCCTTCCCCCTTGCCTGTGTAGGGCAGAGTTGAGAAGACACTGCTACCACCATCCCCTAGAGGGCCTTTACTCTCATGATAGGTTGATAAATTGCTCACCTGTGACTAAGAGTTGCAAGCTGCATTCATCAAGGAATAACAACCACAACAGGTAACATTTATCTGGTGCTTTAAGATTTGCAAAGTTCTTTTCTTAGAATAGTTCATTTGATCTTCAGGACAACTCTGAAGTCAGTGCTATCATTATTTCCGTCTTACAGATGAAGAAACTAGAGAGAATGGAAGATCCAGAGAAACATGGAAAGATTTCTCTGAACTGATACAGAATCAAACAAACATAACCGGAAGTCCACCATAATTACAGGAATGGAATGAAAAAAAAAGAAAAAACCTAAGCTAAAAGGACTCCTGAATAATTGAAAAGGGAGCGCAGATCCTAGAGAACACCAGCTTCGTATTAATAATAACTAGCACTTTACATACGTCGATGCTTTTGACTCTCATAACGACCATGTGAGGTATTTGCTATTATTAACTTCTTTTTGCAAATGAGGAAAGTTAGAGACCCTGAATGACTCACCCAGACTCAAATAACTAGCCATTTATCTGAGGCAGGATTTGAATTCAGGTTTATTTGACTCTGCATCCAGTACTCTGACCTCTCTGCTTCCCAGGTCCCCCCCAAAAAATATCTCCCTTTTCTAAGCTGAGAGACTGAGGGTCTACTTGGGTAGAGATGTTATATACATTGTCAGATGGGGATGGGGCGGGGAGATCATAGATATTTTGATTTTCTGAACTGTTTTTCTTGGTTACAAGGGAAAATTTCTGGAAATGGAGACAATATAACAGGAGGGAGAGGAATATGCAGAAATGATTGCGATATAAAAATTATTTTTAAAAAGAAAAAAGATTCCGAGGGTTGTACTTTAATGGAATGGATTTATATCTTCAGAAATTATACAGTGGGTATTGCTTAATCTTTACTTTTGCTGGCTTTTACGTTTGTCTGCTTACTCCTTTTGTGTATGACAAAGGGTGCCTGAATTCATCTATTTATCATGTGTAGGACAAGAACTAAGGGCTTATGAATGGTTTAGACTAGTGAACTAACATGCAATTATGATGAGAGAAACACAATTTATATATGGCTTCTTAAATCACTAGAATGATTATAAATCTTTGCCCTTAATTTTTTTTCTCACTTTCGCATATCCCATAAATTGAGTTCACTAGTCTTAACTCTTAGTCTGCCAAAGTCCACAGGACATTTCCAACAACTTATTTATATTCAAACCCTTAGCAGGAATTCCACATGTCAATGTGTTCCAGAGAAGATGTCCTCCTTTTAAAATTCCCAGGGATGTTGCTTAAGCACAGATGACCTCAGAGGCCTCAGCTTGGAATCAAGAAGGCCTGAGTTCAGATCCCCCTTCTGAAATTTACTCTATGGATGGTGTTAAATCTCTAAATGCCTCAGACAACTACCACAAAAGATCTCCTAAATTATATGCGGTTACAATCAGTAGAAATCACAGATCATTTGATTATTTAAGTTCTGACTATAATTGTATTCACATCCAGTCTGAGACTACCTATTGCTGATATTCACACATCCCCAAAGAATCACTAAATCCCTTATTTCTGCTTTTATAACTAAAGGAACTAAAATTTCACTATTCATTTGTTGTGATTTTTGTTGTTGTTCAGGCATTTTTCAGCTGTGTCCCCACCCTTCTAGACCCCGTTTGGGGTTTTCTTAACTAAGATGCTGGAGTGGTTTGCCATTTCCCTCTCCAGCTCATTTTACAGATGAGGAAACTGAGGCAAACAGGATTAAGTGACTTGCCCAAGGTCCCACAGCTACTAAGTGTCTGAGGCCAGATTTGAACTCAGGAAGGTGAGCCTTCCTGAGTTGAGACCCAGCACTCTATCCACTATGCCACCTAGCTTCCCTAGCTATCTAGCCACCTAGCTGTGATTTTTTTAGAAAGTTCTAAAGGAATTCAACAAATCAACAAGCCTTTCTCAAATTACTACTCTGTGTTTTTGTGCCATGTTTTCATGGCACAAAGATGAACTTGTCTCAGTCCCTGCCATTTTGCACAGTAAGGCAGTAATCGATTCAAACTCAGTCACTGTGATTCCAAGTTCACCATTCTTTCCCTTTCATGACAGGGCCTCCAATATAAAGGAATTGTGTTGGGCCTTGCCCAAAATAGGTGATAAATAAATGCTGAATGAATGAATGGACAATGAAAATTTCCTGCATCCTGTTTTTGTTTTTTGTTTTTCTAAGATATGGGGTGATCTCTATTTAAGAATAGTATCTGATGAAAGATATAAGATAAAGAAAATCATCTTCATTTGAGGGATGATTAAGAACTCCATTGACATCTTTTCCCATGTCCAGAGACACCCATTCTAGAGTCAAGGTGTCTTTGAAAGTCAGAAGAGGAAGAAGAGATAAGAAAACAAGTTGAAAGTACCCCAACATTTTCCTTTCTAATCTAAGTTGAAACTGTCATTTCTTTAAAAAGTAAACTACATAAATGCTAAGGAGACAAAATCAAAGAGATTTGCGCACTTACTGTGTCCACTTACATCACCGACTGTATCTCATTCAATACTTGTACTTTCAATTAATTATTGAAAGCAACTTAGCAATACATCGGTATGCAGCATAACTTTTGGCCCTTTGGGAATTAAAAGATAGTAACAATCCTCTAGAAATTATACGAGCTTATAATAATGGAATCACTGGTCAGCTTTTTGGAGCTTCCTCTGTATATACCACAGACTCTATGTCCTCTTCCTCCCATTTCTATGGAACTTGTCTCTTGTAAAGCTTTTTCTTTGGCAGGATTTGAGGGGCTATGAGCTGACAATACTGGACATTAAAGGGGAAGTCAAAGAGTTAACAAGTAATATGAATGAAAACATATGCTTTAAAATGCTTTATTTCAGAACCAAGTCAAAATGTTGCTCACTTTATATTGCAAAAATTTCTTCCGTCCAAATGTTTATTGTTGTTGTCTGGGGGTGTCTGACTCTTCATGACCCCATATGGGGTTTTCTTGGGAAAGATATGGGAGGGGCTTTGTCATTTCCTTCTCCAGATCATTTTATGGGTGAGGAAACTGAAGCAAACAGGGTAGAGTGACTTTCTCAAGGTCACATAGCTTTTCAGTATCTGAGGCCAGATTTGAACCCAAGAAGATGAGTCAACACTCTACCCACTGTGCCATGCCTCCTCTGTGCAAAACATTGTTTGAATCTTGGGGATAGAATTATCCTGAATGAAGATAATTCACATATCATCTAGTCCATTTTAGAGTCACCATCTAGTCATTTTACAGATGAGGAAATTGAATCCTAGAAATTTTAAATGACCTACCCAAGGTCACACAGGTAGAGCCACAATTCAAATTCAGGTTCTCTGACTCCAAATGCAACACTCTTTCTACTGTACCATCATTAGGAAGATGTTTTTTTTAATTATATATTCCCTACCTTCAAAGAGTTTGTAATCTAGTATCTAATATCTAAGCTGATTTGGAGCACAGCCCACTTTTCCGTTATGTATCTAACTACTATCCACTATAAATTTATTTTGATTTCAGGCTATTTTAAAACTACATATGAGTCGGCTCACCAAACATGGGCTGATCTACACCCACAGAGTGGGAGGCACAGAGATAATACAGATGGTCAGAATCATTGTGGATGTAAGATTTGGTGCTATGGAAGGAAGGGGAAAAGGAATCATTTTTAAAATGCACGCATTATGTTTTCATATCACCTTTGTTTCTGAAAATATTCCTTTCTTACTCCTTACTGAGTGAGTCATTCCTTGGAAAGAAAGAAGGAAAGAAAGAAAGGAAGGAAGGAATGGAGGAAGGAAGGAAGGAAGGAAGGAGGGAAGGAAGGAGGAAAGAAAGGAAGGAAGGAAGGAAGGAAGGAAGGAAGGAAGGAAGGAAGGAAGGAAGGAAGGAAGGAAGAGAAAGAAGAAAGAAAGAAAGAAAGAAAGAAAGAAAGAAAGAAAGAAAGAAAGAAAGAAGAGGAGTAAGGAGGAAATAAGCATTTATTAAGCCCCTACTGTGTGCTGGGCACTATACTGGGTAATTTACAAATATTTTCTCATTTGATCCCCATAACAACCTTGTGAGGCAAATGCTATTTCTCCACCATTTTTTACAGATGAGGAAACTGAGCCTGAAAGCAATTAAGTTGAGTTGCTCGGAATCATTTTGCTAGTAAGTGTCCAAGACTAGATTTGAACTCGGGACTTCCTGACTCGAGGCCCAATAGTCTATCCACAGCTGTTCAGAAAAACCAACACACATGTAAACTGAGTTTAACACTAACTGCAATATTCCATCTCCATAGCTCCCCACCTCTGTAAGTCCTTGTTGTTTAGCCATTTCAGCACATCTGACTCTTCACGACCCCACCTGGGATTTTCTTGGCAGAGGTGCTGAAGTGGTTTGCCATTTAAGGGTCAGAATTTCATTTTCTCTTCTCATCTCCAGGGTTGCATTCAGTTTTGTTTTGTTTTGTTTTGGTTGTTGTTATTTTTCTTCCTATTTACATTGTTAGTCGTTGTTTTCCTGCTTATTCATCTTACTATGCATCAGTTCACATAAAGTTTCCCATGGGAAGAAAAATTATTAAGTTCATATTGGAAGAATGTGATTCATTAGCTATCATCTAAGACCCCCTTGCCTTACAGACTTTCCACCATCCCCTCAACTCACGGGCAACCCGACCTTCCAATTTCTCCTCTCCTCCTCCTAAGCCACACTGTGGGTCACTGGAGAAAATCACGAAATTGTACTGATTTCCATAGTACCAAAATGCCACTCAGCAATCCTTTTATTCATCTCTCATTGACGCTCTTTCTTATTCCCCACCATGACTATTTCAAATATTTTTCTCTGCCCTTTATTTCCCACACACAGCTTCATGCTTCACAAACACAGTCATCTTCTTTACTACAAAAATATGGGTCATCGGATGGCATTAGCTTCCTCAACTCCTTTCTTCATACCACAAAATGTTTTTAGTATCTTCACCTTTCCTGTCCTCTTGCATCTCTCCCAGAGAATAAAATGCCAAGTGTCAATACTGGTCCTCTTTCTATGTCTTGCACTCCATCCTTCCATATATTCCCACTGACATTGCTCTGGCAGTCAACCCCTCTTCTCCTCCTTCTTCTTCACCTTCTCTTCCTTTTTCTTATCCTTCCCCTTCTGTTTCCCCATCCCCTTCCTTTCCTCCTCCTCCTTCCTTTCCTTCTTCTCTTTCTCCTCCTCTCCCTCCTCTCTTTCTTCTTCTTCTTCTTCTTCTTCTTCTTCTTCTTCTTCTTCTTCTTCTTCTTCTTCTTCTTCTTCTCTCTCTCTCTGTCTCCCTCCATCCCTCCCCCACCCTCCCCATACACAGACACACACAATTCAACCTTGCTCTCTCTACTGGTTCTTCATATGTATACATAATAATAAAAGTATATAATAATGTATTCATTTTAGCTAAATAATATCTATTTAAACCTAC
>CM053586.1:324349529-324374910 GCA_028646515.1 Pseudochirops corinnae
TTCAACCTTGCTCTCTCTACTGGTTCTTCATATGTATACATAATAATAAAAGTATATAATAATGTATTCATTTTAGCTAAATAATATCTATTTAAACCTACTTTCTATATTGCCTACCCCTCATAGCTATCTGGTGATATAAAGGGGGGAAAACATAGGTACCCGGTCCTCAAAGTGCTCACCTTCTAATGGGAGAGATATTGTCCAAAGAATTGTACATACAAGTTATCCACCATGTAATCAGAGGATCATCTCTAAGGGAAGGCACTCGTGGTAAAGGGGATCAGGAAAGGCCTCCTGAAGAAGGTGGAATTTGAAGTGAGTTTCGAAGGACACCAGGCATGCCAGAATGTGGAGTTAAGAAGGAAAATTCTTCCAGGCATGGGAAACAGCCCATATAAAGCCAGGAATCCCAAGAGAGGAGTGCTGGGTTCAAAGAACAGTGAAAAGTCCAGTGTCACTGGACCATAGGATATAATCATAAAATAATTATCAATTTTAATGAAGATAAAGAGAAAGCAGAAGCACCATTGAGCAACCTTCAAAGGAAATTTCTTTTAAATGTGAAGTAAAGAGAGTATCATGCTTTATGTTACTTAGATTAAACTTCCATAAGCCCAAATCGTGACTCCCTACTCATTGAGTCTCTTCCTTGAAATTATTATGTTTAAAAGGAGAAATTTTTGTATTTTTCCCAGCTGATAGGAAAACACCACCTGCCTTATGTGAAAATGTCTGCTTTCCCTACCTGAACCTTATTGCCCAAAGGGACGTCTGGCTCAAATACACAGACTCCACATATTTGGCAACAAATGGCAAATCAGATGGTTTTGTTTGTTTGCTTGCTTGCTTTTTTATGTCCCAGCATGAGTTTGGCCTGGGGGACAATGCGAGGACACAGTACACCTCTTTATGCTGCTGTTCTACCCTGATTAATTTCGCTGGCTGGTAACCTATTAGCCAATGCAAAGGCATCTGGAGATGAAGCCTTTCATAGGGATTGAACACTTTTTTCCTCAGACTTGTTATGTCTGTGCCAAAATAGGACAACACTGATATTTAAATTAAAACCATTTCTAAGAGTTATGGAAATAGAAAGAGATATGTGTGTATTTTCTATCTTTGTGCATATCCATATCTACTAAGAGATGAGAGCAGTGGCATGCTGGTAAATGTTTAACAACTGACTCTCCAGAATAATTAAGGAACGTATGCACGACAAACTTTCAAGTTTTCTCTGTGTTATTACCATTTTCTCTGTGGCTTTCTAAAGTCTAGAAAAATCAACAAAACAATAAATCACTTCTTGATTTATAGTATTTGCCTATCTCCAAGGTGTAAATGCTTACTCCGAAAATTTAACAATTGGCTCACAAGCTGGTATGAACTTGTTCAGCATACACCCCTGAATGAAAGATACCAATTCTAAGATTCTAAGAGTGCTGAAAGTAGAAATATCATACACACTCACACACCCACATATATTTATATATGAAAACCAGAATTTTAGATTGGTCTGGTTGGCACGAAAGGCAGATATCTATTTATTCATCCATATCACAAGCATTTATTAGATATTCCAAATGGCAAGCACCAAGAGGGATGTAAAAGAAATATAATGTTTCTCTAGGTATTCACAGGATAGTTGAGAAACAAGACCCACTTTAAAACTTGAATGGTTTGGGAACCCATAAATGTGCATACTCCCTCCTGTAGTACTGATCACAGTTCATTCATGCTTTCTCATCCTGTTCAAACCTGCCTCAAGTATCTCATGGTACCAATCCACCTTAACCACTGCTGCCAAAATAATTTTCTTTAAGCACTAATCTCACTTATGTGACTCATTCAAGTAACTCCAGTGACTCCCTGTTACCTCTAGGGTAAAATATGAACCCCTCTATTTTGCTTTTAAAGCCCAGACTCATCCTATCTTTCTGACCTTATTGGACATTACTCTCTCTTGCACACTCTATGAATAAAGCAAAATTGGGCTTCTCTCTGATCCTTGTGCACTCAGTCTCCCATTTCTTTGTCTTTGCATTGACTTTCTCCTGTTCCTAGAACACTCTACCTTCTTAACTCCATCTCGTAGAGGCCCTCTCTTCCCCAAAGATGCAGCTCAGTCAGCATCTTCTGCATTAAATCTTTCTGCATCCCCCAGCTATCAGCGCCCTTCCTCCCAAGCTATATTGTATTTAGCCATTTTGCATTGCTTGACTTCATATTTATATTGTATATATTTACATGTGTAATTAGTTTCCTGCTTACTAAAATGTAAGCTACTTATGAGTGGTGATTGTTTCATTCTTTGTACTTGTGTCCTTGGGGATGTGACTGGCTTCTTCAATAGGTCTTATTACCAAAATAGAAAGTGTGAGTTTTTCCGTCAGTCTGGGGATGGACTCTATGTCTATTGTCCAAGAACCATCTCTTACTCTTTATTAGTGGTTCTGCTTGGTTTCAACTCCTCCTTGAACATCACACCTCCTCCAGAATAATCTCTTCAGAAATCTCATCACTGTGCAGATTGACTTAGCTTCAACACCTCCCCTCTCTTGGTTGCCTCTTCTCTGTGTGGGAAGAGCAGCCAACTTCTCCAACCCTTCCTTTATAGAGAGTTTAGAACTTTCTAGGAAACTTTTCATTGTCCATCATCCATGCTGGGTAGCCCCTAGCACCCGACACTCCTTTGCAGTTTTTATCATCTTCTTCCATTAGATTGTAAGCTCCTTGAGGGTAAGGACTGTCTTTCTTTTTCTTACTTACTTACTTTTTGTTACTTACTTTTTCTTACTTACTTTTCTTACTTCTTACTTGTATCTCCAGTGATATATGTGACTGACACATAGAAGGCACTCAAGAAATGTTCATCTAATTGAATTGAATCAACCTTAAGCTTAGAGAAGATTGTCTTCAGTTTATTTTTGGAGGATGAAATATTTCTGTTCCATCCATTTTTGAAGACAAATAAGTCATTGAAGAGTATTAGAAAAAGGAGAATCCAAACCAATTAAGCCACAATAATTTCTTTTTGTATCTTTGGAGAGACAATGTGGTGCAGAGGATAGAGACCTAGATCTGCCCCCTAGATCTGCTCAAGAAGACCTGAGTTCATATCCCACCATATACTAGATATAACCCTGAGAAGGTCACTTCATTTCAACCTCAGTTTCTACATCTTTAAAATGAGGTTTGATTGAGTTAAGGTCCCTTCTGTCTCTAAATTTTTACATATAAAAGCAGTTGTACAAGATATTTTGATATCAAGGGAGAAGAAGAAGAAGAAGGCAGTGAAAAAGAAAAAAGAGAGAAATAAAGAGAAAGAGGGAACGAGGAGCTCAATCCTTGATGATTATAATATCCCAATTTGATCCTGTAGAACAGCTGAGAACATATACTCTACCCTTCCCTCTTTCCCCAGGTAGAAGACACTCTAGGTATAGAATATCACACATGCTATAAGATGCAGGTGATACATTAGTTGCTTTTACAGAACTGCTTTTTTATCTTTATCATAAGATATGGTCCATTGGTTAGGGGAGAAGGGAGGAATGTACTCTGAAATAAAAATGACATACAAGCAAAACATACTCATAAAACTCAAAGGCTGCATGTGGCAGGATAAAAGCAGTACTGACTCTGTGATCCAAGGACCTGGGTTCAGATCCCATCTGTGACCCTGTGTGACCTTGGGCAAATCACTTAAAACTTGGTCTCTATTTTCTCATTTCTGAAATGAGCCTGGTCTCATCTATAGATGGACTGGATGATCTCTGAGGTCTCTTCTAGCTCTAGATGTTTTTACTGAAATCATCCACTGCTTTATTTATTGGTAGAAGAGTCCCATGTCTCCTTCCCATCAATGATCTGTGAGTTGGGAGGACAGGATCAGGTCATTTCAAGGTCAGTTTCTTAGATGCCATTTTTCTAAGCTCTGGTTTTTCCTATTAGCTCTCACTTCCTAAGAGCCTAGAAAAAACAGATTTCAGAAGAGAAATGTAAGAGAAATAGTAGCAAGGGGATATGGTGAAAATCTGGGCCCTTGATCTGGGCCCATTGACATAAAAAGGCACTTCCAAGAATGAGAAACCCCAGATGACTTGTTCCCATATAAGGACAGGTCTGTGGGAATTACCAAAGACTCTACTCTTTTCACAGGCCCTCAAGCTCTATAGGGATAACTATAACTAGATGGAAGTATGAATACAGGTTTGGGGGCTATGGGAAGACAGCCTAGGGTAGTGGAAAGAATATAATGCAGGGTACCTGTATGGCTCCACTTAGTCTTGACCAGCTGAAGCTAGACACAGGGCCTCAGTGCCTTTATCTATGAAATTCATTTGGCATTTATTAAAACACCTTTTTTATGCCAAGCACTGTTTCAGGTGCTGGAGGGGCAAAGTAAAACTTGAAACAGACCCTGCCTTCAAAGAGTTTACATTCCACTGGAGGATATAATATATACATGGATATTAAAATACAAGATAATTTTTATTATGAGGACATTAATAATGATGGATCAAATAAGGCTTCTTAGAGAAAGTGGTACGTGAGCTGAACTTTGGAATCTAACCATTCCGAGAGGTGTGGAGGAGTGTATTCCAAGCATGGTAAACAGCTTGTGCAAAGCCACAGAGGTGGGAGATGGTGAGAGAACTGAGCCCAGGGAGGGTTAAGTGACTTGCCCAAGATCACTGGGTAAAAGTTCAGCTTGAAGATTCTGAGTTTCTGGAAATTCTGAAAGAAGAGTTTTATTTTCCCAGAGCTGTCAAGATTATTTGGCAGGACTAAAGGGAAGTGATCAAGAAAGAGAGAGTTAATTTTTTTTAATGAAATCTCTATTTGGTTCAAAGCTTTACAAATTAAAGTTCTTTTGCGAACAGTCTCATAGTTATTCACCCATGTCTTTGGAAGGTTGTTCTATAACCATCTGACCCCTTTTCCAGTTTCTTTGTTTTTACCTTTCCATCTTCTCTCTGAATAGTAAATATTTATTAGAGGCAGAAAACATCTTATCTTTAGGAGGAATTGAATGGTTATTAAGAAGTAGTTTTGATCTGAAAGGTATTGAAGGGGACATGGGATTAGAAGTGGAAATGGAGAGAAGAATATTAAGGTACGGGGCCTCAGCCAGGAGACCCACATTGTGTACCTGACCCTTTTTAAAGGGCTCACTTCAGGAGCTGTGCATTTTTAAAAGCCACATGTAAATTCAGGATTTGGGCATGTGTGATTGCATCCTATTTCCTTTCAGGCTTTAGATGATGATAAACACTTACTCCGGGCTAACAGTCTGCCCGATGGGGCACAGAACTCTGAATTAGACACGGTTCCTGCAAAGAAGGTTCAAAATCTAAATATAAATTAGAGAGGCAGGATAAAAGGCATCTAGAAAGGGCCAAATATTCTGAAGGGCAAACCTGTCAGTGCAGGTATTCAAATTGTCTTTTCCAGCATAATTTGCCAAGTGTCTTAGCTGTACACACACAAATGTTGTCAGTGTCTGCACACTTGCACAATATGTGACCAGATGTAAGCGTATGGCTTCTACTGATGTTCACTTTTAGCTTGATGCAATTAAAGGCTAAATTTAGGCAACCACTTGAAAATTCAGCTCCCATGTGAAAACTTTGCTTCCATTACCAGTTTAAGTCGCAGGACAAAACACCATGGAAATGTTGGTGCAAGGCCATAACTAGCATAAGACCAACAGGGCTCTGACCCAGGGTGCAAGCAAGGTAGGGGGTACACTTCCTTCCCAGGAAGGTATTATCTCATACTTCACTTCACAATCCTCTGGAGGTCCTGGGAAAGCCACCCTCAACTGCCCCCATGGAATTCTCTGAACTTCCCTTTCCCATTATGGCCTTGCTAACCCTCCCTCCCCACCCTGCCTACGCCAAACTGTCCTTTGTCTTGTTCCACTTCATTCACAGGAAGTTAAATCAATTCTATGTTTGTGATTAAAATATAACATAATCCTTCTGTGCTTTTGAAATATTACCTTAAAAATCATGTGTTGATGCTTCATATCTGATGCATGTTCAGTAATGTTAATATATCTTGCAAATATTTGTGTGCATGAATAGGAAAGTATATAAGCAGTTGGGGGGGGGGGGTAAGGGATGAAAAAAGAAACAAAATTTTACATGTGGATAATCAGTTTACTTAGATGCCTCAAAACATGAATGATTTCTGCAATTTATTTACCAGAGATGAGTTCAGATAATTTCATTGTGCATCGATTTCCCCCAAGGAGAAAGGAAGTGGTGGTCAGCTAAACAGGACCTTGAAATGGAGAATAAGCAGACACAGGCTCAATGCTACTGGGGCTTGAGCTCTGCCTTGTAGGAAAATAAAATGGTTTCCTAGAGTCTTATTTTTTGTGATAGCAAAGTAAGTGGTTAGACCTGTAGAGTGCTTGGAGATCCTCTGGTGAAATATTTTCCTATTGGCTGGAGGATTTCATATTTATACATAAAACGTGGGAATAAAATCCAATTTGTCCTAAATTCTGGTGTATTTATGAAAACCTACACTTTGCTATGCATACACATAGGTTTTTATAAACATAGAGATGAAGGTAGAATAGTTTGGCCCCAGATAAAATTATATATGCATGTGTGTATATATTTGTGTGTGTGTGTGTGTGTGTGTGTGTGTGTGTGTGTGTGTGTGTAAAGGCACCTTCCTCCATGCTGCTTCTTAGAAGAGATAGGGGAATACAGAAGCAGAATACTGCATACAATGTTAGACATTTATGACATGGTGGTTAGTTCTATGCATGGTTTTTCCTCCTTCTGTTTTACTCTTTGTTATAAGGAAAGGCTCTTGGTCATGGGGGTAGTTTAAATTTTAATTTTAATTTAATTAATTTAATTTATTATCTGTAGTTATTATTAATTAATTTAATTTAAAATATTAGTTACATGAAAGCAAAAATCAACTAAATTTATTTTAAGAAAAACAAAGAGTTGGAATTCAAGGCTACTATCCTTGCAGCTCTAAGCACACAGAGAATCTTGATTTGGAAAATCACTTAAAATGTGCATGTTGATTGTTCCAAATCACTTGACCTGAAATCCCTTTGAAATTTGTTCAGCATATTCATTATATACATTTAGAGACTAAAAATATACATGTGTCTGTATATACACAGATAAACATTCAGAGAGAACACATATGCCTAGAAAGGATAATGCCTACACTGATTTTAAATTACATATCTTTTTTAAATCATTTTTTTCTACTTAAAATTGAGTTTTGCAAAAGTACCAATCTCTTGTTTGTTTTTTTCTAGACCAAGGGCTTTACTTATTTTTACTATTTTATTGATGATTGTTGTCTTCCCTAAATGGTCATTTTAAACCCTCACATGTAGCTGAGAGAACCAGTCAAACAAAACAACTGCAACTGACACTGTATGCAACATTCTGCACCCAAAGCCCTCCACCTCCACCTCTATCAAAAGGAGGGACTTACGTTCCATGATCTTTCTGGGATTGAGATTGGTCATTAATATTAATTTTCATAGACTTTCCAAGCCAGTAAGTCACCTCTGTTACAGGACATGAAGACCTGCATAAACAAGCGAATGCATGAGTGAGTGAGTGAATGAATGAATCACCAGAACAGGGGAAGAATCAGATAGTTAAAGGGACATAGGGAGGGAAGAACTCAAAAGTTGCCTAGAGCGCTTTTGCTATATTGGGAAGGCATTCATTGATTTTTAAAATAAAATTTAGGGTTCTTTTGAGATGAACAAAAGCAGGAACTCTGATTATAACTGCAAGTCCCAATGGGGAAAGTTTGGGTAGAGTTTTAAAGTACACAGCAGGTTATAAGACAAGACTCTATTATAAACTACCCCTTTCTACTAAAAATTCCCAAGTCAGGCAACTGGGGACTGTCTGTATGCTTGATTGTGTTTTGTTTTGAACCCTGGTGACATATTTTCAATTTTATAATATATAGCAATAGGAAAATGGGACTTGGTACAAAATCATTTCTCTGTACGTGAAACAGACATTGATAATCTATGATCTTGCCAGCAAGGAAACTCTCTCCACCAACCCAGGTTGTGGTCTGTCTGTAAGTTATTAGATAAATTTCAGGGATTTGCCAGAGGATTACAGAGTGACCAGACACAGCTGGTGTCAGAGGTAGGATTTGAATTCAGATCTTCTTGATAGCAAGTCTATTCATTATGCCATAGTGCCTCTCATAAATTACACCGATTTCATAATGGTGGAATGTCTACACAGCATAGGTAATATGGCAAAGAGAATTTTGTACTATTCTCCTGGCTTAAATTTACTCATTAAACTTTCTGTCAGCATGCATCTAATCGTGTGTTATATTCAATGAGTCAATTGAAAGGTATTTGATGAGAACCTGCTATGCATCCTATTCTAGGTGCTATGGGAAAGTAACAAGAAAGATAAAAGACTATTACTATCCATAAGGAGCTTATGATCTCCTTAGAGAACACTAACAAATGGGAAACAGTATACATACATACATACAGATGTGTGTATGTGTATATATTCAAGTATATACTGTTTATATTATATATATAAACAGTATGCAAACTGTTTATAAGTTTGTATATATACTATATACATATACATACATACATAATATATACACATATATACATACACACACATATATATAATGCACATCATAGTCCCAAGTTTTCAAGGCACAAAGAAATTAAGCGGGTCTTACAACCCGCTGTGTACTTTAAAACTCTACTTAAACTATCCCTACTGGGACTTGCAGTTATAATCAGAGTTCCTGCTTTTGTTCCTCTCAAAATAACCCTAAATTTTATTTTAAAAATCAATGAATGCCTTCCCAATATAGCAAAAGCGCTCTAGGCAACTTTTGAGTTCTCCCTCCCTGCGTCCCTTTAACTATGTAACTGATTCTTCCCCTGACGAGGCGATTCATTCATTCACTCACTCAGTATGTGTGTATATATGTATTCACATACAGAGACCTACATTCACACATATATTCCAATTTTCCATTGGTGTGAGGTGCTATTGGTTGCAATAAATGGACGGACATGGACATACATATAAACTTTGAGAAACACTTGAATATGGTTTCTTGAGAGGAGTATGGAAAAAGGGCATGGGATCTTATGTCCAAAGACTTAGGTTTGAATTCCAACTCTGCTCCTTCTTAGCTGTGTAACAATAGGAAAGTTACTTTAATAGTTTCTTTATCTGTCAAATGAGAGTAATAATTGTCTTACTACCATCTTTGCACACTCAGAATTTGATGTTAGGATCTAAAAACAGTATCTTCACTGACCTCAATGATGAAAAGAATTTGTTAGAAATACTTTTGTGGATGTTTTTCTGGAGTCAAGAAAACCTGAGTTCAAATGTGACCTCAGATACATACTAGCTGAGTGACCCTGGACAAGTCACTTAACCTCTATTTGCCTAGGTTTCCTCATCTGTAAAATGGGGATAATAATAGCAGCTACCTGCTGTGGTGGTCATAGGGACTGACACTCGTCACAGTGCCCAGCACATAGTAAACACTATATAAGTGTTGGCTAGTATTATCATCATCGTCTTTCTTTTATCTCTCCTTCTTTCCAGTTTCATCCTTAAAATTGGTCCTGGAATGACACTTCGTAGTTGAGTCTCTTGCCAATTTTTCTTTTTTTTTTCTTCCACTGCTCCTGCTGTTTATAAGGACATAATTGGATAATGCTGACAATCTTCCATCATCCTTCTCCATTGGAACTTAAAATTAGTTTATATTCTAAACTAGCGATGCTCGTGGCGCCCGAATCTCTCCAATGAGCAAATCGAGGAAGTGTTTACTGCCTTAGGTGGTTTTTAGACTCTTTTTAAATAAAATGAGATCATATAAATAAAGCGCTTCACCAACCTTAAAGTGCTTTATAAATGGCAGCTGTTTTGGTCTCAGAAACCAAAAACAGACAATACCTTGGCTCAGAACAGAACAGGATGAACAGAACAGAATGGATGGCCTTTAGGAAATTGCAAAGTTATTTTAATGAACCCAAACTTCTCCCTGAAAAAAAAAAATCTTAATACCAATATTCTTGTTGTGATGCTCCATGAGCAGGAGTGTTAGAACACTACACTCTCTAAAGAACTGAAATCAAGGCTGACTTAGAGGACAAAAAAGAGCCTATGGTGGGTAGGAGCAACATGCCACACATCATAAGCAGATAATTATGTGGTGGGAGAAGCCAGGTCAAGGAAGTGACCAAAGAAATGCATGATCAGATTACACAACAGGCTGTCATGGAGGGGGCATGGATGGTTATCCTTCTGATGTCAAGAAATTCCGAGGAAGATTCCTCTAATGGAGGGTGAACTCCCTTGTCATGAACCAATGAAAGGACATCAGCAAGAGAGGCAAAGGATGGGCAACCATCTGTGAGTTGCCACACCAATCAAATTAGAAATCCATTGAATTATTGGATCATAGGATCCTGGATGGAGAACTGGGAGTTAATCATTTAGTCAACAGCATTTATTAATAAGCTACTATGTGCCAGGCTCTGGGCTAAACCCTGAAAATACAAAGGCAAGCAGAAAGGAAGATAATCCCTGCCCTCTAGGGGTTTACAGTCTAACCAGAAGATTTCAGAATCCATGTAGTTTAACCCCTTCATCATCAGATAAGGACTCTTAGGACCCAGGAGATTAAGTTTAATGTCACAGCTCAAGGCATCAGAGGTAAGATTTGAACTCAAATCAGCTGACGAGAGAACCAGTGGTCATTTCCTTATGCCACAGAATAATGCAGGACTCAAGATAAGGGTTTTGCAAATTATAATCAATCTGAGCTATTATCCTCACTATTTACACAGTGTTTGAAAGTTTACCAAGTTCTTTCCCTTCAAAGGAGATAATGCAAGTATTATAATTCCCCCTTTAGAGACAGGAATACTGAGGTTGAAAGCTTAAATGACTTACTAGAGGTTATAGAGCTAGTATGTGGAGGAACTGAAACACAAACCCAGGTTTTCTGACCTTGAGTATATTAACCTACTCTACTCTCTTCTCATGATATAATCAGTACTTATTAGTGATGTTCCTTATCTATACACAGGATGCCCAGAATATAACATATTTCTATCTTTACTCCATCACTTACTGTTTTTCCTTGAGTTCTGACTGCCCAATCAATTCTTCAAGCAATCAATAAGCATTTATTAGGGACCAACTATAGGCAGCTAGGTGGCATAGTAGCCTATGTAATCCTATAGTCAGGAAGACTTAAGTTCAAATCTGGCCTCAAACACTAGCTCTGTGACTCTGTGCAAATCACTTTGTCCTGTTTGCATCAGTTTCCTCATCTGTAAAATGAGCTGGGAAAGGAAATGGCAAATTCCTCCTGTATCCCTACCAAGAAAATCCCAAAAGGGTCATTAAGGATTGAACATGAGTGAAAAATGACTAGACAAAAACAAAGACCTACTCTGGATCAAAAGACAAAAATTAAACAGTTCCCACTATGCAGAAACACCTATAGAAGATACTCTCTCCAGTGCCAGAGAAGTCTGGGCCCATGCTCTTTCTGGTTTCCCCAGTTCCTGCCTCCCCCAAGTAGCTCTTTTTGTGAGCACTCTTTGCTAAATGGGAGACAATCAAACTAACTGAAGGCCTTCAGAAGCTATTTGCCCTCCAGGTCTTATAAAGAACTAATTTAATTTCAAGTAGGAAAAGAAAATCAAACATAGAGAATAATCTCATTTACAGTCGTCAGTGCAAGGTATTAGGAATACCTTTACAAAGTAAAATGCATTGGGATAAACTGAGAGTAAAATGCCTTAGATTTGAAGATGCCAGATGAAAGGGACCATTACTTTTGCAATTTAAATATCTATTTAAAGAGGATAGAAAAATCCAAGATATCTGAGAATAAAGGGGAAAAGGAGGTTTATTTTAAGCTCCTAGAATATATGCCTTCCAACTATGCACTATAAGTTTGTAAAGTCATAGACATGGATGGGTGGTATAAGCTTAGGCTTTTAAGAGAAACCCCAGTCTCCTGTTAATGATTCTTCGCATGGAGCTGTGGTGTTTTTTAGAGGTTTGTTTTGTTTTGTTTTTTTAATGGTGCTATACCCCTGGTCCATTGTGGAGTCAGGGAATCCAAAGGGACCCTGGACTATTTGATAATACCTGGGACTTGAAGCTAAACATCTGTGGCCATTAACAATCCCATGGTAGCCTTTGCAAGAGCAGGAATGCTAACTCCGATATCCTGGACAAAATCTAAACCAAGTAATAACACTTTGCCTACTTTGATGCCCCCTGTAGTTTCAATTAGCTGGTTATGCCCCTGAAAATGCTTTTGCATGGCAGTGTTTGGTGAGGCATGGTTACTTGGATTCTGCATATATTGCTTCATTGGAGAGTCAAGGAATTTTGAGGAAAGACAATGACCTGATTTGAACATGTAAGCCTGGATTTGTAAGACAGGAAAGTCATAACTCCCCCAAAACTAACACACTCCCAAAAGAGGAGGAAATGGAATTTTTCCACTGTTATTACGGGAAGAAAAGCACTAACTCCAAGAATCCAGTGATCTAGCATTTTTTTGTTATCGGTAAAAATAGTATTGCTGTGATTATTTTATTATTGAGTGCCTATTAAGTGTTCACACTCATCGGGCCACCACAGCAATCATGCAAAAGGCATTGCTCAGCATAGTTATTGAACAAAGAATAATAGGTGTGGAAGAATGGAAAATATATACTATGCTATCTCATTTATCTAGAGACTTCAAGAAAAGTGTTGTTCCACACAAATCGATCCCAGGATCAGGAGCTAGAAGGAACTTCTGAGGCCATCTAGTCTGACACCTTTATTTTATAAATGAAAATAAAAACTAGAAAGGTTAAGTGACTTGCCCAAGGTCACACAGGTAATTTAATCCAGGTCCTCTGACTCCAAATCCATCCTTTCTACTGTACTGTGTTGACATTCCCTTTTATGTATTTTATTTTTTCCTTTAACCATTTGTGGTTAAAAACACTTCTAAAATATCCTTACACACATTTCTGATCTCTTCAACCAATTTAAATTGTAACCTATGGCCCAGAGACCTAGGTTCTGGGTTTAAACACAGACTGCGTTCACTCTTGAAGATATCTGCCCATAAATCAATCTCTTTGGCTCACCTTGCCCTTGCCCATGTCCTACCTTGGGAACCCCACTTTTTTGCTGTCTCTCTACTACTATGGTTATTGGGGCCAAAAAGTTCCCATGGAAGGTACTTGCATAAACAAGCTCTCTCCTACCTCTAGGGACTTAAGCCTGCATCTCTGCTATCTTCAACTACTGGTCTCCGACCTCTACAACCTATACCCCAAAGCTATGTCAAGTAAAAAGATATAACTGTGTTCTATACTAGAATCATCCTAAATATAGTGTGAATGGGCTAATAAGCAGGGCTTCCTAAACTGTTTCTACTGGCAATCCTTTTGCCCATTTTGGCAGCATTTGTAGGTGTGTGGCCTGAGGACATTTGCAGAGCAAAGTGCACATGTTGTGTGTTCAGAACCAAGACTGCAATGAAATTGCCCAATGCAACAGGGGCAAGCACTGCCAGAAACACCTCGGATTCATTATATGTTTGATTTTTAATTAATTTTTGGTCATTGGCATCTTCAGAAACGTTTTACTGCTGCCAAATTTTTCAAGACCCAACCCACACTTTAAGAAGCGCTTCCTAGGAAAGGATATTGTTGATACCCCAATCCAGTCCAACAAGTATTAAATGCCTGCTATATTCAAGGCATACATGATTAAAGGGGCAGCTAGATGGCTCAGCAAACACCACCACCAACAGCAACAACAGCCAGCATTTTTGTGGCACTTTGAAATTGACGAAGTTCTTTACAAATGTTATCTCACTTTATCCTCAAAAAATACTTGGCGTTAGATGCTACTATAATCCCCACTTTACAAGTTGGGAAACTGAGGCAGACTTGGCCAGGGTCACTCACTGAGAGTAAGTGCCTGAGGCAGAATTTGAACTCAGACCTTCCTGATTACAGGTCCAGTACTCTATCTGATATGCTCCCTGTCACTAACTGGAGGCAGGAGCATCTGAATTCAAATCAAGCCTTACACATTCACTTGCTCTGTGACCCTCTAAAGGTCATCTGACTTCTCTGTACCTTAGTTTCATCAGCTATAAAATGATGATAATCTCGCCTAGCTTTGTTGTAAGGATCAAGTGAGAATATTTGTAAAAAATACTTTGCAGACGATAAAGAGCTATATGAATGCTGGCTGTCATTATTACTAAAGTCCCAAACGTTGTGTCAACAAAGACATTAGCACCTTGTAGAGAGAGGGCTATGTTCAAAGCCAGGACCAAAGCATAGGCTCTCCTCTGCCCTTCCCTCCATCTCTCAGAACCCCTGGTTTCCTTTAAAACCAAAGTCCAATACCAGTTCCTGCCCGAGGCCTTCTCTGATCTCAGCTCCCCACTCAGGTGCCAGTGTTGTCCCCCAAATCACCTCATATCCATTCGTACATGCCTATGCATGTATGTGTCATTGCTCCCAGCCCAACTATAGACTATAAACTCCTAGAGGGAAGGAATAGTTTCTGCCTTTGCTTTTATGTTCTCAGTGTTTGGCTCATAGCAAGACTGATACCAACATTTGATTGGTTTTTGAATTAAAATCAAGCCTCAGATACTTATTATCTGGGTGACCCTGGGCAAGTCACTTAACTCTATCTGCCTCAATTTCCTCATCTGTAAAATTAGTTGGAGAAGGAAATGAGAAGCCACTCCAGTATCTGAAACAAGAAAATCCCAAATGGGCCCACGGAGAGTTGGACACTATTGAAATAACAACAATAAGCTTTGATTTTTTATTCATTCAGTTAAAAGCAGAGGCATCATTTTATTTTTTCTTGGTAACAGGGCCACCATTATGAATATCAGCTATTTTACTGTGCCAGAATATACCTCCACCAAAGCATGATTATTCCTATGTGGAGGGTGAGCAGCGAGGCCACTCAGTGGATAGAGCTCGGCCTTCAAGTCAGGAAGAGCCAGGTCCACAGCCTGCCTCCGACACACTAAAGCCAGCTGTGTGACCCTAAGTTGTCTCAGCCTCAGCTGTCAAATGGATGTGATGATAGCACCCACACTGCAGGTTTGTTATAAGGACCAAAACTTAAAGTGTCATTTTGTTGTTTTAGCAGTTGTAGGCCCGGCACTCAATCCACTTCACTACCTAGCTGCCTTAAAGTGTCTTACAAAGGAGCAGTGTAGCAGGAGTAACAGGAGTAGCTAGAATAGTAGTAGTAGTATTTAGCTCTGGCAGGTCCAACTAAGCTAGAAAGACTTTGCAGATGGGTCAGGAAATGGATTATATGGTTATCCTCTTAACTGGCCTAGCCCAGCTAACTTTGGACAGGTTCGCTTGGAGGGTAATAAATTTTTCAACTATAAAAACACATAAAGACCATTCAGTATACAGAGTAACCTCAGTGATAAAATTACAGCTCCTTGAAATCATGAACTCTCTGGCCTTGATACCATCAGAGGTCCTGGGAGGAGTGCATAGAGATAGTTACCCTTACCCTAATTGGCCTCAGCCTGCAAATCTTTTTGAGTTCTTAGGTCTCTGGCAAAATAAATTCTTGGCTAGTCCCACCCAGCCCCATCAGGCTCTCAGCTGTCACTCATTACTGTTGTCAGCATGCCTTCCTATAGCAACCCCTTCCAATTTACTGTTCCTCATCTACTGTGTCCTAGGAAACCCAGCACCCACCCTTGTTAGGACCGTCTAGGACTATTGACTATTCAAAGCCCCTATTTTTAAACTGCCTTCCTCCCACCCTCCCTTTCTGCTGTAGCTGATTGAAATTGATGAATCAGGCAAATTGTATATAATAATAACACGTTTATAGAAGTTCATGTCTTGCAAAGCTCTTTATGTACTTTATCCTATATGATTCATGAAACACCTCTTTGAAATACACACTATTATTATCCCCATTTTATGGAAAAAGAAACAGGTAGCATACCGGATAGAGTATAATCAGGAAGATCTGAGTTCAAATCCTGCCTCAGACACTTACTCTCAGTGTGACCCTGGGCAAATCAGAGATTGAGTGATTTCACCCGGGTCACAAAGATAGTGAGTTTCTGAGTTTCCTTCAAAGCTTAGCTCAAGTACAACATTTTATATGAGACCTTCCTTTATCTCTTCCAAAAGCCAATGGTTTCTCTTAAAAAGAAATATATATACACATATATATGCACGTATTTAGTTTGTGTACTCTTTTATAGGCACATGTCTCATCCTCCAGTAGAACTAGGGATCCTGAAGGAGAGGGACCCTTTCATTTTTTTCTTCAACATCGAGAACAGTCCTTGTAGTACATAGGAAATACAGGACAGAAGCCTACTGACCGATCCCTGACTCCAGGTCCAGCACTTTCAGGAACCATTACTTCGTATCAGATAAAGTAATTGAGATTTCTTCAAATAGTCATCACGCTGGATATCACTAAGTATGATGTTGGAAAAATCTGCTTTTAAATGAATAAGAAATCAAGGCTTATTGTTCGGTCATTTCAATAGTGGCCAACTCTCCGTGAGCCCATTTGGGATTTTCTTGGCACAGATACTGGAGTGGCTTGTCATTTCCTTCTCCAACTAATTTTACAGATGAGGAAACTGAGGCAGACAGCGTTAAGTGACTTGCCCAGGGTCACCCAGATAGTAAGTATCTGAGGCTTGATTTGAATTCAAAAAGAGCTGTCTTCTGACTCTAGGCCTAACTCTCTATCCACTTCGCCACCTAGCTGCCCCAGAAATCAAAGCAGACAGAAACAAAATGTCATGATCGAGGAAGACACTATATTGTATGTACAATATTTAGGTAAGTTTTATAAAAGTTTTTGGCTATAAAAATCCAAGGTATCTGGAGATACAAGAGACGATAGCTTTATTTTTCTGTCACGTAAGTGTGAAATAGATATGGATCCTAAGAAGTGCAGTTCCTTCATTTTATTATTAGATTAGCCATGCACTTTCTTTTTTAATAAAATTCTATTGATATCTTTTGTCTTTATATCACCTAAATTTTCCAGTGTAGGCCTCACCCATCCCCCTCTCAGAGAGCCACGTTTAATAACAGAATAAAAAAGAGGGAGAAAACAGTTCAGCAAAACTAACCAACATCGAAAAAATCCAGTATTATATAGAATGTTCCATCTTATCCCAACCCACTCACAATGTCTGAAAACAAGGGCATTGAGGTCCCTTCTGCATCTTCTTTGGGGCTAAGCTTGGTAGTGTAATTTTGCAGCATTAAGACTCCGTTGTTTTGTTTTGCTTTTTCACTTATGTTATCATACACGTTGCATGTGTCGTTTTTCTAGTTTTGCTTACTTGACTTTATAGTCATATACGTTTTCCTTTGCATGGCTGTATTCATTATCATTATCATTATTGGTTCTTACAGCATAGTAATATTCCACAATTGGTTAGCCACCTCCCTCCCCCCACAATCAATGGTTATCTACTTTATTTCTAGCTCTTTCCCACTACCAAAAAATATATATATATTGTTTTAAATATTCTGGAGTATATGGGACCTTTCTTTTTTTGTCATAGAACTCCAGGTATACACTTGGCAGTGGCATCTCTCAGCTAAAGGGTATAGGTATTTTAGTCACTTTCTTTGCCCCTTTTTAAATTGTTTTCTGAAATATTTGTACAAATTCACAGCTACATCAACTGTGAATTATTGTGGGAGAGTTAGAAGAAAGGAGAGAACTTGGATCCGAAAATAAAATTTTCATATATATATAAATATATATGTGTGTTTATATGTATGTATATATGTGTATATATGTATATATGTACATATACATACACACTCATACACACACACACACACACACATAACCAGAAATAGTCAAAAACAAACAAAAACTCGGCGTGTTAATATACCTGTCTTTCTGCAACCCCTCCAGCACTGACTGTCCCCTATTTTTGTTATTTTTTTCGGTTCGCTGGGGATAGGGTAAAAACTCCAGAGGGAGCATTTTTTCTTACAGTTGTTAAAACTTTACAATTCTTTTGAGAATTGTTTGTTCATACCTTTGATGATTTATCAATGGAGCAAAGGCTTTTTTTCTTACATATTTTTGTTTGTTGCCTATATTTCTTAGATATCAGGCCCTTGGAAATATATGATATAACTATTTTATCAGTTATCTTCTTTTTTAATAATAGTTGTTTTGATTTTATTCATATAAAAGCCTTTTAATTCAGGTAACAATAATTAACTATTTTTTCTTTTATAAGCACTTTTAATCCTTTCTTTGGTTAAGAATTCACCTCTAGTATAAACTGTGAAAGGTCCATGATTTGGTTCTTTTCTAATTTTTTTTAATGATTTGACTTTTATAGATCAGGTCATTTTCACATCTTTCTGTTATATGGTGCAAGTTTTTTCATCTAAGCCTAATTTCTACATGACTGCTTTTCCATTTTCCTTAAAATTTTTTGTCAAATAAAGAATTCTTTCCAAGGTAATTCAAATTTAAGAGATTTCTAGAACACAGTTATTGAATTCTATTATTTATAGTCCTTCCTTGCCTAGTATGTTCCAATGAAAAATTTTTGTATTTTTAAACGAGTACCAAAATGTTTTGATGATTTCTACATTATGTTATATTTTAAAGTCTAGGAGTGTTTTTCCCTCTTGATTACCATTTCTTTCATTATTTCCCTCAACCTTTTAGATATTTTATTCTTCCAAATTAATTTCATTATTATGTTTCTAGTTCTGCAAAGTACCTCTTTGGTAGTTTAATTCATATAGCACTAAATCTATAAATTAATTTTGTACTACTGTCATTTTTAATACATAATCTTAATCCAGTCATAAACACTGCCTATCTCTCCAATTACTTAATTTTTGTCTTTATTTCCCTAAGGAGTATGTTGCAACTATATACAGGTATTAACTATAATTTGGTAAACTGAAATCCAGACATTCTATATATTTTGTAGTTATTTTGAATAGGATTTCTCTTTCAACAATTACTTCCTAGATATTTTTTTATTGATAAATAAATAAGCATACTGTAGATTTGTTTGGGCTTCATCTTGTAATCTTCAAGGCTCCTGCAGCTACTAATTGTCTCACTTTCTTTGCTGATTCCCAAAAATTTCCTAAGAATACATACTATCATGTCTGGAATAAATAAGGATAACTTTGATTCCCTTTTATTTGTCCTTATCTCTGTAATTTCTTTCTATTTTTCTATGGTGTAGTGCCAATGAAATATTTGCAGCGCCCACAATCACAAAAAAGACCATAACTATAAGTATCACATGACGTTCAATCACAAAATATACCAAACTCTCCAGATAGAGGATAGAACTGAAGCATTTATTTAGACACCAGAAAACTTAATCCCAAAACCTGTAAGCCAATTCAATCATAGTACCAAAGATATTCAGAAGCCATGATAACACTGAGAGCCACAGGATCCTTCATCCTTCCCACAAACCAATATAAGACCAATATCTACTCACAAACCTCTCTATCTCCTCACCTGAGCTCTCTCTTCCCCACCATTTGTCTAGCTTTGACCAGCATTCCTGTGGGCTCTTCTTCCCTTCAGCAAACTCCTCCCACCACGGGCTCCATGTGACCACATTAAGCCTATTAGGGGACAGAGTTTACTTTCAAAGCAGGGGAGGTCTTCAAATTCCCCCCTAGGTCTATTAAAGGGCAGGGAAGATCTTCAAATTCCCCTCCCCATTACATGTGGCTATTTATAGCCATTCTAAAACTGCTATATAGCAAATAACAGCAAGAAAAAAAAGGCATACTTGCTTTACTCCTCCATTAATTGTAAAAGCTTCTAGTATTTCTTTGATACGTATAATGATAACTTTTAGTTTTCAAGACATACAATTTATGATATTTTAAAAAATCTTTCTATGCCTATGCTTTGTGGACTTTTTACTATAAATATTATACTTTGTCAAAGGCTTTTTCTTCATCTAATGATATAATTTTATATTTCTGGATTTTTTTTGCATGTTTAATTAGGTTATTTTCTAAATGTTGAGCCACTCTTGCATTGATGGTATAAATCCCATTTGATCATAGTGAATGTTTCTTTCCTTTTTCCTTTTAAATAAATTACTATAGCCATCTTTATAGGATTTTAAGGGTTTTTAAAATTTACGTTACTGAAGAAATTTGGACTATAGTTATCTTTTTGCTTTTGTCTTTCCATAGCATCAGGATTATATTTGTCTTACAAAGGTAGATTGATAGAAGAGTTTCTTTTACAATTTTTGAGAATAATTTGCCTACTATAGGTATTCATTGTTTTTAAAATATTTGATAGAATTCTTGGTTAACTGTGTGGACCAAGATTCTCTCATACCCTCAGTAATTCCTATTTAGCTAGTCCAATTTCTTTTTCTCAAATTAGATTATTTAAGATCACTATTTGGTATTCCAGTAATTTTGCTATTTTACATTTTTGTAGTAAATACCCTTTTTCTTTTTAATTATGAGTTTTGTTGGCATATGTCTATCTATAGTAGGTTCTGACAATTCCTTTTATTCTTTGTGATTTAATCTTGTTCATTTTTTATTTTGCTAATTGAATTTTCCTGCCTCTATTTCAGATATTCTGATTAAAGATTTTCTCAATTATATTAGTTTTTTTTAAAGAATCAACTTTTAATTTATCAGTTATACAGTGTCTAGTTTTTAATTTATCTTTTTTCTCTTCTAATTTTCAGGTTTTCTTATTTGTATTTTTTGAAGGTTAGTGAATTGTATTTTTTGAAAGTTAGTTTAAAATTTTATTATTACATTTTGATTTTGTTAATCCTCTCATTTCTTTTATGCATGTTACTGAGTAACTTAGTTTACAACTAAGAACACTGAGCAAAAAGAGGCTAAATTATAAGATGCAGTCATGAAGTGCTAATGCTGGGATTTGAACACAGATCCTCTGAGTCCAAATGCAGAGCTATTTCTATTTCACCACTGACTTTCCAGCCCTTTCACAGAAATGTTTCTCAGCCAACCTTCCAGCTATTCTATAGGACAAAGGTAATTACATTTGTGGGTTCTGGAATTGAGAGGCTTATGCATAAAAGGTTTAGAGCAAATGAAAAGATGAGCAGGTGGCAATTAAATGATGCTAAATGAGTTTTACCCCAGCAAGGGGAAATCCAGAGATTAGACAAGGATAGATTTGTGGCCATCAGACTTCCTATGTCTCTCACTGGGGCTCACAGAGCTTTCATTTTTAGTGGGTCTCTCAGATCTGTGCTTAGATTCCTTTTCCTTTAATTTTGAGCTATAGGATTTAATAATACCCTCGGATTTTTTTTTCCCTCACTCATCTTATGGCAGTCCTATATCTTTTCATATTTGTCTCCAAACTCCTACACAGCTGTGCTGCAGAGAGGCCATTTGGGGTTCAAGTCATTGCAAAATCTCTAAGGGCAGATCAAGAGGAGTTCTCTATGTGGAATAAATTGCAGGATAAAATCATAATTGAAATTCTGGCCCTTGAGTCCTTTAGCAACCCAGAAGACTTATATGGATAGGAAAAACTGCTAGATGTAGGGATCCTGAAGCCTAGAAAAGGCCAGTGAGGTCATTCCTCTCACCTCCAAGAGCCAAGGCCGACTTAACTTCCAGGCGTGTGTTATAGGCTTGAGTTTCAGCTGCAAGGAACTCAAGTAATGAACCTTCTCCTGGCTCTGCTATACCTTCCTGGCGCTCACTAAATTATACCTTTGACCTCTGAGACATTGGCAGTGGCACTTGGATGTGGTTACAGATTGGATTAGTATTACCAAACAGATCATTTTGACATGCTGAAAGGCTAATCCATCAGTTACCTACTGAAGCAGGGTAGATGGGATGAAGAACTCACTGTGGCAGAATTTAGAGGTAGCTGCATACTCACCCTTAGAGGACAAACCAGAAATGGTAGGAGATGTAGACAGAGAGAGAAAAAATTAGTCAAGAAGGGCCAGGTTCTGCTTTAGATTGACTCTAATGACTAGACAAATTCATTTTGTCCTTGCTTTTTCTTCTTTTTTTAACACCATATCTCACACAGTCTAAAATACTGTCCCGTTATTCCCCCATCCCACTTGGGCTGCCCTAGGTCCAATTATTGAAACCAAAATGAAAGGGTTGTTTGCCTTGGTAACCGCCATTTCCGTGCCTTTCTACAGGATTACTCCTATTTCCATAATGCGCTCCCTTCTCCCCCCACCCCCACCAATTTGTATTTAGAATCTCTAATTTGCTGCATTTTGTCTCCACCGTTAGATTAGGAGCTCCTCGAGGGCATGGCCTGGTTTTGCCTTTCTTGGAATCCTGGGTGTTTAACGTTGTACCAGGCACAGAATCCATGCTGAATAAATGTTGACTTGGCTTGACTCCAGTGCCACCTCCTATATAAGACCTTTCCTGATTCCCCATGCCATCCTCTGCCCCTCTGCTGCCAGCTGCTCCAAATTCTCTATCAGAAAAAGAGACCCTTTTCATTATTGGTTCCTTATTTTACAAAGACTTAGAAACAATCACCTCGTCAGTAGAATGTAAGCTCCCTGAGGGCAGAGTCCGTACAGCATTTTTGTTTGTCTTTGTCTACTCAGTGCCTTTTCATAGCACTAAAACTATGTCCAATAAGGACTTGAAGATTTGTTGATTAACTTTATGGGTAAATTCTCAGGGTATAATTTCTGAAGGGATAGGAACTATATCTGTGATTTCATTGATGTAGGGAACCCCAGATGAGGAAACTTCTTGTATAATAAAGCTCAGCGTCTTCTCTATGACATATAGTCTTAGAGAGGGTCCCAGAACATTGAGAAGTGACTTGTCCAGGATCACACAGCCAATATGTGTTAAAGGCAGACCTTGAACCTAAGTCTTCCTGAATCTAAGTCCCATAGTCTAGCCAATATTCCATGCTGCCTCTCATTAATTTAAGTAAGAAACCTGAAACAAATTGACAGTTACTAACTGTCTAGTATCAGTTAAAGGGGATGGGAGTTAAAAGAGGCAAAGGAAATGCAGGGGAAAAAAATAGAGAACCTGCAAGCAACACCAAAAGACAACCAGAAGAAGAAATAGCTTGGGATGATGCGCGCACCTAAATAGCTAATATTAACTCCAGGAGTCCTAGATCCCTCAGACCTTCCATCTTCTTGACCCTTTCACATATATGACTAGGTCTTCTAATGACACTTCCCAAAAGCTGAGTCCTATATAGCAAAAAAAGCAAAATCCAAAATGAAAAGGCCTCATTCTATTTGATGGATGTGCCCTGGCCTTTCACAGCCTTTATTTTTGCTAGTTTGTCAGTAGTAAGTAGTCACCAGATCACAGATTTAGAGCTCATCAAAAGCGGGGATGATATATTTCCTATTCATTTTTTAATGTGTTCAGCGATTCTCCAGTGGTTCTTTTTTCCTACTACTCTGCTACCACAAAAAAAGTTCTTCTTTATGAACTGATAAATTTTTATTAAGAAAGACTGTTACGAATATTATGGCATATATGGGGCCTTTCTTTCTGGAAATGCAAATTTTGATGAAGAGAAAAGGAACAGGAAAGGGTTTGATTCTAGGTATTGTTAGAGAGGACAGGCCCAGGTTCCACAATGGGAGCTCAGATCACCATGAGAGTATGATATAGCTGATGGGAAAATGAGTACCAAAAGAGAGATAGTAGGAGAGTTTGGGAAACAGTTTTTTTTTCCACTTTGTAAGTTTTTTTGTTGTTGTTTTGTTTTGTTTTTTGGGTTGTTTTTTTTTAGGACCCTTGGGATTGGGGGATAGCCTAAAGAGCAGGGCAACTTAGAAAGAAAACAACTCAGGCCTATCAGAAGTCATTCTTCAGCTAGGTATCACTTGGAGGTTTCAAGTTCCAAGGATTTATTTTATTTTATGATTTGTATGAGTCCTCAATGATCAAAGATGGTTTCTGAATGTTAGTTGTCAAGTGAACGAATGATTGTGGAAATATAAAAGCAAAGCAATTCACGTTACCGTCGGAATGGCTCATTTGCAGAATCTAATATGCTATTATATTGACGTATTTCTTCATTTCATCTATTAAATCTTCCATTTCCATAAAGCTTTTGTCAGCATCAAATGCAGCAATTACGTACACTTTTGTATACATGTGTATGTGCACAGTCACAGGAGAATGCCAGATGAAAGCTCAGCTTGACTTGAAGAAAGCTTGGTCCAACTACAAGCAATATTCTTGTATTTCCTTGAGTGTTTCAGGTTTTTTTTTAAAATTGCTTGATGTTCATGAGCATTTCAGAATTTTAAAAAAATTGCCTTCTCTCATTTCTTTAAAACCTTGACACAAATCAGTCAAGTTTAGTTTTGTTGTGGGGTTTTTTTATGCTTTTGAGTATTTGTTTTTTTAATTTGATTATTGTTTATGGTTATTAAGTACTTTGGATTCATATTGCCATAAAGATGGCCAGTAGAAAAGCTCAAGAAAAATAAGCTAAATGAAGGAGGGAACCAGGGAAATACACCAGTCTGAAGCCCACAGGTTAACTGGAGTGGTGATAAAGGGCTCTGCTGGAGTAATACTGCTTTGCAGGTGGTAACTACCTTCCCTGTTCCCTGAGTTCTTCTTCTACCTCTGAGCCCTAAATTCAACCCATTTGTTTTAATTTGCCTGCATTTTCCCTGGGAAAAATGTTTATGTAACAATGGACCTCTCAGTAGGTCTTCCACCTTGTTTGTGGTGTACATGATTGCACCAACTCAGAGGCCTCTCTCTGTGTGTTCACTGTTTACTAAGACCTTGAAGGGTTCTTCAGGCTCCACTAGGCCTGAGAAGAGTCTATTGAGAATCTCAGCCTTTTTCTCTCTTCCGAGGTACTTCTTTTTATTAGACTGATAAACTCCTGAATTGTTGAAAAGCAGCCATTCGAAGAAGAATCTTGCTGATTCTCATGGGGTATGTCGGAGATATATTTACATCTCGGCTCTCTAGGTCTCTAACACTGCTAGGGCTAGGTGACCTCCCTAACTCAAAAAGAGACTATTGGGATACAATTAAGACACGCTGTTGTTTTTCAGTATTCAAAACACTCCAACAACCTTTTAGCAACCTAATTCCTTTTCCTTTTCTCGATGTGGATCTCCCTCTACTTTATTTTTTTTTTAATTAGGATTAAAAGGCCTGGTGAATGGAGTAATTTGGTTTTTTTTTTTTTCCTGGTAAAAGGCTAATCAGATATGGTAAATATAGGTCTCTCTCTCTCTCTCTCTCTCTCTCTCTCTCTCTCTCTCT
>CM053586.1:324375410-324395619 GCA_028646515.1 Pseudochirops corinnae
TGTGTGCATGTGTGAATAAGATTTGATGTTAGTAGATAGAGAAGAAGGCCTAGTTTACACCCAACTTCCAATAATGTACATAAATGAGTAACCTGGGAGGATCATTTAACTACCTAATGCTCAAGATAATTCTCTGAGACTATTAAACTGGAGTCAGAGTACATGATGTCAAATTCCACCTCTGATACTTTCTACCCATGCAACCTTAGACTTCACTTAATCTTTCTGGTCCTCAGCTCATCAGCAAAACGAAGGATTCAGCTAGGTGGCATAGTTAATAGAGTACCAGCCCTAGAGTGAGAAAGACTCATCTTCCAGAGTTCAAATCCAGTCTCAGACTCTTACTAGCTCTGTGACCTTCGACAAGTCACTTAACCCTGATTGCCTCAGTTTCCTCCTCAATAAAATGAGCTGGAGAAAGAAATGGCAAACTGCTCTAGTTTCTCTGCCAAGAAAACCCCAAATAGGGTCACAGCGAGTTGGACGTGACTGAAAATGACTGGACAGCAACAGTAAAAATAAAGGGGATAGATGAGTTGGTCTCTGAGGTGCCTTCTGTCTCCACATCTATGCCCTTGTGATCCCAAGTAGCAGAGAACATATTTATGTGTATAGGTAAAGGACCCTTCCTCACCTGAGAATTCTCTAATACCAGTGAAATCATAGGTTCACTCCCTCTGTTTATCCCTCTCCTCATCCACTTGCCTGAAAAATTGAACATTTATCCTGACATTTCTATTCAATATAATTCAATTCTAAAAACCTTTATTGAGCACCTCCTTTGTAGCAGGCACTTTGCTAGGTGCTAGGCATAACAAGTCAAAAAACAGAGAGTCCCTGTCCTCAAGGAGCTTATATTCAATTGATGGGGGATGGGGGAAGTGGGGTGGATGGCAACTTCTTCACCTCTGCCTCTTGACGCCTTTGACTTCTTCAAGCCTCAGCTCAAATCCTACCTTCTATAAGAGGCCTTTCCCAACCCACTCATCCTTCTGCAACTGCTAACACCTTCCCTCTGAGATTACCTTCACTTACACTGTACATGTCCTCTATGTACAACTTCTTTTTTTTGCATATTTTCTCTCCCATTAGACTATGAGCTTCTTGAGGACAGGGCCCTCGTATTTTTGCTTTCACTTGTACTCACAGCACAATACCTGACACACTCAAAATAAACATTTAATGAATGCTTATTTTCTTCATAGGCAGACTAAATGCTAAGTAATTTGGGAAGAGAGATTTCTAACAATTGCGGGCATCAGGAAAGGCCTCTTTTAGGAGTCAGTGCCTGAGTAGTACTTTGAATGTGGCTAAGGATTTGAGGAAAAGGTGAACAGGAAAGGAATTTTAGGCAGCAGGTACAGCTTCTGAAAAGGCCCAGAGCCAAGAGACGGAATGTTGTGTTTAGCATTAATATGGGGATGCAGATAGAACCATAAATATTTGCACTCCAAGTCTAAGTGAGAAGGAGTTACACCCTGACAAGTCAGGTCTAATTTACCTGGCACCTAGGAAACAAAGATTGAGTAACATTTATCCTACACAAACCTTTTCCTTTGCTTTTCCTTATAATTTGTTATTAAATGGATTTACCTCCAATTAATAAAAAATACATTCTCATTCATTTCCATCAAGGTCCAATCCATAAAAGGTAAAATCTCAAGTGAAAAATGTATTATGATTAAATGATGATGCTTCCTCCATCTTCTAGCGCCTTCATAGAGGAAGCTGATTGACTGTCTCATAGGAGATCTTCCTATTACTTGAAAATAATCTCCTCCAAATTCTACTCTGGCTTTTGTAAATTTAATAACTGTTTTAGATTTGTGAAACTCAGTTGACATAATGTGCCAGCAGTAGCTGGGAAGTTCTTGTTGCCCAGTTCCTTTCAAAATGTCCTACATATGGACTTTATGAGAATATGTACCTTCTTAGGAATATGTTTAGTAATTAAAAAAAATTTATTCTGGGCAGCTAGGTGGTACAGTGAATACAGCACCAGCCCTGGAGTCAGGAGGACCCGAGTTCAAGTGTGACCTCAGACACTTAACACAAAAAACTAGCCATGCAACCTTGGGCAAGTCGCTTAACCCCAATTGCCCTGAAAAAAAAAGCAAAAAAAAAAAAAAAAGAATTATTCTGAACTTTAAACTTCATTAAGGAAAAATGAACAGTTCTATCCATAAAACCCTGTTGTTTGATGTCTTTTCTCTGTTCCTTTATGTTATAACAGAATTCAATGATTATGTATTTGACTTTAATCTACAAAAGCTTATTGCAAGGGGTGAATGAAGTATACTTGGTGTCATGATATATCGTACTCCACTGTCAGCATCTATGAACTTCTTTCACAGTATTCTGTGAAATTTGTTAAGTTCTTTTACAGAATTTCTACCTTTTTTAACTTCAGTAAAATAGCATTCAGTAAAATGAGCTCCCATTGCCCAAAGGATTTTGGGACCATCTAGGGAAAATTGCAGTAACTTGGGTTCTTTGTTATGATGTTCTGCCAGTCCATCAATAAACAAACATATATTAAGTGCCTCCAATGTTCCAGGCGCTGTGATGAATACTAGAAAGCTAGGCATTATTAATTATTATTTCATATTTTTCTCTTTGTATCTCTTCTCCATATATGTGTTAGTTCAGCATCTATGGCATTGTTGTCTCCATCTGGTAAAATATAAACTTCTTGACTGCAGCAATATATAGTAAGCATTTAACAAATGCTTGTTAATTGATGCATCGAATTATCATAATAGTTATGATTTCCATGAACTTGGCATGGTGGATTGAGAACTAGCTTCAAGATCAAGGAGACCTGGGTTCTAGTCTTGCTTTTTACACTTATTGGCTATATCACTTTAGGTAAGTTGCTCAACATCTAAGTGTTGTAGGCAACTCTCTGACACTATAAATTTCAGAGAAGTTACTTGTAGAGGAAATTCCCCACTAGGAGAGTCCTATATGTAACAGACAGAGATAAACAAAGACCTATCAAAAAAAAAAAAAAGGACTGAGAAAAATTGGTTAGTCCAGTAGGAGGAATCATAGAATTTTAGAATTGGAAGGAGCCTTTTTGTTCTCCTCATCCAACTCAAACAGGCACAAGAATTCCTTGCAATATACCTGAAAAAAACAAACCACACATACAACAAATCAAACCAAATCAACAAGCACTTATTTATTATTTATTAAGTACCTAACATGAGCCAAGTACTCTGGGTTCTAGAATACAAATTACATAGCTCTTCAGTTTAAAACTAGAGCTACCATTTTAAATGGCTAAGAAGTATAGTTGTTAATATCCTCAGACATGTGATGTAAAAGATGGGTGTCAATATCATCAGACTTGTGATGTAAGAGATGGGTGTCAATATCAGCAGACATGTGATGTAAGAGATGGGTGCCAATATCATCAGACATGTGATGTAAGAGATGGGTGTCAATTTCATCAGACGTGTGATGTAAGAGATGGGTGTCAATATCATCAGACGTGTGATGTAAGAGATGGGTGTCAATATCATCAGACGTGTGATGTAAGAGATGAGTGTCAGTATCAGACGTGTCATGTAAGAGATGGGTGTCAATATCATCAGACGTGTGATGTAAGAGATGAGTGTCAGTATCAGACATGTCATGTAAGAGATGGGTGTCAATATCATCAGACGTGTGATGTAAGAGATGGGTGTCTCTATGGATACTTGGGTAAAATGTCATCCCCAGCCCACTCTAAAGCTATCACAGGCAGGTTGTTTGGAATGGTGCATGATTTCATACTGTAAGAATCAATCAAGTAAGCAAGCATTTATTAAACATTTATGTGCCAGACACTGTACTAGGTGTGGGGGACATAAATAAAATAATAAAACACTCTCAACTCACAAGTCAAGAATTTACATAGTATTTAGTGGTCTACTGATAGTGAAGGGCATATTGTTATTTAGATGTTTCAGTGAACTTTGGTAGCAACACAGAATGTTTTCAGATCGAAAAGATTTCTCAAAGCTTTCCAGGCATATTTGTTCCAAAACAGTATTAGTGTTTTCCAAATGGACTCTGGTTTACTGTACAGGAAGCAATCAACACCACCCAATATGCTTTTTGTGGTTTTAAAGGAACGTGGCAAGTATTTAGGTATCATGCTCTTCTTCATTCATTCCAAACAACTGAAGGTACTGAAATGCATCCACAATGTGTTGATATGTTATTGAAAGGAAACTTCTTACCATTTGGTCTTGAACTCCATGGAGTACAAAGAACTTTTTGGTATGCGAGGAGAGTACATAAGCCTTTCTGCTTGGGGAACTCAAGTAGAAATCTCCTCTGACTCTCCCATTTAAAAAAATGAGATGAGAACATCCTTTCTGGGAAATATCTCAGAGAGCTCTAATAAGATCTATAAGTTTTCTATTGATTGTGAATAGATTTGACCTAAATTTGATTTGTGGACATTGAAGTGTCATTGATGGTGACAACCAATTCCAAGAAGACTTGGACTGAAATAATGAAGATATTACAGCTTCACACAGATTGAAAAAGGAAATTGTATGAGAGGATTAAAGGCTGGAAAGGACCTTACAAACCTTTAGTCCAGGCCTATCTTTTATAAATGAATAAACTAAGGCCAAGAGGAGTTTAGGGACTTGCCTGAAATCAGGATCTGGACCCAAGCTATGCATTTCTGAGCATCCACAATTTCACGCTGCCTCAGTTTTGTCATTGCTATATAAGATGTGTTAATAGAGTATAAATCAGAGGATACTAATGGTACTTTAGGATCCTGGAAGGGACCTCGGAAGCCATCTAGTCCAGCTCCATAATTTTATGGATGAGGAAATTGAAGTGTAAGAAAGTTACTTGCCCAAGGTTATTCGGGTAGTAAATGTTAAAAGTGGGGTTTGAACCTAGATATTCAAACACTGCATCCAGCTGAGTTAAGAAGAAAATGCAGAGGTTTCTCTCTCATCTGTGATAAAAATGGATCATTACTTTATATTTAATACTTTTAAAAAACCATACAAATTCTCCTTTTAAAAAATGATCCCTTACAATCAGGGGTATGTGGGAGCAGCTCAAACTGGCTCAAGAGAAAAAAGCATTGACATTCTCCATGTGAGCATATACACCTCAGAAATTGTCCAATGCTACAAATCAAGGCTTAATTTGTTGTTTTGTTGATTGCCTAGACTTTAGAGGAAGCTAGATGAAGCTAGAGCCGGAGTCAGGAAAACAAGAGTTCAAATCCAGCCTTAGATACTTAATAGCTGTGTGACCCTGGGCAAATTATTTAACCTTTTCCAGCCTCAGTTACCTCATCTGTAAAATGGGTATAGGTATATTAACAACACCTCCCTCCCTCCCAGGATTGTTTTGAGGATCAAGTGAAAATATTTGTAAGCCGCTTCACAAACCTGAGTGCATTGTTATCCATACTGTTCAAAGAGCCAGTTGTTAAATATTTTCTAAAATATTAGAGTACAGACTTTTATTTCTGCTCCAAGCTCCATAGACCATGCTAAATGAGGAAGGCAAGAGAGAGAGGAAGACAGTGAAGGAAAAGGAAACCCAGAGACTACTTCAAGCACAGCTCACTCTTACCACTCTTTGTTATTACATTTAAATGTAAATGACAGTTCAGTAGCATTTTACCTACATTGAAAATAATTCATGATACTTCAAGACGGAAAAATTTCAATTTGATTACTGTGCTTTGGAAAACAATAACTCTTGATGAAACCCTAGAATATTAGAAAATAATGAATATGAATCAACAGAAGTCTAATTAAATTTTACCTGAACATTTTCAAATGTATTTGCAAGTGATAGTTATAAAAAAAAAATCTTTTGTCTTTTAATTCTATTTTTTTTTTTGGGGGGGGGGGGTCTGGAACTGTGATTGTATTAGCATGAAGAACTGCTATGGAAACTACCATGGAGAGCTCTACTCTGAGCTGCCCAGGCCAAGGAGGGGTTACCCATCTTCAAATGGATAGTGTGTTCAAGAGTCAAGATTTAAATAAATTAATCAACCAATGAGTAAAAAAAAAAAAAAAAAAAGGCAAAAAACCCACCTGTTAAGCATTTACTATGTGCCAAGCACTGTACTAAGCACCAGGGACACAAAGAGAAAAAGCAGGCCAGTCCCTGCTCTCAAGAACCTCCCATTCCAACGGGGAAAACAACACACAAAACAAAGATCAGCTGTGGGGCAGATACAAAAGTCCAGGGAGTTCTTATGTTACATCAGAAGATTAGATGACTATGCCAGATGTCTGCAAGGAAGTTGGTAAGGCCTAGGAATGCTCGATCTCACTAGAAGGAAGAGAGTTGGTAGTAACTTCCATCTCTTTCAAGCCATGTGAATAATCAACCAGACTTCATTAAAGTCTGAATGACCAAGCTAGGGGAAGAGGACCAATGGAGAAAGGAAAAGGAGGGCATCCCTCATTTGTGGAAAATGTTTCTACCACCCCAGTCTTCCTGACTCCAAGGGTGTCCCTCTTGCCACTACTTTATATTGGCTATATTCAGATAAATAAAATATTCTAAGGTATAAGCACCCTATAGCAAGGGCAAATATATATAGTATTTGAAAATAGCCCCATGAATTAGATCCATATAGACATGTTAGAAAATTCAAAGGACAGGAAGGAAGAAATTAGCACAAGGTTTTCAATAGGTCAGGGACAAAGTATACTTTTTCGAGGGAGTGAGGTAGTAGCCCCAAATCCTCTGGAGTTTTAATTCACCACTTAATCACTCTGTGTGTTCCATTGCCATCCTCAAGGTGGCAACAAAAGTGATTTATATTGCCAGTATGTTAGGTGCAGCAATTAGGTGGCACAGTGGATAGAACCTGGGGCCTGGAGTCAAGAAGTATTGAGTTCGAATATGACCTCACACACTTATAAGCTGTGTAAATCTGAGCAAGTCACTTAACTCTATTTGCCTCAGTTTCTTCATCTGTAAAATGAGCTAGAGAAGGAAATGGCAAACCAGTCTAGTACTTTTTCTAAGAAAATCCCAAATGAGATCACAAAAAGTAAGATATTATTGAAATGACTGAACAATAAAAAACGTATTTGGTGGACTCCCAAGGTGAACTTATGGGGGGATATGGACAAAATTATACAAAATAAGCAAACATGGATGAATTGTGATCTGTGTCATTGAATCCATGGGATCCCAGATTCATTCTAACATTGGAGAACAGTCATTATGTATTACTCTTTGGGATTTATAAACCTGGTCTTATTAACACCAGTAAAATCAGAAATAAAACATCAGTAGTTCAATATTCTACCCCAAACTCTAATAATTAGGCATTTGTCTTCCATTTTAGAAGTTAATGAATGTCAAACACTTTGTGGCCTAAGGTGCTCCATTGAACCATGAAATGTATGATGAAACATTCATTGGAAAAACTGTTGCATCTCATGTCCAACGAAGCACTAAAATATTCTTATAACATCTCCCTTTGTCCTTGATGAGTAGGGGGTGAGTTAATGGGAAAGTACATGTTTGTTAAACTCCCTTTACACTTAACAAAATGGCATTGTTGAAAGAAGTCTTCATGTGTGGCTCAAGATTAGAATGTTGCTGAATGAAAATGCAGAATCTGGTGAAATGAATGGGCTTCACTCCAGTGGGAAAGTGTGTGGATTTTATTTCCACATTCCAGTCTTTTCATTCCCATAAGACTTGGAATGACTGCAATGAAAGGTTTGGAACCATCAAAAACAAGACAAGTAATAGTATTCCTATTGGACTCTAAGTACTTTCCATTGGAAGAACTCAAAAAAATCAAGAGTCCCATTGTTGTGAAACGTATTAGAGGAGACTTGCTTGACATTTTTTTTTTTTTAGGTTTTGATGGTATTTCTGGTGGTGTTGACTTAGAATGATTGACGATGCCATGGAAAAGAAAGGCAGGAATTTTAACTCTGGCTGTAACTACCTCAATAACAGTCAGAGCTTGTCTGAGGAAGAGAAGTAGAGTTATTTTTTCCACCATTACAAGAAAAAATGGTGTAGAAAATGGCTTTTCTTCTGTGTTAATATAATTCTAATAACAGGGATCATTGGCTCTGAACTTTCTTGACCTTAGTCTGTTCCCTTTTGCTAAAGTCATTAAGATGATTAGAACTTTGATCAGGGTTACAGTGTTAAAATTCTTCAGGTTTTTTTTCTCCCATTTCCTCTGAACTGAATCAACTGGTTTGAAACCTCAGCACATATCCTATTAATCTAGTCTAACTCTTCCATCAGTCGGGGTGAGACTCTCCAACAGATTCCCTGAATCTGTGTTACAAAACATAAATCACAGGATTAAACTTGTAGGGGATGATGAAAGCTGAATTCATGTACATACATGTGGCCGGACAAATGGGTCCTTTTAGTATTTAACCTGAATGAAAGCAATAAATTTGAAACAGGTTTAACCAACCATATTGGTAATCCACAACAGATTCCATAAATGTTGTTGAATGAACATTGGTTTTGTTCAATAATCCTTTGGATTAAAGCAGGGAGGGATAACTCAAACAATCTGTTAAGAATCACATTATTTGGCTATTTCACAGTGATCGACTGAAAACTATCTGAGTTGTTTTATATCTTACTCATAAACCAGGGAGAATATTGGTTATCTTTCAAAGCAGGATTCAAGTTAGACTGAATAGTATAGAAGAATGGCCTAAACCAGGAAGAAAATTGTAGAGACGATTCTTGATTATTTCCAATATTCCAGCAGATTTGTGATGTCATCAGTATAAGCAGTTTCCTCCAGTAATTGACTTTTCTGTCATTCTTCTCCATATTCTCTCCATAAATCTGCCATAGGGAGTCTACCCAACATGGTAGGGACCTTTCTCAAGTCCTCTTGACATTGTATGGACATGAAAGAAGCAACTGCATTGTCCAATGGTACTCTGAGGTCTCTTGTCTCTCTGACTCTTTCTGTTTTTCTATGATCAATTAGTCTTTCCCCCCAAACCATACATTTCTCTTGAATACATCATTTTCATCAATTTGGTGTGATTCATTTGTAGTGAGTTCCAGCCTGCTCATGCGCATCTTGCACATTATGTTGCTGGGTGGGTGGCTCTCAAGTTTAATTTTTTTAGAGATCATTCAGGTAAAAACATAGCAAGTCTTATTTTCCATTTATGGACATTTATTCTGCCAAGCACCTAGATCTCGTGGTAATAGAATAACAACACTAGAGACAGGAAAAACCTGAGTTTGAATCTTGCCTCAGATGCTTACTAGTGTAACCCCAAACAAGTCACTTAATTTCTCTCAAACTCAGCTTCTTAATCTGTAAAATGAGATCAATAATAGCCCCTCACACACCAGATTATGAGAATCAAAGAAGATAATATATGTAAAGAACTTTGCAAACCTCAGAGCACTGTATAAATGGTAGCTAGTGTTACCAATTGTAGGATAGAATCATTTTAAACTAAATGAGGGGAAAGCTATATGTATGAGTTACCTAGATTTTAGCAAAGCTTTTAATAAAGTATTTAATGTTATCCTCATGGAAAATGTAGAAATGTACAGATTGGACAATAACAGTCAGGGGCATTCAGAGCTTGCTTTATTTATTTACCATGCTTTCTTTTGTTCTTATTTTTTGGTAGCCGCAGGTCCAATTACAAGAGAAATTTATTTAGCATTTCACCCTTCTCTCCCATGCATTACTGCAAATAACCAGGTATTGAATATTACATTCTTAGAGTCTCAACCAAGACAATATTGTAAAGTTAGTGTTTGAAGGTCCTGGATTCCCCACCCCTGTGCTATGTGATAATACTTGCATTGATATTGTCAAGGTGGGCCTTATTCCACTTTGACTTCTCCCTTATGTAAGTAGAGTTGTCTTGAATTTTATGTGATGGAATCATATTAAATGCTTTTGCCATAATTTAGAAAAAATATTGTCCTGGGGCGGCTAGGTGGCGCAGTGAATAGAGTACCGGCTTTGGAGTCAGGAGGACCTGAGTTCAAATCTGGCCTCAGACACTTAACACACAAAAAACTAGCCATGTGACCTTGGGCAAGTCACTTAACCCCAACTGCCCTCCAAAAAGCTATATATATATATATATATATATATATATTGTCCTGTTTTAGAATAGTTGGTAGCATTGTCAGGGGCCATGACCACAGAAAAGATGAGTCTATGTAAAACTGGATTATAATGGATGGAGTGTACAATTAGTACATAGTTTCATCTTTCCCAGGTATCAAGAAATTCAGGAGCTTGAGGTGAGCCATTTCAGGACAGGTGTATAATTTTCAAGACTTGAGATCATACATATCTCAAGAGCTGGTTTGTTTTCAGCCTGAGGGCAGCCTTCTTGAGTTATATTTCTGCTGCTGCTTGTAGGTATCTCTCCCCACTTGCATCTTCCACAACACCAACTCTTAACCCACAGACTTCTCTTTATAGTCGTCCCCTCCCCCCTAAGTAGGGTAAAATGCATAAGGTCTAAGTCTACTTTATTTTAAAAACATTATTTAATAAAAAATAGAAAGATCACCAGAAAAGCATGAACTCTTAAAGACTCTGGTGAGAGGAAGAGTAGCAAAATGAATGGAAAGTTAGCCTTAGAGTCAAGAATGTAGCTCCTTGAGGGTAAGGACTGTTTCATTCTCATCTTTGTATCATGAGTGGCTAGCGCAGAGCCTGCCAAACAGTAGGCACTTAATATATACTTGTTGACTTGAATTAAACTCCTTTTTCTACTCTTAGGAGCTGTGTGACCCTGGACAAGTCACTTAATATCTCAATGCCTTCAGGCAACTCATTAAGGCTTAAGTTAAAAAACTAGTTAGAGGGAATTTCCTGTACCAATGCAGATCACATCTCTACAATTATAATCTCCTTAGAGTGTTGTCCCTAGAGCATTGAGTAGTCAAGTGATTTACCCAGGGTCACAGAAATAATGTGTGTCAGCAGTAGGATTTAAATTAGTCTTCCTCACTTTGAGACCAGGTCTCTATCCTCTACTCCAAAATGCCACTACTGTCCTAACATTAAATAAAAGTTAACATTTCCCTGAGGACTCCCCACCTCTAGCAACCATCTATAATATAGACCATATCATTTCTCCTAAACTTCCTTTTACAGAGCCTACAGGAGAAGCTGGCATCCTTCTTGCTCCCCACAATTACTTCCAGACCTACTATCCTACTATCCTACTATGGTTCATACCATTTCAATTATACCACTTTTCTTTGAATTTTGACCATCTGTCAAACCTCTAGGGTATTCTCCCACCTCTCTCAAGGATCTCAACACCTGGTTTACAATCTTCCACCCAGCTACCATCATGGATGGTGACATTGATGGCCCTTCTAGTCTTGTCAGTGACCCTGCTAACCCATTGTCCTAAGAGTTCTTTAAGTTCTTCAATTCTTATGAGTTCTATGTCTACTCTTCTTCAGCCAGGATTTGTCCTGGGTCCTCCTCTCTTCTCCCTCTGTAATATTTCAATTGACAATCTCATCAGCTACCATGGTTTCACTGATCTTCTCTATGCAGATAATTCTTAGATCTACTTGTCCAGCTCTAACTTCTTTCCTAACCTCCAGTCTCACATCCCCAGCTGCCTATTTGACACCTTAAACTCAATATGCCCAAAACTAATATCATTCTCTTTCCCTCAAAACTCTCTACTCTTCTGATCTTCTCTATTACTATCAAGGATACAACGATTCTCCCAGCTTCCCAGGCTCCCAACCAAGGTGTCATGTTCAACTTCTCCTTCTTTCTAGCCCTTCTAATCCACTTCTAATGCCAAATCCCGTAATTTCTACCTTTATAACAGCTCTTATATACACCCCCTTCTCTTCTATGATACTTCCACCATCCCATGGTTGTGATGCAGGCTATCATCACCTCACAACTGGGTCATTGCAATAACCAGCTATTTCATCTCTCTTACCTGACTCAAACTCAGACACAATTAGTCAGTTGCAAAATCCTATTGATTCTATCTCAACAATTGCACATTCTTTCTATTCCCACTGCACCTACCCCAGTTCAGGCTCTTTGTCTACTTTTTCTTAAACTATTATTGCAAAGGCCTAACTGTCCTTCCTTCCTCCAGAAAACCCAATCCTATCCAATCTATCCTTTATAGTCCCCAACATAGGATAATGAGCATGTCAGTCTTCTGTTTGAGACCTTCTATTCAAAATCTTTATGGCCTCTACCATCCCTTGGCTGACAACTTTGGGACTTTTACTGACTTCTCCACTATTCCCCAGCAAGTTTGTTATTGAAATTACCTCATCTCCCTGTAAGACCCCATAGCTTTGGTACTCCACCTCATCACTATCCTCCACCTCTCTGATTGGAGCTCCAGTGGGGCCATGAATTCAAACTTCCAACTCAGATATCTCCTCATCTATCAACTGGCTATACAACCATGGGTCTTCTCTGACTGATTTCTCCATCATATCTTTTGGGTTGAGTATCTCTGTGTCCTCCTCACTCCTCACACACCCTCCTGCTGCTTTTCAGATCCATTAAATTGTAAGCTCCTTGAGGGCATGGAGTGCCTTTCTCTTTCACGTTTGTACCCTCTTGCACATAGTAGATAAATGTTTATTAACCAACTGACTATAAAATAACACATGAAATGCTTAGTCTGGCATTCAAGATTCTACACAATTTGTCATCAGAGTATCATAGGATCAAAGGTAATAAGCTGGAATAAATCTCCGATGACATCTAGTCTAATCTCCTTATTTTACAGATGAAAAAAAATTAAGATGAGTTAGATAAAGTGATTTGCCCTAAATCACACAAAGAACCATAGGTCTAGAACCAAAAAGGACCCAAGAGGTCATCTATTCCAACCTAATCGTTTTATAGATAAGGAAACTGAGACCCAGGGAAGTGGGCTCACTTGCCCGGGGACCAAAAAGCAAGAAATGTCAGAGGCAGATTTCAAACCCAGATAGTTTGACTGTAGAACCAATGTTCTTTCCAACATACTAGACTTTTCTCCTCTAAATTCCAGATTCCAGCTAAATTGTAATATTACCCATTCACTTATTTGATTCTGCCAACACAACTCTGTACCTTTACTCATACTGGTGCTCACACTTGAAATAGATTCACCCACCCTTTCAATCAATTAACAAACATTTGTTCCATTTATTCCTAATATTCCTTCCTTCCCTCCTTCCTCTTTCCCTTCTTTCATTCCTTCTTATTAAGTATTTACTACATTCCAAACACAATGCTCAACCTAGGAATAGGAAGAAAGGAAAACAAAAAAAAACAAAAATCAATCCCTGCCCTCAAGGATCTTACACTTTGAAAGTCCTTCCCTTCCTTCCAGGCTCAATTCTGGAGCTACTTTCTCCATGAAATCTCCCAAGATTCCTCTAAAGTGATATATCTCCCTCCTCAAATTTCACATAGCATTTTTTTTAATGAACCTCAGTTTGGAGACAGAGCATCTGGATTCAAATCCTTTAAATCACAGCTCTGCCACTCATTATTGGTGTTGATTTGGGCACATTACTTAACCTCAATTTCTGTAAATCTGTACGAAATTTACAAAATCTGTAAAATTAGGGTGATTATCATGTGATTCTCTGGATTCATTACATCCTGCCTCGTAACAGAGTTATTTGTGTACATGTGTTATTTCCCTTTTAGATTATGAGTTCCTTAAGGGCAGAATCCATTATATATTTCATTTTTATATCTCTCCTAGCATTAAAACCTTGTCAGTGTTAGATGCTTAGTATACAATTATTAAACTGAATTCATAAATTTAGATTCACAGAATGTTAGGTCTATAAGGGGCCTAAGATATTATCTAGGTCACTCTACCATTCTCCCAGTGTGGAAATTGAGGCACAGAGATAAGGACTGATTTATTCAAGTTCACATTGCTAGCAAGTGACAGATCTAGGATTCAGATGTAGCTGTACAAAATCAGAGACATGTAAAAACAGAATGGCATGCCTTGGGAAGCAGTGAATTTCCCACTTCCACTTCCCATGCCTGGAGGTTTTTAAGCTAAAGATACATGATAAGTATGTGACAGAGAAAAGTTTGTTTCAAGTAATCAGTTGGACTAATTGGCCTCTGGGATTTCTTCCACCCTAAAATTCTTTGATTCAGAGTCTTCAAACACCATTCTTAAAAATGAGAAAGCAAAGGAGTTCACTGATAGCCTTTTTTTATAGAAAATTAAGTTGTGAGAATTAATGAAATAATGTCTATAAAGAGGTTAGCACATAGTAGGCTCTATATAAATTATTACTGTTTTCCCTTCTGCATTTTACAGTTGACGAAGCTGAGGAAAGAAAGGGCCACATGGCTAGTCCGCAACTAAGTCTAGCGATCTCACTGCACTACAGCCGCCACCAGGTCAGCATTTATCAAACCACTCACACTGGGACTGCAAAAAAGGAGAGCTGTCCCATCAACCCTGAGTGTCATCAGTGAGACTAAAATTTGAAGCCTGAACAACAAATATCTAGACCCTTGCTGTTGTTTTATTTTTTCTGTTTTGTGAGTTCAGATTTCAAGTTTTGCTTGTTTTAAAGAGAGCCACGCGTATGCATTTTTCTGCCAAAGTTTTGAAATTTTTCTTGTCACTATCCAATGGGACAAATGCAACATAATGGAAATCTAGGTGAAGGTTATGCCAGCTCTGGTCTCAGCCAACGTGTATCCAGTATAAGAAGTGGTCCACACTCAGGAGTCCCCACTCTGTGTGCCTTTTAGGAACATATATATATGTACATGTGTGTGTATATATATATGTATATATAGTCTTTTCCATCCTATTATTATTTCTCTCTGCTTCTCTCCTTTTTTCTCCCTTTCTTCCTCCCAATTATTATTGCCAATTATAATAATCATAACTTAATGCTGATAGAACAGACAGATGTGAATCTCTAAGAAAAATACCAATTACAGAAATCTGAATTTAAAAAAAAGAAAAAAATGAGATGACATTTTGACAAATACATCTCTTACTTTACAAAGATTCATCAGAGACATGTTTTAATTGCTGCATTTCCACAAGTTTTTTTTTTTTGCTTTTTTGGGGGGAAGGTAGGGCAATTGGGGCTAAGTGACCTGTTCAAGGTCACACAGCTAGTTTTTTGTGTTATGTGTCTGAGGCCGCATTTGAACTCAGGTCCTCCTGACTCCTCCTGGTCTATTCACTGTATCACCTAGCCACCCCCACTTCCTAGCTGCCCCCCACAGGTTTTTACAAAATACTTTCATATACATGATTTTGATCTTTATAATCAGCTGCTCTGGGAAAGCGTCAGGACCATGGAGCAGCAAACAGAGGCTCAGAAAGGGTCTTTCTCAAGATTCCAACAGTTGAAAACAGTAGCAACAGGCTAAGAACAAGGGCTTTGATTCTCATTCAGATATGCCTTCCAAAATGCTCTACTCCTCATATTTTAACCCTGTTGATGGTACTTGGGGTTAATGGGATAGTTCTCCTCTTTTAAGAGTACATAATTATGGATGGCTTTATAAATGCTAACTTAGAGGTGGTTGTGGTGGAGAAAAAATCTGGATTCAGGGGCCTTGGGTTACCTAGCTGTGTGGCCCTGGTGAAGTCATTTCCTCTTTCTTTGTCTCAGTCATCTCATCTATAAAGTGGGAAAGGGAAAGGAATAAACATTCGTGCAGTGCCTACTATTGCCAAGCACTATGTTAAGTGCATCAAAAATATCATCTCATTTGATCCTCACAACCACAACCCTGGAAGCTGGTGCTGTTTTTCCCTTGTTGCTATTGAAGAAACTGAGTCCAAGAAAGGTTAGGTGATTTGCCCTGGACCACACAGCTTATAATGGCAGCTAGGAGGTGAAATAGAGCACTAGACCTGAAGTCAAGAAGACCCGACACTAGCTGTGTGACCTGGGCAAGTCACTTAACCCTGTTTGCCTCAGTTTCCTGATCTGTCAAATAAGCTGGAGAAGGAAATGGCAAACCACTCTAGTGTCTTTGTCAAGGAAACCCCAAATGGGGGCCACAAAGAGTTGGACGTGACTGAAATGGTCAGATTTGCCCTCAGGTCTTTCTGACTCCAGGTCTAGTGCTTCATGCACTAAGCCACCTAGCTGCCTCTAAAGCTTAATGAAGTTGCTTTGTAAACCCTTGAGAGGCATTTTGGTATGGTGGGAAGAGTGCTGAATGTGGAGTTAGCAGAACTAAGTTTGAGTCTCACCTCTACTACTTACACCTGTATGACTTTGGGTAAATCACTTAACATGTGGCTCTTGGTCCCTCATCTGAATGATGAGAAGCCTCTGGGGTTTCCTCTGGATCTATGATCCTTATTATCCATTGTAAAATGGAGGGGGCTTAAATATATTAGGTGTCAAAAAGCATCTTGTTCTCATCTCTTTGGGTGTCATCTCCACTTCATGGAGGCCAATAATTAATAAAAAAAATAAAATAAATAAAATAAAAATAATAACTCATCAAGCCCTTCTCTGATTCCCTTTCCCCAACTTCCCACAGAATTTGGAAGTGCCTTTGTTTTTGCCTTAAAAAATGGGCCTAATGCTTAAACATGGCTGCCTAGTGGGGTTGTTGGAAGGAACTCGTTTTGTATTGGTGAAAACATCATGGAAATATGTGCTGTCATCATTATGATAAGGGCGAGCTGGGAGAGACTGGAGGCAAAGAAACCAATGAGGCTGTTGTAATAGTCCAGGTGGGCGGTAATGAGGGCCTGTACCAGGGTGGTGGCCATGGTAATAGAAAGGAAGGGACTGATTTAGATATGGCTTGGATAAAGGCCTACCCTTGAAGATAGCATGCTTATCAGATCTACAGGTGACTCAGAGCCAAATGGGATACTAGACAGTTGGATAGTCGAGTCAGGCTTCCTAAAGATCAAAACAAGCTGGAATGCTAGTCTAAATATAATAAGACAAAAGGGGGAGAAAGAGAAGGTGGAGCATGAGGAGGAAAATCGGAGATGGAGACAAAAAAAATGCAAAAGGAGGAAGAGAAGCAGTAAAAGATGCAAACTCATCCTAAGTCAAAGAATGGCTTCTTTTTAGTTAGCACTAATACTTTCTGTGGAGCTAAAGCATTTACATATCTCACAAATGCTTAGAAGAAACCACTGAGGTAAGGAAATATCACTGTCTCAATTTAAAGGAAAAGGGAAAGCTCAAGGAATGTAAGTGACTCTCCCAAGGTTGCAGGGCTCATCAGTCAGTGTCAAGATCCAAGGAACACATCAGAGTCTTCTCCATCCAATGCCCTTTTTAAGACAGTACAGCTCCCTGAGAAATACTCAGAAACAGAGATGAAAAATGGAGTACTTTATAATGAAACCTGTGAATCTAAAATAGCCAAAATTAAGGACAGAGAGACCAGAGAGAGACAGAAACAGAAAAATTTTAAGGCATGCCTTGAATATTTTGAAGTGAATAAAAGGAAAGGGAGGGGAGAGAGACACACACGAAGACAGAAAGAGAGAGAGTGAGAGAGAGAAAGAGAGAGAGGGGGAGGTAAGGGGGGAGGGGGAGAAGGAGTGGGAGAAGGAGAGAGAGAGAAAGAGAGAGAGAGAAGAAAGAGGAGGGAGGAGAGAGGGAGGAGGGAGAGAGGAGGAAGAGAGGAAGGAGAGAAGGATGAAGAAGGTAGGATAGAAAGAGAAAAAGAGAAAGAGAAATAGGGAAAGACAAAAGGGGAGAGAGGGAGAAAGAGAGACACACAGGGAATGATTTCGTTTAAATGAATGAGGAAGGGAATTCAGAGATTGGTGACTAACCATAGAAAACACCTGCCTTCCTGAAATTAGAATCCAAGCATCAAGGCACCAGGAACTCTGACTCATAATAACTGCCAAATGAGTGAAGCCCAATCTCTTAAAGTAAAAGGGTCCTAAATTGTAATTGGACCATCATGGATTAAATTTCAATACCTGAAAATTTTCTCAGAAATGAATAGGCTATTGGGAAGACTGTGGAGCCTGGGCATAATACGCTTCCCACAGCTGATCCTGGCAGGTCACTCATTTGGCACCAAATAAAGGTCCCAAGTGGTCTTTAAGGGTATTCAGCTGCTGAGTGCTTACTTTATTCATCCTTCATTGTGCTCCTGGTAGCAGATCCAAAGAAGGCGCCTCAATCAGCTCTGTGGGTGAAATGCTCGTTCCTCTGCAGAGCCTGGGATCTCTCTGGCCTGGCTGTACCACTTCAGAGAGAGTTCTTCGAGTTAGGGACACTCTGAATCTTAATGGTTTCTAAGAAATGTTGTTAAAAAGGAGAAATGGGGTGGGGAAGGACAAAAGGAGCGGGGAGAACAAGTAACTTGGATTTTATTTGAGGTTGGGGTAGTAGCCACAAGAAGTCTCATTTGTGACTGTAATTCCCATAACTTTAGAAAACTGGGAAGTCCCATTTGGAGGCCATCGAGTACATACACAAACAAAAGCTATGGCTTAATGGAAGGCAACCATCAAAGACTGACCAATGCTAATGCAGTTGTAAGCTGCATTGAGAGGAATGGAATATATAGGACTTTGGAAGTAATAAATCCCCCTGTATCCTGCCCACATCAGACTGTAGGTTAGGGACACACAGAAGAGAGCACCCAGGATGATGAAGGGACTGGAGGTTGTACTAGAGGAGGGTCATTTGGGTGAATTGGAGGTGTTTGGCCTGGAGAAGAGGGACAAAGAAACCCAGAAGCAATGGGTGGGAGATCGAGAAGGGCAGATTTTAGTGCAATGATTTCCTAATAATTAGACCTCCCCAGTCGTACAGTGGGTTCTTCCTGCCTGGAGGTCTTCAAGCAAGATTATAAATTTGATCTCATTTGGGATGTGACATATAATGGCATCCAGGTGGCATAGTGGATGATTGCATGCTGAATTTGAAGGTAGGAAGAGCTGAGTTCAAATCTTGCCTCAGACACTCACCTACTATGTGACTTGGGCAATTCTTTTAACTTCTCTCTATTTCAGTTTGGTCTTGGGCAAAATTAAAGGCCCTGACTCCTAACCATGCTTTCAACCCTAAATCTATGTTCCTATAATCCTGTGTTGTTAAGGGGATTCTTATTCAAGCACAGGATGGCCTCGGTGGCAACTGAGATTCCTCCCTCTTCTGAGATTCTGCAAAAATTATCCATTGTATCTCCTCTAGAATCAAATTTAAAATTTTTCATTTGGTTTCTGTGGTTGCATTTTCTCTGAGTTACTGAGAAGAGCAAAAGTCAATTCATTCAAAAGCTTCAGTTTGGGGAGTGTTAACTTCTGAGTCTTATGTTCCACATTAGGCATTTTTTGTGTCAGTCCTGGTAATGTTTTCTAATCACAAAATAATATTTCCTGTCCTCCCCCATATGGGCTTTAGAACTGCAGGAGCTAAAGTCTCTCTACAAAGGTCATGAACCTGTCTGCTGAAGTACAGATGAATGTAAAATATTCGACTGAGTTTAACAGGTCTTATTAATGTGCAGACCCGGAATGCATTTTTTATTTAAATTTATCAAAAGGCTGAAAGGCCAGGGTTTTGTTTTTTTTTTTTATTGTTTTGCCTTTGGTTTAGTAGAATTACTGCATGTTGCTACAAATGAAATGTACCAGGATAAGGTCTACCTAATTATTTTACATAGATCGGAGTTGCAGTTGTACCTAATATTTCTAAGACCTCTTAGTGGTGGGAAGTCTTTTCCATTAGGACTAGAAACTGGTGCTAATTATTTTACTTAAAGCTTATCGAAATTTGATCTGAGCAGGAAACAAATCTGGCATGTAATCTATGAGCTTAGGGCTATTATGAAGAGATTGTTTCAGGGTGAGGAAGCTAGAGAAATATATACAAATTGTTTTTTTCTTTTCTCTTTATTGTCTTGGAAGTCATAATTCCAAAGAGTTATGGTTGGCCCATTTCAGCAAATTCTTAAATAGAATACAATAGGCCATTTGTTTCAGTTGATTTTAAGTTCCTTGAGGGCAGGAACTATATTTTATTTTGTATGTCTCCTTAGCACAGTGCTTGGCACATAGGAATTTAATAACTTCTTATCAAACTGGATTGGATAGTGTTATGGGAATCTAAAGATCTTCCCTGCCCCTAGGCCCTTTGCTGAAGTGGCTACGTGACTTTGAGGACCCTTGGATATTTGAAAGTATACTGTGTTCCCTAATAGGCTGAATGTGGTCACGTGGAGCCT
>CM053586.1:324396119-324433325 GCA_028646515.1 Pseudochirops corinnae
TAAATGATATGTTTGATTAAAGTAAGATTGTTAACCCATTTTGAGTTGCTTTCCTTTAGAAAAGCAGATCTAAGAACCTGTGCTAGTAGCTGCCCTAGGCATGCTAGGGTGCTTACTGTTACAGATAGTTTTCTTGATTTGAATCTTGGAAGATGTCTAATGTTCAAATTTTATGAACCAAAAGACCTTTAGTATACTTATTAATAAAACAATAAACTTGAATAAGCATTTTCACTTCAAGCCATCACGTATTAAGCAGTAGAATGCTGAGTTTTGAGTCAGAAAGATACAGGTTCAGATTCTGCATCAGAGAGTTAGTTGTGTGGTCTAGAACAAGTCAATTAACTCCTCTCAGACTCTGTTTCCTTATCTGTAACATGAGGTAGTTGGACTCAGTGGCCTTCAAAATGTCTTCTCGCTCTGTATTTGATTCTGTGATCCTGTGAGCATGGATTGTATATAAGGTGTCACAACAGTCCCAGAGATTTACCATGAGGAAACATCATGAAGTGAACACTTCCATCAGAAGACCTACTTATTCCAGGGGAGGAAACCAAGAAAGTCAACCTAAGCCTTCATTTCTATAGATTAAGATGTATAAACAAAGGGTTTGTACTCCACAGCTTATAGGGTCCTTCTAGCTCTATGTTCCTAGTTACTCAATGATCCTCATTAGCATGTTCTCCTGAGTGGGAGATGACATACACACAAATAATTTATAATAGGGGGGAAGAGAGGTCTTCATGAAGTGTTCAAGGAAAAATTGAGGAGCTTTCATAGCTTTCAGCTATGGGCCTTATTTGACTACTTTTCCAAAACGAATTCCAGTATCTCAGAAATGTACTTTATTCATTTTTCAAGGCAAATTATCCAAAAAAGATTGGCTACACGCCATCGTTTTCTTTTTCACGATGGTAAAATGTTGTTTGGCAGTTTTCTCAAGAAAAAACTATTTCATTATACCTTTAAAAAGAACATTTTGCAGTTGGGCAAAGAAAAATGCCCCATGCCATACTTAAATATTAAACGGAAAAAATATTTTTGTAATTCATTGGGGCTAGTCAGTGTTTTGACTTGGTCTTTCTTTTTTTTAAAACATCAGACCAGTTGTTTCACTGGTATAGACTCTCAATGAGAAAATGTGGATCAGTACCTGCTTATCAGTTAAGACAGATGCCTCTATGACCCTGAGAAGTTGTGACTTGTCCAAGATCACACAACTAATAGATATCAGTGGCAGTAATTGAGCTTAAGTCTCCCTGACTGAAGAATCATTCTCCCACCTTCGGGTGCAGGTCTTTGGCAAACCGTATTTCATGTTTGTTTATGAACATATTGAATTCAGCAACAGTACATTACAACAAAGAATAGAGCAAAACAAACTTTAGGTAAGTCTTTCCCTGCCTACACATACACTGTTATCAGATTATGTCTTCATTGCCCAGATGTCATGAAGAAGAAAGTTGTATTGTCTGGTTTTTCCCCCCAATCTGTCTTGCCTACAGCGTGTCAACTGGAGAGTTCATAAAATGCATTAAATTTTCCCTAGAAACAAGTGCAAATAAGGAAAAAAAAAAAGGGGGGGGGGTGGCTTTTTTGAAATGAATTTGAGTTGAATTACAGTAGGGCTAGAAGGCCAATCTGGCTCCAAATTCTACTTTTCAAATATACCAGACTTGGATCAGGAGTAATCTTGGTGGCTCAGTGGATAGAGTGTTGAGCCTGGAATGGGGAAGATGAGTTCAAATCTCTCCTCAGACACTCACTAGCTGTGTAACCCTGGACAAATCACTTGATCTCTGCTTCTATTTCTTCAACCACAGAATGAGAACGTTAATAGTACTTTTGGGCTGTTGTATCAAATGAGATGTTTGTAAAGAGCTTAGCTCGACTCCTGGTACATAGTAAGCCCTTAATAAGTACTTGTTTCCTTCCTTCCTTTCAGAAGCCTCAGGAGTCTAAGACTGGCATTGCAGATGAGTTGTTGTTCTGCATTAGTAGGGACAGTTTCCCCACCTGGAGCTCCCCAGATCTAGAGCTGGGAAGGCTTTTTCAGGTTTTCTAGTCCAATCCTCTCATTTTACAAATGAATAACTGAGGTAACCTAGAGGAAGTAAACAGCTTGCCCAAAGTCACACAGAAAATGGCAGAACCAGGGTGATGCCAAGTTCAACACTCTAAGTTCAGTGTTCTTCCAAGGTATCAATACCTTCACCCCCCCCCCCAAAAAATAGAAGCCAATTTGAGCCTAATTTTTATGCTTTTTAGCATTTCTAACTAACTGAAAAAGTTGGTTATGCATCTGTCTCTTTGACTGGCTCACTTTCAGGAGCCCTGTTCCAATAGTTCACGTAGGGAGAAGTCATAAGAGGAGCTCCCAGGTCCTTTCCTCAGCTTACCCAAGAATCAAAAGTAAAAGTAGCAAATTGAAATGGAGACATTGCCACAATTCTTCAGCAAAAGCAGACCAAAGTTCCTCTTTGGGATGAAAACCCAAATAATTTAAATTACATTTTTCTGGTCTAGTTGTTTAACTTCCTAAATAGAACCCACATTTCAGAAGCTTCTTAACCTCTCCATCTCAGATTTTGTCTCCCTAAATCACAGGGAAGTATAATTCTCATACTCCTGGCTACTGGTAGTAATTGTAGCTTCCAAGCTAGGTTGTCATATAAATGCACTACATGTTAACATTTGTGTGTTAGTGAGTGTTGCATGTTGAGACTTCAGCTGATTCACTTTTTAATAATTCTGGATCAATTATTTGAATTCAGTGAGGAAAGCAAGCCATTAAGAAAGCAGGTGAGGCAGATTAATTGCTTATCAAGTCTGCATTCCCTTTTCAAACACTGTTGAACTATATGTTTAACGTGGACTCAAAGTACTAGAAATGGATTTGACTTCCGGAAATAAATGACACAGGGTATTATATTTTAAGGACCATTAAAACCCTGAAATTTCATAGTGGCTTAGCAAACAACCTGTCATTTAGCCTAGATAGTTTTGTAATAGTGAGGCAGTGGGGAAATTCCGTGTTCAATGGCCCTCCCACTTTCACATCTTCAGGTAGCATGCAGCATGGTGTATTATAAAAAGCAATGGACTAGGAACCTGAAGATTTGGGGATTAATCCCAGCTCTACCACTGACTACGTGTATGACCAGGGCCAAGTCCATTAACCTCTATGAGCTTCCATTTCCTCACCCAAAAAACCATAAACTGGACTATTTAAATGAGGTAAGACTGGAGGCCTAAGACACAGTAGAAAGAGTCCTGACAAAGGGTTCACAACATGCCTCTGACCTTGATGACTTGCACCATCTTGGGCAGGCAAGTCAACTTCTCTGGGCTTCAGTATCCTCTACTGTTAAATGGGGTGGTGTTGGGTTAGATGGCCTCTGAGTTCCCTCCTGGCTCCCAGTGTAAATGGATAAATTGCCAACATTTATGCCTGTCTTCTAAGGTTTCCAGATACTTACTAGATTTCTATGGTCTCTTCTAGCTCTAAAGTTCTATGAATCTATGTTCTTTAGGAAAGGGAAGAGGGATCAAGGAAGAGAGACCAAGATCTCCTCTCACCGAATGATACCAAGAAGTATTTGAGGATATTATGGGGATGGATACCATATGAATTAGATAGAATTCACTTGATGTGTCCAAAGTTACAAATGTCTTGTCTCAGACTCTATTAAGGACCAATAGCTACTGTCAACCTAATTGGGGCATTTCATAGCGAAATCCTCAATATCTCCTTGCTGCCCCCAAAGTTATTCAAGACCATCATAATCTGTGATAACAGAGTTTTAGTATTATGTTTATGAATACTTACACAGAGAATCTGGAGAAGATAGGGAAAGCTTTTTTTTTTTTAATAAATTTTAAGAAATCAGAGCTTAGGGTGGATAAAAACATGATGTTATCCAGTGGCTTTTCTTGCTGAAGCTTCTTATTTAGTTAATCACCTCTCTACCTCATTCAGGTTTTGTTTTTGTTTTTGTTTTTTTTTCCTACCTCACATATAGTTTCTATTAAGCTAACAAGACCAATGTGAGTAGATTAGAGAACCAATAAGCTTGTTATTTCATAAAGATAACCAGATATCAAGTTCTTAAATAATGATGGCTGCCCCTCCTGTGACATGTAAAAATCTATTGAAACAACAACAAAAACCCAATATGAAAAAATATCTGTACCATGAATACAAAGAAATAAAGTTTATAAGGAAGCTATCATTTTTAACTAACTGAAGGCAAACAGTTCATCTTTCTGTTGTTGTTGTTCTCTTGAAGTACGCCTGTGCGTTTTTCTCCCAAAGTAATGCATACTTACTTTCATGGTAAGCTTTTTTTCCCCCTTAAACACAATTTACATATGGCACCGGGAGAGAGATGTCTTAGAAAATCATAAAGTGGTTCTGCTTGTAAAAGCAATGTCCTTTCTTGTTAATGCCAAGAATGCTTTTCCCAAAACACTCATTCTCTGCTCAAGACACTGGATCCGCTAATGAGGAAAACACGGCAAGTACCTCTGCTGAATGTTTCCCTTTGTTTATCTACAGGGAGTTCATGCTGTAATGGGAAGGATCCCTGAGTATCAATGAGTCTGAAAGTATTCTATTTCTGCCAAGAGTAAAGTTGTAAAGTTTCTGGTGCCAACAGCTTAAATTAATCGAGAATCAAGCAAAAGAAACTTGGGTGTCTTGAAGAGCTCAGGGACCAAATTGTTTCCATCGTCTCCTTTTATAAGATACATTCCCCATCATTTGCACGAGCCCTCTGCTCCGTCTAGTTTGAGTGTCAATGGCTGGCATCCCCCTAGGGGATGTGCAGTGAAATTGACACAGGCTGTGATAGTGGCACTTGGCAAAAAAAAAAAAAAATTAATGCAAGACTTCAACACTTTCAGCCAGTCTTAGTTCCCAAAGCAATTCTTACTGGCAACCCAATCCTTGAAAACCATCCGATGCCCAATACTAATGAACGTCTTCAGATGGATTTTACAAATAAGATACTGCATTAATTCAGCATATAAATGGAGAGAATACCTTTGATGGCGGAAGGAAAAATACACAACTACTCACATGACATTTAGGTTTCATGTATAAAACATAAATAGCATATGAACCCTCCCTCAGCAAGAGTTGCAGATTTTCCTCTTCCAAAGGGTGTTCTGAATATACATTTCAAGCATAATAGCCCATAAATAAAATACGGTACTTGCCAAAGTTATTCCCCCCCTCCCATATAGAGCCTTTAGTCACTGCCCCGGACTCTAATTTTCTCTTGAGATGCAATTTAAGAGCTTAAAAAATGTTTTTTAAAGACTTCCTATGAAATATGCAGGGTTGTGTGTGTGCATTTTTTTATTTGTGTTTCTATATGACCAACTTGCTCTGTTGTTATAAATACTGTATGTAAAATTACCAGATTGCCCTGCATTCCATTTTTACAGGGGATACTGCATCATTAAGCATTGAGAGAATATAATATAACTATTCAAACTGCTTAAAATATTTTGTAACCATAAATTATTATCCAAAAATATTTTTCAAGTAGATAAAAAGAGTTGTCAATTCTGCATAGTGAATGCCTCATAAGGGGCTCGTTTGTGGTTGAAAACTGAATAAAAGCAGTAAATTAAGACCAGACTTAACCATAGAGAAGCTATAATCCAGTGCAGATTTCCTTGGTGAATGAAGCATTGTTGTACGGATTTATCCTTCTTGCTTGTACAGTTAACCAGTCACATCTGTGGCCAGAGTGCTGTCTGTGTACATAGACAACTTGGGTTCACCAACCCCAAGGAGGAAAGCACGTGACCTGTTCATAACCAATGGTAAAATGCAAAATAAAATTCACCCAATATTGGGGGGGCAGTCTTTTTGAGGGGTAGATATTATTTTGAAGTCCAATCCTTGTAAACAGAGAAAAAGGGGGGCTCAGAAATGAGAGGGCACTGAAGAAAGTACCTTCAAGCCAGTTTCCATTGGGCTCCATGTTGGCTCAGTAGGCCTCTATTTAGCAGCTGGGCAGGACAAGTGTGAAAAAGATATGTTGTGAGTGTCTGGGCCTTTCGAATATAATCCTGGCTGAGAAGTGCCTGAGATACAGTATAAGTTGAAGGAACATCGCCTATCATAAATATTCATCCTCAGGAATGTAAATAGCAAGCAGACTATCAACTGTTGCTGGCTGTGTTATCCAAGATTGTTGATTTTCCCGGATTGTTTGTCAGCAGGGTGAGTCATTAATGAAGGAGAAGGCCCAGGGAAGAATTGACACTGAATCAGTTTAGACTTCCAAGTTGTTTATTTATCTTTGTGATTATACACCAATCAAGTGACTGATTTGCCTTGTGAAAGACCAACATAAAGAACTCCAAGTAAGTCTGGTTTCTGCTCCTCCTTTGTTTCTTTCAGAACCCCACTTTTCCAGAGGATGTTACTTTTGATTCTACTCCTGAAGGATTGTGTCTTCCCTGCAGGCTATGCAAAATATTACTGATTCTGAACCTGAAGGGAAAACTGTAAGTGCATAGTCGCTCTCAAACTGTTTTCACTCATGGGGCATGGTCCTCAAGCTACTTTCTAACTTACTTTGTTTAAGATGTTCATTCAGTCAGATGCTTTTGTTTAAACACATATATACACAGAAGGAGAGAGAGAAACAGAGAGACCAAGGACACACACGGAGAACAAGAGAGCAAAAGAGATAGAACAAGAGACAGGCAGAAAAAACTGGAGAAAGACAGATACAGACATATAGGGAGAGAAAGTCAGAAATGGAAACACAAAGAGACCGAGTAAGAAAGGAGAGACAGAAAGAGACAGAAACAGAGCTGGATGGAGAGAGCGACAGACAAGCATTTATAGAATGCATACTGTGTCAGACACGGTGGTAGCAGCCAGAGGAAACAATCCCTGCTATGAAAGACAGAAAGAACGAGAATGAGAGAGAGAACATATGTGTGTGTGTGTGTGTGTGTGTGTGTGTGTGTGTGTGTGTGTGAGAGAGAGAGAGAGAGAGAGAGAGAGAGAGAGAGAGGAAAAGAGAGAGAGAGAGACAGAGGGAGAGAGGGAAAGAAGAGAGAGGAAGAGGAAGAGAGAGAGAGGGAGAGAGGGAAAGAAGAGAGAGGAAGAGGAAGAGAGAGAGAGGGAGAGAGGGAAAGAAGAGAGAGAGAGAGAGAGGAAAAGAGAAAGAGAGAGACAGAAGGAGAGAGGGAAAGAAGAGAGAGGGAGAGACAGAGACAGAGAGAGAGAGACAGAGAGACAGAGGGAGAGAGGGAAAGAAGAGAGAGGGAGGGAGAGGGAGGGACAGAGAGAGAGAGAGAGAGAGAGAGAGAGAGAGAGAGAGAGAACAGAGGAAAAAGAAACAGAAAAAGGAGAGAGAACAGAGGAAAAAGAGAAAAACAGAGAGATTACATAACATGCAGACATGGCTGGGAGGGAGTTTGTATTCAAGAAGATGAAATCTTTTTAAAATACTGAACTTATTTAACCAATTTGGGAATCAGTCTTCAAGAGGAATCAGTTTCCTTTATGAAAGCATTAGCATTCATTAAGATTTTTCTGTACCATTCCAGTCAAATGACATGTAAATACCAGCATCCTCATATGTGTTATCTCTATTTCATATGCATATATGTAGATATAGAGATATATTCTTCTACCTCTTGGGACTTGGGGGTTGCTTCTCTTTGAAAGGGAAATTAACCTGGGTCAGGGACTTGTTTAAATGGGGGCCAGGTTACTAAGCTGTAAACCTGGAGAAAAATATCATTAGACCTAGAAGCTCAGACCTCTTTACACCTGTAAAGGGCTCCCAATAAAGCATCAGCCCTCCTAAATACACATTAGATTAGATTCGCTCTCTGAAATATCAGAATTCCAATGATCCTTTCCACTTAATTATGAGAAACATAGCCTCATTATCCACATTGTTCCTTTCTGAAGTTACTGTTTCTGAGGCAACCAAGTTCTTAAACTCCCTGACACTTCAGGTTAATGCATCTAATCAGTATCCGCTGTCAGAAGCTTTTGTCACTACCCAGCTCTACCAGCTTAGGTAAAAGAGGGCGCCATCCTAGTCAGAGATAGATGGTTGGCTCAAGCGCGAACATTGCATTAAGGCCGAGGATTTCCCATTGGTTTCTGTGCTGCAACGCTCCGGGCCCTGAACACTGACTTTCCTTAATCAAACACCAATGTTTACGTGGCTCTTGTTTTCTCTCAGTTAGGGGAGCTTGGGCCAAAGCTTGGCCGAGATCAGTCAGCGGCAGCCAGTGGGCATTTAGTGCGTTGAAGGAATGTTTTTTGTTTTTCGCTTTTTTGAATAAATTTACTGGTTGGTGAAAAGTTATCCCATGCAGATGAATGATAAGGTTTGTGGGCTTCTTTTCCCCATGTGCTCTCTGTAACACACCACCACCAGAAAAGAGGCAAACAGGACGTCCTCTCTGAGCAGGGTTCATTAGCGTTTGTGAGTAATTTTGTGTCGTACAGCATGTTATATGTTGTGAAAAGGTCATGAAGCCACTTGCTGCAACGCATCAAAAAATGTGAGGGTGAGAGGTGAAATTTCCTTTGTTGCAAGTGCTGAGAAATAGTCATTTAAAGGTCAGTTGCCCTCAAAAAAAGGAACATTTGTTTAATAAGTAACTCGTTTTGGGATATGCTGCACTTTTAAAGGTTACGTGGTTGTCCAATTTGCCAGTGATATCAGCAAGAACCACTCCAAAAGGCAGGGGTTCTGTTTAAAAAAATACTTAGGAAAATGAAAAGAGACTCCATTCACACCCACCCCCCCCCCCCATATCCCTCAGCACGTGGCAAGCAGAGAGTGTAAACCATTTATGGCACTTTTGTGTGTGTATGGAAACATGTCTTTGCACAGATTCCCTTAACCTTGGTGTTCAGGCATTCAGAAAAGCTACAACTAATGACTAGTTAGGAACATGTATCTATATTTTTGAGATGCCCTTAGAGGTTTGCCCAGGGCCACTGAAAGGTTAAGTGACTTCCACAGCCAATATGTTGTAAGTGGGTCTTCAACTTAGGTGGTTCAGATGCATAGATCACTTCTTCACCACATCTCCACGGCGCCTCTCAGTGTATCAGTGCAGGTCAGGGGAGGCCACAGATTTTTTTTAAAGCTCTAAATTAATCTGGTAAATCTACTGACTAGAAACAATGAATATCAATATGAATATGTATGTATAATATACGTGTGTGTATATACACACACACACACACACACACACACACACACACACACGGCAATTTCTCATAAAGAGTAAAGGGGTAGCCTCAGAGAGACCTAGTTCAAAACCTCATTTCTGACACATACTAGCTTTGTGATCCTGGACAAGACTTTTAACCTGGAACACCAGGAAACTCCCAAACAGAGTGTCCCAAAAGTCTTAGTACCAAAACAGATTACTTTGAATAATTTGTATACAAATTGATCTGCAATGGCTGACTGAGTTACCACACTGGAAGGTCCCTAGCTCAACCCAACAAGTGTTAAGTAATGAGTGAAAACAGAGACAGAATGAGACAGAGACAGAGAAGATTGACTTGTGATTTCATTTGTATCAAGAACTCCCGATGAATGAGTAAATTCTCCCTGCTGCCAGTGTTGATGAGTAAAGTCTCTGTAATATATGGTTTTAGAGGCTTGCCCAAGGCCATGAGAGGTTAAGGGTGTTTTCTGGATTGACCCAGCTGGTATGTGTCAAAGGCAGGAGCAGAATCCAGGCCCTCATTATTAACTCCAAAGTTATCTCTCTGTTCATTTTGCATGTTGTCATCCATGTATATATCTACATAGGTGTGTGTGTGTATATACATATGCACATAGATAATAATTCACATATGATTCGTTCTATTTTCCATTCTGTTACAATGCTGTCAGTTTTAGAGAACGTGTCAAAGGACATAGCTTGTAAGCTTTCTCGCTGCTCACAAGGAGCTGTTTTGTGTACAAACAACTATGGTGATAGAAAATCCCACTCCGCTGTCTAAATGAAAAATTATCCACTTCTTTCCTATCCCCCTTCCCCTCTGTCATCAAGCTCCCTCCTGTCACCCCCCTTCTCACAACTCGACAGGATTATAGATCTGACATGTAAACAAAAGAGTAGTAATAATATCAGTGATACATGTGAAAGTCTATTAACACCCAAAGGATTTTCCCCCAAGTTCTTGGGGACAGGGAGGGGGAATGATAGTTTATTTAATAGAATCCTTGGATTATTAAAAGATTTTTGCCTGTAGGAGATCAATGTGCAACAAATCAGGCCTTGTCCATTTAATATTTTATTCTCTCCTCTCCAAATAGTGTTACAAAGAGTCATTCATTTTCTCAGAAAGATTCCCGACTTGTTTAGAAAATACTGCAGAACAGTAGAAAGCAAATCTTTCAGGACCCGTCTTCTCTTAACGAAGTGCCCTTTCCCATCCGCCACCTCAGTGGCGAAGCTCCCAAGGCCGATTTTGGTGGGACGCTAAAATTGGTTTCTCAGGACCGGAGGCCTGGCAGCTCTCTAAGCCAGGTCTTCCAGGGAACATCTCTGCAGAGTTAAAACAGTCTCCATACAAACATGATGCTATTAACCATTCAGAAATCGGAAAGTGCATCTTCTCCTTCTTCTTCCTCAGATATGTGAGGGGGAAATGGACTGTATTCATATTTACATAAAGCATTCACAATTAGGAAGAAACCTCTCACATTAATTTCTAGGGAGTTTGTTGCAGAATCCAGGCAGCCCCTTCGTGTGCCTTGCTTTTGATTTGAAAGAGGGCAAAATCTATTTCCTGGGCAATTTTGCACAGCAAAGATATTCATACTTTGGGGTTTAATTGTATCCTGTGTTTAAATACACTGTGGGTGAAACCCTAGACCTCTGCTTAATTGCTGTGAGAAAATAGCCTGATTTCTCCAAGATTAGGCACACGCTTATGTATACTCTGACCCAAGAGTGCCTCCTTCAGAATTAATCTTCTAAGGTAGAAGGATTTGCTTTTGTACGGGCAGTCTTACCATTCAGGACAAATGGGGCCTAAGAAACCCAGCTCCCCCTCCATCCGTCACTGGAATTGTCAGTCTTTTCCCCCCTTCAACTATTCACTCCACACATCTCTTGTCCGGATGCTTATTAGCAAATAAACCTTAAAAGTGGGCAGGAAGACCAGTTTTAATGGGCTCTTTTAATTAATGTGCTTTGAAATTTAAATAGGATGCCCTACAACTGGAACTGTTACTTAAAAAAAAAAACTTTTCATTTTTCCTAATGAAACAGAAAAGCATTGGACAACAATTCCCTTTGAGCCTAAGGACACAAGCCCTGGCAAAAAGGCCAACACATTCATATTTATTTAAAATTTCTTTCTGCAGCTGTATTTTGTTGGGTCCAGCTGATGCATGAAAGCCCCCCTCTTCCCTTTTTTTTCCACCTTCCCGTCAGCAACATGAGGATTGTTTTGGTAAGATGTAACAGAGTGTTCTGGTTTTAAAATATTTATATTAATCAAAGCTAGTGCTGTTTATATTTTTTGGCAAGGGGGCTTTTCTCACAAAGTAAGGCACTTCCATTTAACTAAACACAATGTGTTGAATGGCCTGTCGGCTAAACTTCGACATGGTGTGTATGGATTGGTAAGAGAAATGTCAAAGATGAGGAAGAAAAAGAAGTCATTTCCCTAGGTTTTGGGGTAAACGTGGATTAATAAATAAGTGCGCACCATTTGCCAGAGCTGTGGTTTTCCTAGGGGGCACATTCTTTCTTGCCAAGCTCCCCCAAAGCCTGAGAGTTTGTTCCTTTGCAACTCCCAGTAAATCCCCACTCACGTTTGTCTTTGAGGTTCCATGCTCAGTTTTGCACAGGGCATTGAAAATTGAAGCCTTAAAAAATGGAAAAAGAAAGATAATACATCAGAGGTGGAAATGGACAACACTATTTGAATTTTTTTTTAGCCATTTGTATTTCAAGATTTTCAAATGCCATTTTACTAATTTAATAATTGCAAGACAATTTCCATGTCATTTGCCTGTCTTTTTCCAAACGTGAGCAAAAACAAACTACAATTAAGAGAAGGCTCTTTTTTTAATCTTTCTTTTCCTTCTTTCCTTCCTTCCTTCTTTCTTTCTTTCTTTCTTTCTTTCTTTCTTTCTTTCTTTCTTTCTTTCTTTCTTTCTTTCTTTCTTTCTTTCTTTCTTTCTTGTCATTGGTGTTGGCAAAACCTTTAGCTGTTTTTCCAGCAATAAGCTTCTGCTGGCTGATATGAGACTACATGGCCTAGACCCTCTGGAGGGAAATGTAGTCTTCATTAACAATCTTTTTTTACAGCAAGCCAGGCTTGGTTTAAATCATGCACAGAAGAAATAATTTCTTTGTACTTTGGTGTCTTCCTGATAATTCTATGACTCTAATAATACATGAACTACATCTGGGGTATTAGCGGATAGTCTATTCCTTTTTTTTTCTTTTGGTAATTTTCATTCAGGAGTCCCAATTAGGCCTCTTCTTCATATCTCCAGGAATAATCCAAAACACATTGGTATGTGGGCAAGCCAGGGAGGGTGGGGCCGAAGCATTGACACAAACTTTTCAACACGGGATCAGCTGCGGGAGACCATGGCTTTTTTCTTGGGAAGGTGGGGGAGGTTGCAAACATCTTTGACAAACAGGAAGCCTTAGTCTGTATTACACACAGAAAGACTAGAGCAGGGCCGCCAGAGAAGCAGGCTCTGCCAGCATCCCAGCTCCTTGCCTGATTTTGGTTAAGCTCAGTGTCATTCTTGGCCACTGGCTGGCTCTCAGAAAAAATATTTCCTGCCAGCATTTGCAACAGTGACATGTGGTGGCTTTTGCTTTGCCCCTCTGTTTGACTGAAGAATGACAAGATGCATGATGGATCCAGGTCCCTGTTTTTTCCTATGGTTAATTCATGCCTGGGCCAAGCCGATTCGTGCATTGGGCCCTTGTCAGGAAGGCTTCATCCATCTCAAACTTTGCTAAAATTCCTATTTAAGGCTGCAAACTTTTACTGAAGGGGCTTGGGAAAGATGGAGAGTCCCCTTGGGATGGCCTCAATCATATCACAAAGGCAAGGGGGAGGATGAGAATAGGTCATGAGAGGGTAAAGATAAATTTTAAATCTCTAAACTAATTTAGCGTCTTATTTTACTCACTAGAGCCAATGAAAATAGACATGAATTCTATTATGTTACATGATTGCTGGGAATTATTAATATCTTGTTTCCCATTTTACATAATTTTGGTTTAATCTCAATCTACGCATTAGTCTGCGTAGGGGGTTGGGAAAAGTAATTGAGGTCATATAGTCCAAATCACAAGGAAAAAAAAGAAAGAAACTCATGCATCTATAATCTTTATTCATTTCTATATGTAGGGGGATAATCAAACCAAGTCTTCCATTGTGCATTTCCCTCTAGGTCCAGAGCTCCCTTAGAAGTCAGTAGGCGCCTTAAGAGGAGAGGGGTGAAAATGTGATGGGAAAATCAGAGTGAATCTTACTGGGTCACAAATCCAGGTTTCATGCTACATTACCCTTTGGGTATTGTAAATGCAGAGCCTTTTAATTATAGCTGAGTTGTGTTTTTCTCCCTTCTTTCTTCCCCTCGTCATTAAGATATAAGAGTTGAGAGAAATCCATTTTTCTCGAATATTTCAGAATCCTAAAATTGTAACTTCCTTTTCCCCCTTAAGAAATACAGTCCAGTTCACCATATGTCAGACCTTTGGGGAAAAAAAATCATCATACTGTGTGTTTTCCTACATAAGAGTCCATGAGCAGGGCCACAGAGCAGTAGTCAAATGTGGAGCAAGTATAGATATTTATATGGTCTAGTTTGGGGGATTGGGGTCTTTTCCTGCATCTTCCTCATATGCACCCCACTAAGGGGTAGGTTTGCATTTACAGCATCTCAATGACTTTCAAATGGCTGAACGAATCTTGCTGCATGAGAGTTCATTTCTCAGCTATGACAAGGCCACAGAAATGTGAAAAGGGAACATAAAATAATAACAGGAATGCGAATGATCAAATGATAAATTATTATATGGAAAGCACTTCACAAACCGTAAGGCACTAGATCAATGCTAGCAATGATTGCAATGATGATGGAATGACATCACATAAGTAAAAAGATGGTGCGGTAGACACCAGGCCTGGAGTCAGGAAGACTCATCTTCCTGAGGTCAAATCTGGCCTCAGACACTAGCTACGTGACCTTGGCCAAGTCACTTAGCTCTGTTTGCCTCAGTTTCCTTATCTGTAAAATGAGCTAGAGAAGGAAATAGCAAACCACTCCAGTATCTTTGCCAAGAAAATCCCAAATGGGACCATGAAGAGTTGGACACAAATGAAAACAACTGAATAAGAACAATTGGTAAAACAAACAAATTGGTAAAACAAACTGGAAAATCTGAGGGTCTTCTTTGACCCTCTTTCTTTTCCCTAGACCTTGCATCTAACTGGTGCCCAAGTCTTGCCAGTTCAGTTTCTACAAGATCTCTTGTGTTTGGTCATCTGAAAGGTCGTTCCATGTAGCAAAAAGAATATTAGATGGGCGAAGGATCAGAGTTCAAATCCCCAGCTCCGCCATTTGCAATCGATGTAACCTTAGGGAAGGAAACAAAGGATGGAATATGCATTTATAAAGCATCAGCCCTATGCCAGGCACTGGGTTAGGTGTTTTGCAAACATCTCATTTAATCCTCACAACAACCCTGTGAGGTAGGTGCTGTCATTATCCCCATGTTGTCATTGAGGACAGAGGCTAAGTGACTTGCCTAGGCTCACACAGATTCTAAGTGTCTGAGGCTGGATTTGAATTCAGGTCTTCTTGAATCGAGGCCCTCAACTCTATCCTCTGAACCTCATTTCATGCAGGGGGATAATCAAACCCCAATTTCCTTATCTGTAAAATGGGGATAATAATAACACTTGCCTCCCCAGGATTGTTGTGAAGACCAAATGGGACAATAGTTGTAAAGCCTTTAACACAGTGCCTGGCACTTAGTAAGCACTCTGTAAGTGTTAGCCGTTTTATTATTATTATTATCATTAAAATTTCATCAGCCTTGTAAGGAAGATACTATTATTATTCCCATCTTACAGATGAAGAAAACTGAGGCTCAGAGAAGTTAATTCCCATGAGATCATATGGCCAGTAAATGTGCAAGGAAGTATTTGAATTCAAGTCTTTCTGAGTCCAAATCTTGCCTTCTATCCATTAGTGTGAGGTACTTTCCACAACCTTAAATCCATGACCCTACTGTATGCTATGTCTGAGTCGACTTGTTCCTGTCCCTCCTCTAGACCTATTGATATTCCTCCCTGTTACCATATCTCAATTTATTTGTTATTTATATCATAAAGGCTTTCATGAGCTCCCCCTCCCCCCCCCGCCAAAAAAAGTGATCTCTTCCTTCTACAATCACTCATCACACTTGGAACATCTCCTGTCTTAAATACTGCAAGTAGCCATTTTAGTGATGTGTGTAGTCCATCTCTTGATGTGGATTGCAACTCCTCCAGACGGGAGATGATCTTTAGAAGCTGCTGCGACTCAGAAATAGGACCACGACTATGGTGACATCCAGATTTGTTTCATAGCATGTGTATGAATCTTATTTCATCTACTAGGCTGTAAGCTCCTTGAGGGCAGGCCCAAGGCAGGGGGTTACTGTTCCTCCTTCATTTTCAAAGCAGGCCAATGACATTGTGAGGGTGATGTCTTGACTTTCTTGTGAATTAGACTTAAGTGTTAAATGAGTCTTGTAATCCGTACACGTGAGGGTGCTTTAGATACAGAGTAGATGGTTAATCCATTTAGCTGAATAAGTGATGAGAATGTGTCCACATGTCAGGACCTTAGCCAAAAAGAAGGCATGTGCCTGACTAGGGTGAAGGATAGCTTTCCCCTAAACCCACAAAACCCTTCAAATATTCTCGTGGTCACCCAGAACTACAGCAATATAGACTGTGTTATGCTGAAAAGATCACTAGATCTGAAGTTAGATGACTTGAGTTCTGTTCACTTCTTGGGTCTCAGTCTCATCACTATTAAGAGAAACTTATCATCCAAGAAAAGGGAGATGATAAAAGCTTCAGCTGGACCTCAGTCTGATTATGAGGCAACAGTGCGATATGGAAACCACACACACAAGAAAAGAGGTAACATGATCCTTAGCTGCATTGGGGAGCCATAACTCCCAAGAATAAACTGCCCTCTGTGGTACTCCTTGCACATCTAGATTATTGTGGTCTGGCTAGGTACCATCTTTTAAGAAGGCCATTGACTAGAAATGATCCAAAGAAGAGCAAACAAAATGGTGAAGAGCCTTCCATCCACGTCATAGGAGGATTTGGTAAAAGAATTGAGTTATTTAGATTGCAACAAAGAAGGCTAAAGGAGAACGTGATAGTTGTGTTCAAGTATTTTAATGGCCATCATGTCTAAGAGGGATTAATTGTTCCCAGAGGTCAGGATTAGGAAGAATGGTCAGAAGTTTTAAAGAAGCAAATATCACTTAGATATTGGGAAAAACTTCTTAATTATTAGGTCTGTCCAAAAGTGAATATGGGCTACCTGGGAAAGTCGCAGCTTCCTTCTTACCTGATGTCTTCAAGCAAAGGTTGGATGACACATACCACCCTCACCCCCTACTGGGTGTGTTGTACTGGGGATCCTTTCGGGGGGCTTCTGCTGGATTTTTTCTCAAGCACCACTTTCTACATGAAGCCTTTCCTGATCCCTGCCTTATCCCCAGGTGAGAGTGCACCCCCAAAATTTTGTGTCTATTTTTATAGACCTATACATATACCTGTCTCTCTGTCTAGATTAGATACTCCTTGAAGACAGGGACTATTAACCCCAGCATATAGCCTAGAGTTTGGCATAGAGTAGGTGCTTAATAAATGCATGTTAATTGAACTATTGATTAATTAATGGACTAAATGACTTCTGAAGTCCCTCCCATATCTCAGATTCTCTGATTCCATGATACTTTGCCCTGGTCAGACCACATCTGAGGTATTGCAATCAGTTCTAGGTAAAACTTTTTAGGATTAGACAGAGAGTGACCAAAGGAGGGTAATCAAGACGGCAAAAGAATCCATTCCATAAAAGGAGCAATTAAAGAAACTGTGGAATCTGGAAAGGAGAAGACTTAGGAGATATGGCCACTGTTTTCAAGCATTTGAAGGACTGCTTCCTGGAAAAGGAAACTTGTTAGACTTGTTCCATCTGGCGGTAAGGGACAGAACTTGGAACGATAGTTAGAAGTGGCAAAGAGTCCAATTTAGGCTTGATGTGAGAAAATATTTCCTAGGAATTAGTACTATCCAACTGTGGAATGGGCTGCTCCAGAAAGAAGCAGGTTTCCTCTCAATGGAGGTCTTCAAGCAAAGGCTAGATTATTCCTTGCCAGGTACATTGGAGAGGAAATGCTTCAGGTACTTTAGGTAGGAAAGCTGCAGATTTAACCAGATGGCTTCTGAAATTGGCTTCTGACTTGGATCTTCTGTGATCAGAACTATGAAGGGCTTGGGCTGCTTAGCTGTAATGTCACCTCAAAGTCTAACTCTCAAGACTCTGTGATCTCCAAATTCTAAAAATTATAGAAGGCTTCACCAGAGACAGAACTGGAACCACCTAGATTAAGCAAGACCACGATTTGAAGGATGGAGGATTATTTAAGCTGGAGAATAGCTGACTGAGAAAACAAAATCACAATCTTCAAATATTGTGGGAAAGAAGACATGTTCTTCTTTGCTCTAGAGGGCAGAACTAGGAGCAAAGGATGAAAATTATGGGAGATGGATGTGGGCTCAATGTAAGATAAAACCCCAAAAATTAGAGTTAGAGAGAAAATGGAATGGACTGCTTTGTTAAGAAGGGACTTCTCCATCCCTGGATGTGTTCAGGCAAAGACCAGATGACCATTTCTTGGGGATGTTGGAAACGGGACTCATCCTCCATATAAGAATTGGCCTAAAAAAATCTCTGAGGTCCCCTTCCAGATCTAGATTTCTATTATTCTTAGTTTTGTTCAGCTCTCCGTCCTGACTCTTCACCAAGGAACTTTCTTAAAAGGTTGACCCTCAGTTTCAGATGATGTGATACCTCCTGCTGTCAGATATCTAAGATGGACCCAAGTGCTCTGTAACCGAGAGAGACTCTGCCGAAGTAGGTAAAAGAGAAGAGCTGCTAGCCATTACAGGATTCCCCTGCTCCTTGCTGAAGGAGCTGTTTTAACAAGACCAGAATTGTTTTTGTTACTCTACTGTGCTATTGCCCAAGTCAAACCCAAGGAATTGGTGTTGGGGTCATAAATGAATAACAGGTAACTCAAGTTAGTGGTGACACAGAGGGTCAACATTTGTGACTGCCCTTCTTCTCTGTTCTGTGGGACCAATATACTTTTCATTTAATGCCATGACTTTTACAGATGAGGCCTCGGTAAAAAACACCTGCATCTGACAAATAATTCTCACAGATTTGTAGCAAAAAAAAAAAAATGTTATGCTTGTTCTTTTGTTGTTTTTGTTTCAGTATGCTGGGGGTTATTGGTGTTCATTATTGACTGGAAATTTTTCCTTTTTAAACTCAGTGGTAATCACTGTCAGCAATAGCACTAAGCTTCGTGAGATTTTAGACACACACATAACCTCACTTAGTGATGTAGATGGAGTCGTAAGGCTTGGGTTCAAATGCTGACTTATTGTGTGACTTTAGTGTGAACTCCTTTTGTCTTAATTACTTCATCTGTAAATTATGTGACTTTTAGTCACATCCACCTCAAAGTCCATCCAATTTCTTTGGGTCACACACTTATAATAATGAAGGGGTTAATCAATATAGAGCCTGGTCCTATATAGGGAAAAATGAGAAAACTCCCTCTGCCAAAGTAAATCAGTATCTCCTCTGTAACTTGGAAGCTAAAAGAGTTTCCTAGAACTCTTTGAAAACTAAGAGTCAGCTTGGCTGGCCCAGAGTCAGACAGCCAGGATGTGTCAGAGGCTTGATTTAAACCCAGTTAATCTTGGTTTTATCAGCTATACAATGCTACTCTGCCTCTCTGAGGTTGAACTAAATAATAATAGGCCATAGTGTCCAGAGTGTTCAGGGAGACTAGCATCTGTGGTGGGAGGGCTTGCTGGGCCCCTTTCAGGGCTGCTCATCTACTTTTGGTGTCCACCTTCACCCAGCTCTCATCTGTGACTCTAAAATGGCCGCACCCTGGTAAGCCATCAGACTAAACCAGGTTGAGTGTAACCAATAGACCTCCAACCTGTTGGTGAGTTAGAGGGATGTCTATCCCAACCATGTGAACACTTCCCCTGGTAAAATATGCAGTTCAGAACCATTTGTTCCAAAGGCCATGAAGGTGACTGTGGAGCGCTTAGAGCTTGGTCAGACATGGCAGATGCCAACCTCATCCAGTGTGTCCCAAGCCATCGCCAATCACCTTGACATCAGTGACTCAAGAAGAGAGTACATGACTTTCCGCAACTCTGCCTCTCTTAGATCCAATTCACCCAAGTCAAGACATCACCCTGTGAAGTCATAGCTCACCCTTATATTGCATCTTATCTTTTTTGAATTTCCTTTTTAAATAATTTATTATACAGTTTATACATATTAAGCAAAAATTATTTATTTCAACAAATGACCAGACAAAATGAAATTCCAAATAAAAATGCAAAATCTTTATGCATTACATTTTTATGAAACTAATGAACATTAATTCATGTCCTCTTCTGTTTGCAAATTTTAATGTTTTTTTATTTGTATAGTTGTACTCACTCTTTCTTCTCTCTGCATCATTTCCTCTATCTTTCCATACATATTTTTTGTATTCTTATTTAATACCAAGGTTTCAAGTGTAGGTGTCCCATGGGAATGAAGAAAACAGTAGTCAAAAAGATCTGATTGGGTGGAGGGGACAAATGGTTAAGTTTTGTGGCTTTTGCCCTTTGAATGGTTGGAAATACAGATTTGAAAGTCAGCTAGAAAAATAGATTTAGTAATTAATGGAGTAGAGATGATAATTAATGGATAAAATATATGTTACATGTTACCTCTCCCATTAGAATATGAGTGCTTGGCCCATAATAAATGCTTAATCAATGCTTGTTGATTGAGATTGCCAAGGGAAAGAGAATCATATACCTGCATCTTTTGACAAAACTTTCTGAAAGTTATCAGTTAGTAACTATAGGTGGTATCTAACAACAAAAAGAAGTTCTGAAGCTCTAGTACAAGGAAATCACAGACAAAAAAAAATTTTTTAACACATCTAGATCACAAGATTATAGATTTAGAACTGGTAAGAACCTTAGAGGCCATGAAATGCAACCTCTTCATGTATAATTGAGGAAAATAATGTAGAGAGCTAGTCTGTGATCTAGAAGGACAAATATTAACTGCCAGATCACCTACTAAGAAACCAGAGCCCACCTTGGCATTTTGCCATCCACACTATAGTTAAATTTTCAGTGTGAGCATTAACACCTCAGAAATAGAATCTGCAAACTACACACCAGACTTAGTTTCTCATTTTGTTGATTGTCTAGAGCAGGAGTTCTCAATCTGTGGGTCGCAACCCCTTTGGGGGTTGAATGACCTTTTCACAGGGATGACAGGGGTCACCTAAGACCATCAGAAAACACATATTTCCGATGGTCTTAGGAACCAAGACACCGCTCCTCTATCCATCTCCAGTCAGGTCAGCCCACATGTAGATATGCCCACGTACGAGTGTTAAAGGGTCGCAGCATTAGGAAGGTTGAGAACCACTGCTCTAGAGACTTAAGAAAGGGATAGAGGAAATGTTAATGATGCAGATTCATCTTAAAAGTGTGTCCCCTGCACAGCCTTGTTTGTTTGTTTTTCTTTTGGCCAGCCTGTTGTTAAACATTTATCATTTACCCCCTGGTGACTCTCTCCCAGGGGGGAGTTAAATTATTTTTCTGAGCTTTGGAATTTTACTCTGGGGTTGATCAGTCCTGATTGATGAATTAGTAAGTGCAAATTCCTGCAACCTTTTATATCTAGATGGCCTCAGACAATGCTTCTTACCCAGCCTAGGGATCCACCAGGAAATCTGAGCCTATATCTGGTCTGCCTACATACTTTCTATCCCCCAGCCCACAACTTCATTGTCCACATTTTGCTCTGAGAGCAGTAATCAAATCAACAGAATGATTCTGGGAAGAATATGACAAAGGATTGCCCCAAGGTCCCATTCAGAATACCTGACTCCCTAGATCTAAATTCCCTTCCCTGACCACATATATATATATGTGTGTATGTGTGTGTGTGTATATGTATGTATGTGTATATATATATATACACGCACATATATGTGTATATATATATATATTTGCTATCTATATGTTGTTTTCCCTAATAGAAGCTTCTGGAGGGAAGGGATTATCTCACACTTATATCTGTCTCTCCAGTACCTGGCATGTAATAACACTTAATGAATATTTTTTCATTCATTCTTTCATTCAAGGTCCCTTCCAGCACTAATAATCTATGGCTTCTATAAGCTCAACACCCATCCTCATAAAAAAAAAAATCCCTGTACTGTCTAGCTAAACCTAAAATCAAACCAAATAAATAAAGATACCCACCAAGCCCTTTGCATCTGCTGCTTAACATTTTGTTTTCATCCCCAGCAAACCTGGCTGTAATACCAAGCACTATAAGCTGATATGGAATACGCCTTATGTACATGCAGATCTCTACCAAATCCCTTTCGTCCCCAAACCTGACATGTTTTTGGAAAGCAGGAAATGAGGCTGAGAGCTTATTATTTGGACTTTTATCTGACTGCCTAAAGCACTCTCTTCGAGGGTCTATTTTTGTTGCTGGTAACATTAGGCTCTCTGGAGGTTATCCTAAGCCACGATTTAATGTCAGAGTTGGTGATTTCATTCCAGTTTAAAGGAGTATTGTTCCCAAACATGGCAGAGCTGATTGTTTAGATTAAGAAACGGGAAAGTGTTCATCTTGATAGAGACAAAAAATGGAAAGTAAATGAGTAATCCCTCCAGAATTCCATATTAACCGCAAAGCTAGGGTGAACTTTACCTTCAAAACCATCTCATTTTATAAACAGCCAACATCAATTGTTTTTTTTTCCCCTTTTGAATATTTTCTGCCTTTTTTTTATAGGTTGTAAAAAAAAAAATAAGGCATCTTAAAAGGATCAGCAACTTAGATAATGAGACTTTGATTTGTGACCTTTGCTGAACACATCTCAGTGTGACTTTGAGTGAGTTATTTAAAATCTCTCTGGGTTTTCGCTTTTTCCAGCTTAGATAATAACTGCCCCATTGCCTTCCTCCTTGCAACATTACCTAGACATGAGAAGCCATTAGTTAATCAGCCTGCTTCAATCCATTTAATAACAGTTCCCATTTATATAGCCCTTTAGAGTTGACAAAGCATTTTCCATGTAGAATTTCATTTGAACCTCACTATAGTCCTGGGAGGAAGTACCATTATCATCCCCATGTTACAGATGAGGAGACTGAGTTACAGAGTAGTTAAGTGCTTTGCTCAAGGTCATACAGCTAGAAAATATCCGAGGTAGGATTTGAACCCAGGTCTTTCTGATTCCACAGCCAATGTCCTATACCCTACACCCTGCTGTTTCTATCCAGGTTACATGAGGTATGCATTCCCCACTCCCCTTCCCAAGTGCCAACCATATGTGAGAAATAGGAAATTTGTCCCCCTAGAAATTATTTGCCAAGTGCCACATCTGGAAAGTAGCCAAATCCCTCACTAAAAGGAAAGAAGGGAAGCTTACAGGATCATAGCTTTTTATAAGAGAAGAGACATTGAATATCATCTAAACCAATCTCTTATTTTATAGATAAGGAAAATTAGATTTTAAAAAATGTAAATGCTGTCTACCTCAGATCATACAGCATCAGATCATACAGCAGCAGACCCAGGATTCAAACTCGGAATCTGTGTATTCAAATTCTATAGCCTTTCTGCTGCACCGTACTGCCTCATTCCTTCCCTCCCTATGTTCCCAATTCATCATCAGTGTTCTGGCCTGACTTTGCTGCCACTGAGATCTCTATACCATAGTTAAGGGGTTTAGATTTACACCATCCCCTACCCTCAACTCCTTTGACCCTTTAGGCTGTCATCAGTCATCCCATTCAAAACTCCTATCCCATATTAGAGATAGGAATCTTGGGTTGCCAAGCCCAGGGCAATATTTTTTCCATTCTGCTGAATGATCCCATTATGATCCTTGCAGAAAAGCTAGACTGTGTACCATTTTTATTGCACCCAGGCTAAAGATAGTCTAGGAATATAAAGTGGTCTTGTCTTCTTCACATCAGTACTTCAAAAGACTGTCGTTCCTCCTGTTACTAATGCCAGTCACAAGCTTTTCAGGGCCTAGTTCTACTAAAGCCTTCACATATTCTTTCAGCTAAAAATGTACAAGAGAAAGACTGCTGAATTTAGCGCCAAAGGACCAGAGTCCTTTTGCCAGCACCACTGCTTGTGGACCTGCATGGCCTTGGGCAAGGCATTCAGCCTCAATGGACAGTATAGTTTATTTTTAAAATGAAGGGGCTGGATGGCCTCTCACTTTCTTCAGGCTCTAAATCTATGTTCCTGTGTCTATAGGGTGTGGCAGAAAGAATGCTGGACTCGTGAGCAGAGGACCAAAGTCTGAATTCTATTTCTACTTATTATCTGAATCCGAGGTGTCAGACTCAGTGGAAACAAGGGCCACAAAACCATATACGTGTTGCATATTGACTTAGTTTTAAGATGTAATATTATCTGTGTTGGTATTCTTATTTATTTTGTCAAATACTTCTCAATTACATGTTAATCTGATTCTGGACCACACTCAAGAGCATGTTTGACACCTGTGACCTATATGACCTATATGACCTTGGACTGGGTATCTGCCCCTTCTGATGCTCAGTGTCCTCCAATAGAATGTAAGTTCCATGAGGGCAGGGACTGTTTCATTTTTGTCTTTGCATCTTTAGGACCTTGCATAATACTTAGTACATAGTGGGAACTTAATGGCAGCTAGGTGGTGCAGCGGATAGAGTGTCAGTCATGAATTCAAATCCAGCCTCAGACACTTCCTAGCTGTGTGATCCTGTGCAAGTCACTTAACCTTGTTTGCCTTAGTTCCTCATCTGTCAAATGAGCTGGAGAAGGAATTGGTAAACCACGCCAGTATCTCTGCTAAGAAAATTTCAAATGGGGTCCCCAAAAGTCATACATGACTGAAATGACTGAACAATAAAGGGACTTAATAAAATCTTACTAATTGAAATGCACCTATTATAATGAGAGGATTGGGATAGATGACTGTCAGTCATCATGGTACAGTGGAAAAGCTGGATGAATTTGGAACAGGTGGACCTGGGTTCAAATCTTTCCTCTGTCACTTGGATTTCACACTATTCTTATGATCTTGGGGAAGTCATTTACCTCTCTGGGCATCAGTTTCCTGTTCTGTAAAATGAGGGGTGTGGCCTAGAGAGCTTCTGAAGGGTCTTCCAGCTCTAATCCTAGGATCCCATAATCCTTCCCTAAGAAACACATTTCCCCTCAATCCTCCTTTATGATGTAATAACTTTTTTTCTTGCAAATCTTGAATTGTTTCAACTGCTTCCCTAGGATTTCTAAATCTGTCTTATTTCTTACTAATGCTGCTATCGCTGCTGACTAGAAATCTGACTCTTTCAGAGAACTAGAGAAGAGATACTCCTCTAGCTAACTCCAGACGGGCATGACCTAAGTAGGGCAAATGGCTTACCTTGGTACACAGTGTCTATATTTTGCTTTAGGACCATGATGCTCAAAATCTTTGGGCCCCAGAATGCTTGGGGACTTGAAAGATAATGATTTAAACTGGTAATGCTGGTGGGCAGGTTCTAGAGACACTGAATTCTCCTGAGGCTGAGGAATTATGGAAATATGGGAAAGCAACAGAGGAAATTAAGTTTGTTATATTGAAAAATGAGCATGCATGATTTAACTTTTCCCTTATATTTAGAGAGGCAGTATGCTGTGATGCGAGGGGGAATGGCCTTGGAGTCATGAAGGCCAGGGTTCAGTTTCTCCTTCTGACCCATGCTGAGTGATCCTAGGGAAATTAATTAATCTCTCAGTGCCCCGAAGCATTTCTCATCCAAGACTACATGCTATGGAGGAGTTATTCGGCTCTGTCTGTAGGAATTTCCATGCTGATGACATCATAGTTCTAGACTATTTGAATATGAACCAATTATATGAATATCTGGCCACTGGACCCAGATGGCTCTGGAGGAGAAAGTGAGGCTGGTGACCTTGTACTGCCCTCCTTCACTTAAATCCAAGTCAACTGCAAGTCATGTCATCATTCCCTGATGTCATGGTCCTCTTTGAAAACAAAGGACAAACACAAGACCAACTATTTATAATATATATGTACATCAGATATGTATGTCTATCCAGGGGGAACCAAATATCTTGGGGCAGTTTTAAGCTATTAATACTGAAAAGGAAACCAAGACTTTGGGGGTACCGTATGTGGAAATGTGCATATGTGTGCTTGTGTGTATAGATGAGCATTATGTATGTGTATGTATTATACATGTATAGGTGTTTATATATGCGTGCACATGTGTATATCTATGCATGTACATAGATAATATACAGTATGTCTTATGTATTGTCTATATTTGTATACACAATGCATATATGCATACGGTACACAGTGTATTTAACTATAGACACATGTGTGCATATGTACACACTTGTGTGTGTCCACATGTACATACCTATACATATTCTATACTTATGTATGTAGCATGCATATATTATGTATTTGTATGTTATATATGTATTTATATGTATGTACATGAATAAGTATGTGCATGTGTATATAGATGATATAGCATATCTTGTATGTGCATTTATATGTTATGTGTAGAACAGCAATGTACATGTATGTGCATGTGCCTATAAATATGTGTATTTATGCAGAAGGGAATATCAGTTCAAGTGCTGCACCTGGGGCCAGGAAATTCTGGATTCAAACTAAGTGAGTGACTCTTAACCTCTCAAAGCCTGAATTTCTCATCATATGCAAAGTGAGAGGGGATTGAAGTAGGTGGTCTCAAGGGGTCTTCCAGCTCTAAGTCTATGGGTCTATGATCTTGGAGGGGATCATATCTCTAGCATCAAAATGTCCTCTTGGGACCTGTGTTGTCCTCCCAGAGGTGTTTGCTAGTACCTGCCTGAATTGGGGAAGTATCTTTCTTACTACAGATCATTTTGTCTATCTAGTCTATAGCTTTCTAGCCTCAATTTTATATTGGGACCATAAGATTTTATCTCTTGGGCCCCAGTGATAGATGTCTTCACAGCATTTTCTGTATATAAGGAACTTCTGCTTTTTCCCCCGTGTGTGTGTGTGTGTGTGTGTGTGTGTGTGTGTGCGTATGTTTTAATTCATTGCTGGCTAAACCAGAAAACAAGAACCAAGCCATTGGGGAGACTTGGGACAAAGATCCCGATTATTTGATGAGTGAAAAGGATCATGGCCTCATTATCTCTCAAAACTGGTTAATGAAAATCTCCTTTTCTGTTCACTAAAGAATGACAAGTGGCAATTCTTCCTCAGACATGAACTAAGAAAAACATATGCCAGGGCTTCCCATTAGTCAAGTTGTCATTCTGCCCCAGAAATATTTATTCTGCAGATGGCTTTGGAACCTACCAGATTCCTCTTTTCAAGGAACAGTTATGTCAGGGTAGTTATTTTAAATTTTATTATGGAAGTTTTCACTAGTTTTAGTTTTTACAATGCTTTTTCCCCCCTATTTTGAGTCAGTGGAGGGGGGAGGTTCTTTCTCTTTTCAGAACCATAATCACAGTTGCATGTTAATTTCCCATTAGTGCATTAATGTAGACAGGAGTTCTACCCACTTAACAAATAAAGAATAGTTCCTATTGTTCAATTCCTTTCTTTAACAGAGCAAAAAAAAAAAATCAGTCTTAAAATAATTTGGAATCTTCAAAATTTCGGCATTCCGGGAAAATGAATTAATTGGTAGGGTGAGAAAGGATCTTAGAGACCTGACTCAACCTCCTTGTGTGACAGATGAGGAACTAAGGTCCAGAGAGAGGAAGGGGCTTTTCCAAAGTCCAATAACTAGTTAAAGGCAGAGCTGGGAGCAGTCCTCAAAAGGTCTCCAGAGTAAAGGGAACTAATTTGCTTTCCATGAAAATGGGATTCTTTCCTATTCTAGGGAAGCATATTTCAAGCCATCAACTATTATACAATAAGCCAGTACGATAATACCAAATGCACCAAATAAAAATATATTATCTTCTGCATCGCATTGGCTGAATGCTTCCTTACTTGTTTAAACTCAGTCCATTGTAGCTAAGCGCTTGAAGCCTTGCTTCTTTTTTTTCCTTAAACAATACTGAAATAATGGAATCTATAGCTGGCAAGGACTTTTTGACAATCTAGTCTGACTTCCTTATTTTGCAAATGAGGACGTTGAAATTCACCAAGGTAAGATGTCCAAGGTCACACAACCAGCCAGAGTCCAAGATTAGAAACTAATGCCCTTCCTTGACTGCCTCAGTACCCCTTTCTTCTCCACATGTCTTAGCGTTAGAGCAGTAAACTCCATGAATTACATCAGGAAGTTCTTCATATTATTGGTTCCTTTGCTCTTGATGTTTCCCGCCTTGTTTGCTTTTATTTGGGAGGCATGAGTCTGTCCATTAGTTTATAAGGCAGCAGAATATAGGGATTTGAAAAAGCTAATGTTTTCTCCCTAGGGCTCCCTCCCCTTGGCTCCCAGCGGCAAAGCTCTGATACAGCATCACGTAGTCAATACTTTCTTGAACTCATCACTCTTGGCCCCATCTACCATCTGTCTGCCTGTGGTCACCACAGTGGTTATGCCCTCTCCTTCAGAACATCTCTGGAATATAATTAACCTTTGAGACACCATATAAAATGCAGATTTCCACACAATCCATGCCCTGTGACTTTATAATCTAATAGGCAGACATCTCCCAAACAAAGGGAAGATGGAAATATATTCCACAGAGAGAGAGGCAGGTGACAACAGACAGAAGCCAGTTCACTTTTTTTCCTAATCAGTTGTCTTTGACATCTGTCATTTTGGGGAGGGGGTATGTGGGCATGGGGTTGGTGTTAAGCCCAGTGGTTGAAAAGTACTCTTCATGTCCTTCCTGTTACTGTATTCACTCTCCTTGACACACAGTACATTCCTATCTTTAAATTTTTATTTCAGGATTTTCTTTTCTCTTTAAGACTAAATCAGTTTAAGTTGTTTGCTTAAAAAAATAGTGGCTCATAAGTTCTCTGAGGGCAACAGCTCTTTTGACTCCTGTGTTTCTACACCCAAATGTCTATCTAGTACAGTGTCTAGACCATAGTAAGTGCTTAATAAATGTTTTAATTAAATTGTGTTGCATCTGAATAATAACTTATAGGGCTTTGTAGTTTTGTGTTTTTTTAATAAAAAAATGAAGGTAAACAAGGAAGAGATTATTATGGCCATTTTGTAGAAAATGAGACCAAGAGAGATTTAGATTGACCAGATCACATACCTAATAAGCAGCAAACTGGAACAACATCCAACTTTTCTCATTCTTAGTCTAGTGTTCCAGTGTCCCCGGTACAACCACACTCAGAATGGAGAGGAATAACATACAGGGCAGCTAGGTGGCAGAGCAGATACAATGCCAGGCCTGGGTCAGAAGGACTCAGCTTCCTGAGTACAAGTACAGCTTCAGACACTAACTGTGTGACCAAGTCACTTAACCTGTTTGCCTCAGTTTCTTCATCTATAAAAAGAGCTAGAGAAGGAAACGGCAAACCACTCTAATATCTTTGCCAAGTAAATCCACAAATGGGGTCACCAAGAGTCAGGCAACACTGAAATGACTCAACAATAATAGCAAAATGCTTAAAACTCAAAATTTCTTCCAATATACATCATATAAGTCGAAAATTCATTTACATAGTACCTGTTATAAAATATATCATTTAAAGTCAACCGCTTTTAAAGCATGCAAAGAAACCTCAAGTTTGTTGGTTTGTTTTTTAGCAAACTAACATATAGGCAAGCCATTAGGCAGATAAGACAGAGAAAGAGCATTTATTAAATGTTTACTACATGTCTATCGGGTGCTATACTAAGTTCTAGAGATTTGAAAACAAGATGGTTTCTGCTCTGAAGAAGTTTATATTCTAATCAAAACATAAAAGGAAGTTGGAAATTTTTTTCGAGGGTAAAAGGAAGGGAGGGAAAGAGAGCACCCACACCGGGCAAGGTAGCCAGGGTGGAGATGGAGCAGACTAGAGAGCGAGTCATTACTGAAGTCAGTATTGGCTACTCCTCCTAGTGATATGACTATTCCAGGCAGGGATTCACTCATTTCTGGTTTCTGGGTGGCGTTATCCTTAGCAGGGACAAGGGAGCCAAGTTTTTAAACTGAAAATATCTGGGGAGGCACTTGCTTTGATACTTTCATCCATCTACCAAAATGAGTATTCTCTCCAAAGATGCATATTACCACCCAATCCACATGTTCTCCCTATTTGAAGCTCCTATGCATTCTCTCCCATCAATCCTATAGAGAGGGTTCCCCACTATATAAGATATTAGGGACCTTCTTTGAGTTCTTTTGATTCCAAAAAGATACCAGTGAGGCACACAGGTTGTGTGCTCTTTGCTCCCTAAAAGTGACTATTCCATCTTATTTTTCAATCACAAATTTCTTTGATGACATCCCAGGCACCTCTTCCCTATTATAATTCCCGATTTGCAAGGTGCAGGTTGAAGCCTGTTCATGCATACCATGTCATTCTCTCTTGTCCTTTGGGTAATCCTGTATTAATTCTTTAGAAACCGTAGTGTTCCATGAATTGAAGCCATTGGTGTTAAGTGTAGCATCCCTCTCAAAGGCTGCATCCCCCAACTCACAACTCACTTGTTTGGGGCTGCAGAAGCCACTTGACTACTATTCTCTCTCTGGATTCTAGAAGTAATCTTTAGGGTTATTGAAGTTTCCTGGTACTGTTGATCATGGGCCCCCACCAGTATGTTCATCATTGATTAGAAGCTAGACTTAATTAATTTTAGAAAGGGTATTTACTAAGTAGATATGGCAATAACAGAGATTAGGAAAGCATGTCACCACACCAAGAGCAAAGTCTCCCTTTGACCACATTAAGATCCTTAGAGAAAAGTGTCTCAAGCCTAAAGAGTGGCCAGAAGATAAACTCAAAGCCCCTGGTAGTGGTAGAATTGTTTTTTCTCCCTTTGTGGAGTTCTTATAAAATTCCCCTTAGGTATATCCTTGGATGGGCTCTGAGGGTTGATACCCTTGAATGGTCCAGAAACTGCTTTCCTTAATGAATCTTACAAAACAGTCTTCTGTTTCTCAATTCCTAGTGCAAATGCTGGCAGCAGATACTGCTGCTGACACTGATGGTAGCTTCAGATCTCCCAACTTTTTGAAATTCATAAGGCTATCACTTGGTCACTGAGGAGTTGGGAAGCAGGGAAAAGGGGAGACAGAGAAAACTCTTGAGAGAGAAATTTGCCCCCTTGTCCATGGAGTAATTCCTTTTCAGGAATCCTTCACTACTAGATTCATACATCATTCTAAACTAGCTTATTTATCTTATGAAAGGTGCCCTAAAATTCTTAATGCAATTTTCAGCCAGTTAAGCTTTAATGACTTTCAACCATGCTTAGACTTTTGGGACACCTTGTATATAACTCCACAGGGCATGACTGATACTCTTTAGTCAATCAAAAGATATTTCTTGTGCATCTTTTGATCCAGTCCCAAAGCCATTGTGATCTTTTCAAATTGATTAGGGACTTAGGAATACTTAGTTTTAAGTGATTGATTCAGAGTAGATGTCTGGGCCTTCTGGCAATTAATTAGAATTGGGGCAGTCTCCCTACCCTTACAGACAAAAAGATGGGCCTCTGTTTCAAGGAGAAGCTTGTGATCATGGAAAGGACTTTATCCTCTCCTAAAGGCAATCCAGCCCACTCTTGTCCTCTTGTTCAATTCTGAGCCTTGCTCACAGCTCAATTCAATAAACATTTACTAAGTGCCTACTGTGTTCCAGGTAGTGGGCTAAGTGCAATTCATTTGCGTTATTTGTTCAAGATGTATGTACTAATGGATGAGTTCTATAGATTGTTCATCCAACTGCATGTCATTACCTGGATAGTTGGCCCATACACAAGGCCTTTACAAGCTTATGTTGGGATTATTTTATTTCCATTTTATTCTCTATTACCTTCTGTGAAGGGTAAGACACAATGAGAAGGCATTTCACAAGGAAGCCCAAGTTTTGAGAACCTAAATGAAAAGTATGGGAGTATTTGTTTATTTCTACAAAACAAATCAAAAAGTATGGTCCATGCATTATTTATGGCTATCATTTAAATTCTTAAGATCTACATGCTGGCATCAAATTACCTTTACTCAAGAGACTGTATTAGAACAATTTGTTCTCCCAATGTCTACTTTGGGGGAGTTTTCACTTTCCTGCTAACTCTGGGGCAGCCGGCCCACAAAGTGATCCTTAAACAATTGGGCATCCTCCAGGTGTCTCCTCTAGGTGTGGATCAATGAGCAGAGACTAAGTAGCCCTAGCTATGTGGCAGATGCCTTCTTTAGTTAGAAAACAACATGTATTCATACATTCTAAAAAGGCCCTGAAAGCCTCAGTACAGCTAGTACATGGTATCTTAGAAAGAGCCATAGTACCAAGTTCAAATCCCTTCTCCCCTTGTCAATTACTGTTTTTGTGACGTTGGCCAAGTCACATATCTTCCTTGTACTCAGTTTCCTCAACTATAAAATGAGGGAGTTGGAGTATATGAGTGCTGAGGACCCTTCCAGTGCTAGGGCTATTATTTGATTCCATTATTCTATACTCTATCCCCTTCCCTAGTCCCCACTCCCAAAACTGCTTTGTAGATAGATACATAAAAAGATAGATAGATAGATAGATAATTTACTTAGGTAGAGGGAGGGAGGGAGGAGGGAAGGAAGGAGAGAAGGAAGGAAGAAAGGAGAGAAGGAGAGAGAAGGGGAAGAATTTATTAGGTGCCTGCTATAGGCCAAACTCTGTGCTTTACAAATATCATTATTTTCTTTCACCTTTACTACAACCCTGAAAAGTAGGTGCTATTATTATCTTCATTTTATAGTTGAGGAAATCGGGGCAAACAGAAGCTAAGTGACTTGCCCAGGGTCACAAAGCCAGGACGGGTCAGAGACTAGACTTAAAACCAAACTTTGCCATCACTGCAGAGCCCCAGGAAGGTTACTGTACTAGGAAGGTTAAAAACTGTACCAGGAAGGTTAAAAACATAAAATAAAATGAAGCTGGGTTGATGATGAAACTAAAAATACCAGACATCAGAGCAAAGTACTGAGTCAGAGCACTGAGGCAGTAAATCAGAACCATCTCCTCCCTGCCTAATATATGAAGTTAATATTTCTTTCTCCAAAACCATGGCTCTTCCACATAAAGTCTTCAAATGTTGTTCATTTTAATGCCACCCTTTTAATCACAAGAACAATGGAGAATATCAGACAGCCAATGGGAAACAGGGTGGGAGTGAGAGGCGCTACAACAAGTTTTCCTCCCTACCCCAAGCTCAGGCAATCAGTAGACATTGAGGATCAAGGCCAGTGACTGGGATGCTCGTGTGTGTCTGTGTGTGTGTGTGTGTGTGTGTGTGTGTGTGTGTGTGTGTGAAGCTGTTCAGGGTTTAGCAAGATGATTTATAAACCTCAACACATTGAAGACCAAAAAAATAAATCATTAAGTAGACCGGCTCATGATTCAGCTCATCCCTTTTTTTTTTCTCACATGGGATAATAAATTGTATGGGCTTTAATAATTTATGGGAGATGTTGTTATAATGTGAGAATATTAACTTTGGTGAGTCTTTTAATTTGCCTGTGATGTTGACAGCATGGAGAATTGTTTTTGTTCCTGGAAATCTGTAAGGTAGCCCTGGTATCTCCTTGGGTTTTATTACCTTGGGCAGAGGGAGCCAGGGAACAGATGATACGGGTCACGTTGGCCAGGAGTTTCTCACTGAAGTGAAGCTCCCTTTGACACAATGCACCATGGAGAGAATTATACAGATGTGTGGGAAACCACTTGGGGATTGCATCATCACATTCATAGCCAACTCTCTTTCCCTAGTGCCCTTGTGGAAGGGGAGTGTCCCAAGGCAGATTTGACTAAGATCTTTGACAAAGATCCTATCAATAGGATCATTGATATAGTCTTGGAAGGCATCTCAGAGGTCATGGAGTCCACCTACCCATATGACAGATGAGGAGACTGAATTATGGAGAGATTAACTAACTTGCCCTAAGTCACACAGGCAAAGCCAGGATTTGAACCCAGGCCCTTGATGCCAGATCCAGTGCTCTTTGCTACTATGTCAATCTGCCTCTCGTGTGGCTTCATGTGGTCCAGAATCAGGGAGCTGGCCTTGTTTCCAAGAAGGTCTGGGTTTAAGTCCCACCATGGACACTTCAAATCTGGCCTCAGATACATATTAGCTGTGACCCAGGGCAAGTCACTTAACCCCATTTGTCTCAGTTTCTTCATCTATAAAATGAGCTAGAGAAGGAAATAGCAAACCACTCCTACATCTTTGCCAAGAAAACCCCAAATGCAGCCACCAAAAGTTGGACACGACTGAAAATGGCTCAGCGACACGGACACTTACTGACTCGGCCACTTAATCTCTCAGTGAAGATGCCAGCCTACGAATTTCTTCACCCAGGGGTTCCTGATAGCAATGATAGCTATCATAGATCTTTTCCCTATGATTTCTTGCATCTAGTATGAAAAGGATGAGAGTCCCAATGGTATATCTGGTTCAGTTCTCAGCTTCAGAAGCTCTCAGACAGCTGGAACACTGGCCCTGGAGCATCAGAGAGCCTGGGTTCAAACTCATCCTTGGACAATTTGTGTGACGTTGGCTAAGTCACTCTCTGAGGCTACTTGGGCCTCATTTTCCTAGATGAAGACACCAGGGACCTGAATTTGAATCTTGACTCTGTCATTTCCTGCTTTTATGACTCTGGGAAAGTCATAAAATCTCTGTTGTCTCATCTGTCAATAAGAGAGTTGGACACTTTTTGAAGTCCCTTCCAGCTCTGATGCTATAATCCCATAATATAGGCTAAATTAGAGGACCTCTGAGTTTTTTCCATTTCCTGATCTATGATTCTGGGGGGGGAGGGAGGAAAACGCTGTTAAATTGAAGAGTATCCATAGGAGCACAACCCAAATGGTGAAGGGCCTCAAGATTGTGCCATATGAAGATGGTTTGAAAGGACTGGGGATATTAATCTGAAGAAATTTAAAAGGAAACATAATCATTGTGTTACAATGTTTAAGAGGTTGCCATGTGGAAGATGGAATAGATTTTTCTGTGCTTAGCACTAGAGGGCAAAATTTGGAGCAATGGATGGACTGGTACCATACTTTTTCTCCTAAAACCCTTTCTGCTTCCTAAGTGCCTTCTAACCATCAACTTACTTCTCACTATCCTCCCAGTCAGCCAGGCTCAAAACCTAGATGCCATTATCAACTATTCACTCCCTCTCATTGCCATATGAAACTCATTGCCAAGTCATTTTTAATATTTCTTGTATACACTCCCTTCTATCATGATAGAACCCTCGCATTCCACACCATCATAGAACCTCATCACTTTATACCTAGACTTCTGCAATAACCTGAAAACAGGGATTGCTTTTTACCTTTCTTTGTGTATCCCTCTCACTTAGAACAGTGCTAGTCATACCTGGTAGGTGTTTAATAAATACTTACTGACTATATATTGAAAATTTGTAAATCTAGATTTGATGGAAAGAAAAGCTTATCAATAATGGATGCTATCCAGCAGTAGGATGGGCTGCTTCAAGAGGTAATGAGATTTCCCTCCCTGCAGTTCTACAGTAAGACCACATGCCCACTTCTTAGGTATGAAATAAAGGAGATTTTTGTCAGAGAGTGAGTTAGAGATGGTTGGCAGGGTCTTTTCCAATTCTGACATGGTATGTACAGAATGAATATTGTGATCCTATCAGAGGTCAGATAAAACTCAATACCTACCATGGCCTACATGAAGAGCTGAGTCAAACAGGGGTAATAGACTTGCCCAGTCAATAAGTATCTGAGGCCGGATTTGAATTTGGGTCTTCCTGACTCCAGGCCCAGTATTCTATTCACTCTGTCACCTAACTGTCTAATATCAGAGGCAACAATAGACATATATGGAGAAAACAAATGAAAAGGGAAGAAAGTCAAAGTGATCTGAGAGAAACTGAAGTGATGAAAGAGAGAAACAGAAGGTAGTTCCATTCCTCATGAAAATAAAGAGAACCTAACAGCATCATAGATGTATTTTTCTTCATTAGCCAAAGCCTGACACTTCACTTCTAAGTCGCAGATGGAGATAGGAATCTGTCCTGTTTAAAACCCCAATGAGGTTTGAAAAAAAGGGAAAGAAGAAAACTGAATTACTAGTATCAAAAATGAAAAGGAGTATTCACCACCAATGAAGAGGAAATTAAGACAATAGTTAGAAACAATTTCCCCAAGTATATGCCAGTAAATTTAATAATCTAAATTAAATGGTTGAACATCTACAAAAATATAAATTATCCAGATTAAAAGAAGAAGAAATAAAATACTTAAATAATCCAATCTTAGAAAAAGAAATTGAACAAACTTTCAATGAACTTGCTAAGAAAAAATCCCCAGGACCAAATGGCTTCACAAGTGAATTCTACTAAGCATTTAAAGAACAATTAATCCCAATACTATGTAAACTATTTGGAAAAATAGAGTCCTACAAATTCCTTTTACAACACAAATATGGTGCTGATACCGAAACTTGGGAGAGCCAAAATAGAGAAAGAAAGTTATGTGCCAATTTTTCTAATGAATACTGATGCAAAAAATTTAAATAAAATACTAGCAAAGAGATTATAGCAATATATCATAAGGATCATACACTATCACAAGGTAGGAGTTATACAAGGAATGTAGGGCTGGTTAAATATTAGGAAAACTATCAGCATAATTGACCAGATCAATAACAAAACCAAAAGAAATCATATGGTTATTCCAATAGGTGCAGAAAAAAACCTTTGACAAATACAGCACCCTTTCCTATTAATAACACTAAAGAGCACAGGGATAAATGGAGCTTACCTTAAAATGATTAGTAACATTAATCTAAAATCATCAGTAAACATTGATAAATAACTTAGTAAGTAGGAAAAACAGAAGAATTTATAGCATAGACATAGAAACCTCTTTCTCCTTTTCATAGCTACTCATGTTTTCTTGAACTCACCACAGGAATATTCAACTCTCTCCTGAAAATATCCATCAATAGAAACTGACCATTTCAGAGCCAGATGAAACCATGAGATAATAATCCTGGGAGGAAGATAGCACAAATATGATAAAAATCCATTTTACAGATTTAAAAAAATCCAAACAATAGAAACTTAATGAAATTAAAGTAATTGGCCCAGGGTCACATAATTTGTAAATGTTGGAACTAGGGTTTGCACCATTTCCTTTCAATCAACAAGAAGTTAGTAAGCACCTATTATGTACTGTTGGAGAGAGAACTGCCTCAGTTAGCAAAATCTGGATTCAAGTTGTACCTCTGGCATATATTGGTTGTCACCCTAAGTGAGTCATTTTACCTCTTCATGCCCCAGACAACTATCTCAGGCTCTAAATTGTATTGGTAAAGGAATTTGGAGATGCCCCTGTATTGGCTTGGTTTTTGGGTTGAGTGTTAAAACCCAGAGCTTGTGAATCCCATTTGTGGGATGGACTTGTTGACGTGAAGAGAGAAACCTGAACTGGGAGGAGCCGTGAATTGCGAGAGGGGCCCAAGCCTAGAGAAGGCCAGATGGACTTTGGGAGAGCAGAATCCAGTATCTTGGAGCCTGAGTTACTGAGAGAAAAACTTCTAAGAGCCCGTTGGAACTGCCCAGGACTTTTGAGAACTGCCACAAACTGAGGAGGCATGGCTGTGATGCC
>CM053586.1:324433825-324452098 GCA_028646515.1 Pseudochirops corinnae
AAAAAAATGCTCATTTAGCAGTGTAGGCACATATGCACGCACGCACACACATACACACACTCAGAGTAGAATGGGAGCTTCTTTATGGAAAGGGTTGTTTTCTTCTTTCTTCTTCTTGTTCTTTTTGTTCTTGTTTTCTTCTCGTCTTTTTAATTGTGTCTTCAGAGCTTAGCGCTATGTCTAGTGCTAAGCAGCATGGCATATAGAATAAAACACTAAACTTACAATCAAGAAGATGCAGGTTCAAATCCTGCCACAGCTACTACTAGCTGTGTGACCCTGTATAAGTCACAACTTCCCTCTGTCTGTTTCCATTGTCCAGACTCAGTTTAGAATTATCTAGACAATGAAGAGGTTTGACTTGACTTGATGGTCTCTAAACTCCCTTCTGGTTCTAAATATTATGATCTAAAGTAGTATTTGATAAATTCTTGCTAAATTGGGGCACCTAGGTGGCACAGTGAATACAGCACTGGCCCTGGAGTCAGGAGGACTTGAGTTCAAATCCAATGGCAGACACTTAACACTTACTAGCTATGTGACCTTGGGCAAGTCACTTAACCCCAATTGCCCTGCCTTCCCTCTTCCAAAAAAAAGACAAAAAAAAAAATTCTTGCTAAATGATTGAATGCAAGAAACAATCAAACATGGACACATGATTCTGAATTTTAAAATGGAATCATATATTCAATGTGAGAAAGACCCTTAGAAGTCATATAATTTAACCATCTTATTTTGCCAAGGAGGAAACAGAACCCAGAGGAAGTAAGTGGCTTACCCAATGGCACCCTGGTTATATTACAGAGCCAGAATCCAAACCCTGATCTTCTTAAATCCAAATCAAGCACCTATTCAACTACATTTTTTTTTTTTTGACTAGCAAATTAGAATCCCAAATATTGTTTTAGGTTGTGTTTTTATCAGAGGCTTTCACCAGGCTACTTGACTTCCACAATGAGTTGTCATGTGACCAGGGAACCAACAAAGCTCACTTTTGTACTTTCTGATGCATTGGCCATCTTAGTCTGAACACTGAATGCCCTCTTTAGTGCTGGCCTTTGTCTCAGGAACCAAAAGCATTGCTTCCTTGATGGGTGAAAATTCTGTGAGCTTAGAAATCTGAAGATCACTTAAGAGTCCTCAGCTCCTGCCTCTTTGACTTGCTGAATTCTCAGATTCTCAGGGCACCTCTTTGTTTGGCATTCCAGTCATTCTGAACCCAGGCACATGGGGCTGCCTCTCTCTGAGTGCTTATAGCTGCCAGCCTTAGCATGAATGTCGCCCAGAAAATTCCAAACCAAGAATGCCATCTGTTGATGTGGTGTTCCCAAAATCTACCTTTGGATATAAGACTATACATTTTCCCTTAGTATAGTCAACTGTATGGCCTTGTGACCCCTGGGTTTAACTTATCCTCTCTGTCATTTAAACACTGAATAAAGAAATGCCATAATTTTGAAGAATTCCTCCCAGTCAGTACTTGTCTTAATTCTCTTGATTCAACTAACATTTATTATCTTTGAAGTGACTCGACTCTTCCTAGGATGTCTTTAAAAGCAAAATTCCTCCCTCCCTCAATCCTTCAGTGAATCAAGAATAAGTGTTGGAAAACTAGACATTTCCCTTTGGCCCTGACTATGTTTAAAAAGTTTAACTAAATCAGATCTTTTTTAATGACAATCTTAAAGTAGATACAGACAAGAACTATTAAAACTGTCCTCTAACCCAGTCTCCATCATTTATTCTCAAAAGTTTTTGCCAGGCCACAGTCTCTGGAACCCCATTAAAGAGAAACACCTTTGTAGTGTCTCCCAATGGCTAAGAAAAAGAAGCTTTGTGTGTGGGGGACCCTTAGGCTGAATCTTTAAAAGGTTGTAAGAGGGTTTCCCTGTATTAGGAAATCTCATGCTCAGGGTTTGTTTGTTTGTTTTTTCTGCTTTACTGGATAGAAAGATTTTATCCAATTTTCAGCACCTGATTGTCTTTCTAGATACGCCCCTCAAGATCACTGTGTTCAACTCATCTTTCTTTCCTTGGGTAGAATTATTTAACTCCAGCCTGGATTCTGAGGATCAGGAAATCATAGAATTTAGAGTTCTACCTGTAGAGAATATTCAGTTTTACAAAAACGACTACTCAATTTACAATTTAGAAAACTAAGGCCCAGAGATGTTAAGTTACTTGCCCAAGGTTATGTGGGTGGTCTGTAGCAGAGTGGGGACTTTTTAGGTTCTCTAAGTTAAACTCCTTTTCCATCATCATGCCACCAAACCAGAGGAGACTGCTCCCCCTACATTAGAAAACTACTGCTCTTAGAAATCTGCCTTTATAGACTTAGGACATCACAGGCAATTTCTCCCTTAGAATGCCTTTTCTCATATTCCTTTTTTTTTTTCCTTTCTTTGTTTTCAGCTGTACCACCTGCTTGCTTTGCTAGGGAGTCCATTCATCACCCTTTCCCTTATCTTGCCCCTTTCCCTCTTGCTTCTTTCTTCTAGTGTCTTTTCTCTTGCTCTTCTTCTGTTTCCTATTATAGCACAAGGATTGGCACCGCGGAGCCTTTTCTGTTAGGCCTCCAAGCTAGCTTCTGCCACCGCACCTCACTCTGCAGTTAGCCAAAGTTCCTCATTCAAGTGGGGTAGGCAGGAGGGGATAGGAGAAGGTCAGGGAGAGGAAGGCAAATCAGGGGAGAGGAGCACAGAGACCTCCAGCCCTCCTTGTAGCAGTCCACCTGGAGCCCCACTGTCAGCAGGGCTCAATTCGAAATGCACCCTATCCTCTCTTCCACCCCCTCAGACTCCTAACCTTCTCCAAGGGTCAGCTCAGGTATTACCTTCTCCTTAAAGCCTGGTAGGATAGCTGGAAGTGACTTTACAATTCATAAATCGCAACCTCCTTGTTTTACAAATGATGAAATAGAACCACAGAGAAAATAAGTGTATTTATCTCAATTGTGGAGAAAAAGATAAAGCATTTTCTGTTCCACACATGGAAGAAATTATTGGGATCATGATTGATGAGCTTAACTGCATTAAACTAATATAATTTTATACATAAAAACAAAATTTTAGAAAACGACAAATTAGGAAAAATAAGACATCTATGACAGATAAAAACTTGACACCTGAAATGAAAAAGTATTTGCACAATCAGTAAATAATGAAAGGATAATGGAAAAATTGCAAAATAAGAAACAGATTTTTAATAATCACTTGAAATTTTCTCATCTCCCTAATAATGCAAATTTGGAGCACAATACAGATTCAAATTCAAACAACTTAGATGTACCACTTCACACATAAAGTAGGCAAAAATAAAAGCAATAAAATGCAGCGTTAGCAGACTCGTGAAGAAACAGCCACCCTCGTTCATTGTTGGTGGAACTATTAACTTATAGTATCTTTTTTTGGAGAACGTTCTGGCTATATACAGTAAAACTCATAAGAACAATGATCCAATCATTCCGTTGTTGGTAATGTAAACTTCCAGTGTTTTCAAAAGCAAAGAACTAACTATTCAAAAATGTTCATAGCAGTATTATATGTAATTGCAAAAAAAAAGCATATAAATGCTCAACACCAAAGAAGTGTTTAAATAAATTGTAGTACATTAATATCATGGTATAATTTTATATAATTTAAGATGGAGTACTAAGAGGAATTCAGAAAAATCTGGAAAGCCTTTTTTGAAATAGGCATTTTTTTCCTTAACAAAATAGAAGAATGGAGTAATCTACTGAATTTTACATATTCACCCGGGGTTTGAGCTTTCCTGATTGGTTAGCGAATACAAACTAACCTAAGACATTCTATCTTGCCAATGCCAACTTCACAAATATCCACCCCAGCACCCAAGACATCTTTCCATCTGCTCTGTTCTGTCTCCACATGTATAACCAATCCCCCATATGCACACACTTTCCAACTATTGCTCTGGAAGTAGGAATCAAATCAATACTACCATTGCTTTTGGAAAGAGAAACAATGGACTGCCCTGTGGATCCACTCACCATACTTTTGACTCCCTAGGCCAAAACTCCTTTATCTGGCCACTACTCCTAGATTTTCTCCTCCTATTAAAATATAAATGCCTTGAGTACAAAGGATACTTCTTTTTTCCAATTCTATCCCTGGCGTTTTTTCATTCATTCATTCACTCTTTCATTCTGTCCTCTGCACACCTATGATGAAAAGTAAGAATGAACAAAAAAATATTGATAAGGGCATACACAGAGAAAAAAAGTGGTATGATAATTCATTTAAATTAATTAAATATAAACAGTTATGAAGAAATTTTATTTTTTGGTATTGATATCTAAACTCAAATTCCCTATAAAGTATTTTTAAATCCTTTGTAAAAATACCTACTATATTATCATATCATTAAGATTTTATATGATCGTTAAAAGGTAACCTGGCGTACTAGAGTGAATATGAGATCTGGAGTCATGGGTACTGAGTTCGAGCCCCATCTCTACCATGAAAACCTTTGAACAGTTAGCTCTCCATTTTTGACAATGGACAGCTATGATCAGAAAAGGGTGTATGCCAGTCCCATAATGCAGATGAGAGGTAACAAATGAATGGACAGAATAATGATGCTTGGGTCCTCCAAACATTCAAAGAACTAGAGGAAGGTGGACAGAACATTTGATGGTTCCTCTATAGAGAGTTTGCAGAAGGACCTGGATGAAAATCCCATAGGATGAGAGGCATAGAGGTCTTCTAAAAGGAGTGCCCTGACAAATGAAATAATGCAATTCAATACAGCAAGCATTTATTAAATACCTACTAGGCTCAGTGATACAAACACACTCACACACAAATTTGAAGCAGTTCCTTCCTTCGAGGAGTTTCCATATCTACTTCAGTTATAATAGATATCATCTGTACTCTCAAAAACTCTTCCAGCTCTTAGAATCACAAAAAAACCTAAGACTGTAGAATTAGGCTTGGGAGAGACTTCAAAAGTCATCTAGTCCAACTCCTTTTTCTTGCAGATAAGGAAATCACAGCCCCAGTAATACATCACTCAGGAAACAGAGGGAAGAATCAGAGTTGTCTTCTTCATAGTCTTTCATTCGTTATGTGTTGTAGCCTGATAATACACACCACGAGCCTTTCCATTGCCCTCAGAGTGAGACCCACTTTAAATTCTTTGGAGTTCAATTCAATTCAATAAACATTTATTAAGCCCCTACTGTTTACCAGGCATCATGCCAAATGCTATCTATAGAATTCCATGACTTAAATCCATATGATGGTACTAGTAGAATATTTGTATTTTTTTAATAGGAGTTTTTCAAGCAGAAGATTAAGGTCGTTAAACAAGCTTTGTAACTCCCTGAAGGAAGTTAGCCCGCTCTCCTCCTTCTGGATAATTCTGGGCCCAACTCAAAGGCCATCTTCACTGGTTATCCAAGTTTTATATACTGATGGATAAGCTTCATAGATTTACTATAGAACTTCATCTGAAGAAATTTTTGACTTGTTTTTTTTTCCCCCTTGGGCAAATATTTAGTCCATTCTCCTGTGAGGGGTTATGAATCTCTTCTAGTAGGCTTAGCAATGTTCCAGAACTTGACACAAACAATATGACATCATATGTTACTTCCTACCCAAGATCTTTTGTGATCTGCACCCTCCCCACCTCAGGTCTTTTGCCTCCCTCCTGAAATTGCCTTTTATTTACTGTGCATATATTCTGTAAATATATATGTGAGTGATGAATATGGATTAGTTCATTTTTGTCTTGGTAACCCTAGCACTTAGTATACTAAGTGTCTGGGACATTTTTGTCTCTTAGTCAGTGCTTTATTGATAGCAATAAGGAAGACTTCCCCATCCCTAAGGAATTCCTCTTCACCTTTAACTCTGCTATGAAAATCCTCTATAATAATGGCAAACATCTTTAGTGATCCTTCCTCTCTGAATTTTGTGCTATGCCCGATTTAAATTATCAGTGTTTCACCAAATAATATCATCTCAGCTGCTTTATCTTTCATGGAATCTTGAATAAATTTTATTATAGTGGAGAAATATCTTATTGGAAGAGAGCCTACAAGGTGACATTTCACTCTACCAAATCAAATGATTTAAAATAATCAACAAAAAATAAACACAATAGAATCTTGTGCCCACTCTATCTTTAAAGACAATTGTGTGATGTTCAAATATAGAACTAACATAAGCTCAAAGGAAATCAGTGAATGGACCTAATTCAATTAAACAAATATCTATTAAGCACCTACTGGATGCTCTCCACTGTTCTGGGTAATGTGAGAGTTACAAAGATGAATTAGACATGGTCCCTGATACTATCTACTCTGGAAATGGTACATACACACATTTCTAAGACACAAAACAGAAATTCAGACCTAGGCTTGCACTTGACAAGTATATAATAGAGAAAATTCTTACTTAGGTATGAGTTAAACTAAGTGGTCACTAAGCTCCTTTGTACTCTAAGATTCTATGAAGTTCATGGATGATCTAAAATAATAATGATAATAATTGTTTTTAGAAATTGTTTATTACTGAAGGAAGGAGCAAAGAAGGCCATAGGAGCATAGATCTAATCTAACCTATATTATAGTATATATCAAAGTAAATTTGTGTGTGTATGTATATATGTGTATATTTTCATATGTGTATATGTGTGTGTCTTATATGTCTGTGTACATATATGTGCGATGTGTATGTATTTACATGTATGTGTGTATATATACTTATATATTATACATCAAAGGTAGGATTTGAACCCAACATCCTCTGATGCCAGAGCTCTTCTACTCTGTGGTGCTGCTTTATGGAAAGAAGGGAATAAGCATTTATTAAGTGCCTACTTTATGCCTGCACAGTGCTAAGTACCTTACAAACATTGTCTTATTTGATTTATGGAGCAAGGGGCCCTTAAATTGGGTCTTGAAAAATAAATATTTCAATAAATTGAGATTAGGGTGAGAGGATTTCCTCGTATAGAGAAGCAGTATGATAAAAATTGTAGAGAACCTAAAAGAAATTCACCATATCAAATCACTACTCTTTATTTTGGTTTAGTTTTCTGGTGAACCTTTTTGTAAGCAAATACTAGTGATATTGGCTACCTGTGTTCATTTCACCTAGGGCTATGAGGAGTAATCAGAAATTATGGCAGTAGTTCTACTATGGGAGGGGTTAGCCCTGATGGATGAAGACAGCACCAGCGCATGTTTTGTGAGCTAAATGGCCTTTTAAAAACAATTTTCATTGCTGATTTAAGAGACTTTGCACAGATGTGAGATGGCGGGGTTTTTTTGGAGCTAATCTCATTTCTGCTCTAAATTCTTTATATCTTTTGTATGCTCTCATTTGTGTTTACACCACCTGTCAATTTAGTATAATCTGTGATTTTAATGTGCTGTTTTTCCCCTCTTCCAGATCATTAATAAAAGAGCTAAATAAAACCAGGCCTATCGCTGCCTAGGGCACTTCACTGCACATTTCTACCTAGTTCAGTGTGTTGATTGTTATTGACATAAGGCCTTGAAATTTCCTGAAATCCCCTTTGTAGACTCTAGTTTATAGCTCTGAGCTAGAAATAGGAGAAAATTAGATATTATATCTGAATTAACGTGAGACCGGGGCCCTTCTACTTTTGTTTTTCTTTATTCCATATTCCTGGATATTTCTAAACTATACTGCCTGCCCTCTGGACATCTTCCCCATCCAAATCCCCCCAGAACTTGGACTCTGCTACTGGGACCCCCAACTGAGATAAGTGAGGTTTCATCTTATCTTTCCTGGAACTAGGCCAGAATACTCCTTCACAGGCATTTCTGAAATATTGCCCGTTTACTAAGCTCTCATCATCATCACTATCATCTTCATCATCACCATCTTCATCTACTAGGTACATAGACCATAAGAAAAAAATTAGCTCAAAAATTTATGCATAAACTCAGTACAAGTAAGTACCTGTCAACACATGAATACCAGAAAAAATTTCTAACTGAGGATAAACTTGCAAACCTATCAAAAATTATTCTTCCTATATGCTGAAAACATTCTTAACAATAATCCTAAAAATATAAGAAAAAAAAGCCAATGATTAATAATTTTAAAAAACTATCTTAAGAACAGCAGAGTTTGCCATGCATTGAGAAGTGTTGGAGAGCCAATGAGTTCTTGTTGGACCACCAAGAAAAGAGGAGAATCAGGATCTAAAGAGAGTTATGCTTTCCTGCCTTGCCAAAAGAGAAGAGAGAAAGGACACACACAGAGGGAAAACCAAAAAGCATTTGTTCTCCTGGCCAGCTAGGAGTAGAGCCAAGAGAGCGACTCTAATCACTGACCAAGAGCAAGGCCAGTACAAAACCCCAAAAGACTTATATCTTGAAATCCAGCCTATGACTCATGCTCAAATTAAGTCATGTGTTCTTACTTGTGCCTCGTTTTACTTGGATCCAAGGCTGCTCTTCAGCTCTTCCCCTAAGGCAGTGGTTCTCAACCTTCCGAATGCGGCAATCCTTTAACACTAGTATATGGGCGTGTCTGCATGTGGGCAGACCCGCCTAGAGATGGATAGTAGAGTCTTGGTTCCTAAGACCATCAGAAATATGTGTTTTCCAATGGTCTTAGGCAACCCCTGTGATCCCTGTGAAAGGGTCATTTGACCCCCAAAGGGGTCTCGACCCACAGGTTGAGAATCGCTGCCCTAAGGAAAAACAACACCTTGTTTACATGATGTCCTTGGAAGTGGCATCCCTTTTCCAAGAAAGGAGTTTAGTTTTGAATCAAGGGAGCCGTGCTTCATTAGCGAATGGAAAAGCCATCTCTAATAATGGCTGTGTAACTCATTAGGCACCCCAATTTTGAATCAAATGAGTCCTCTCCTACTAATGAATAAAAAGCTACTCCTTCAATCTATGACCCACTGAGGAAAGCCACTCCTATAGTGGCTGAAGCCAAATGAGGGAGGGTTGAATTATAATGCATCACTCTCCTAACCCCCATCCCCCATCCAAAAGCCTGATAGTGTCAGCTGTTAACCACAATATTGCCAAGGATGACTGAGCTGAGGAATCCTTTCAACATTTGAGACCCCTGTTTTAAGAGGATATTGATTCAAAGTCTTCAGAACTTCGTGCCCCTTTCATCTTTCATCTGGCAGTTTAACAGTCTTTGTCTCCAAGAAGTTCTGTCATGATGTAGCTCAGAGGTTCCCAGCCAGCTGGCCAAGGACCCTTGTGGGCTTGTGTAGTTATTGTAAGGAGTTTGAGCATGAATCTGTTAGTTAGCAAACATTCTTTCTGTAGTCAAAATAGATGCTATGTCTCTAACAAATATTACCGTTTTTCCAATATGTGTAGGTGCATTAGTACTGTTGTCATTAACAAAATACAAATTAATTTTGAAGTGATCCTGAATCTATGGCATCTTTTTGCCTTTGTGTATTTTCTCAATCAATGGAAGACTCATAGTATAACTACAAAGGAATAATATACAGGAAAAAAATAGTGTGGCTGGCTATTATTGTTGCACTAGCAACTTAAAATGTTCAGACCTGAAACGATAATACAAGGGGATGAGGAACATTTTCCCCTGGGCACGCTAGATAATTGAAGGGAATAGGTTTGGAGTTATCTGTATCATTGCCCAAGTTCTTCATTTAATTTTAATGAGCAGTGTGTGTGACTTGGTATAAAGGGAGGAGCATTAGATTAAGAGTCAGGAGACCTGCGCTGCAAGCCCAACTGTGCTATTTGCCATATAGATGATGTTGAACAAGCTGGTTAATCTCTATGATCCTCAGTTTCCTTATCTATGAAATGAGGAGCTTGGGCTAGATCACCTTAGAGGACTTGTTGAAGCAACTGAGCATATTTTGCCTGAAGAAAAGGAGACTGGGGGGGGGGGGAGGAGGGTTCATCATAGCTGTCATCAAGTATTTGGAGGGATGTCATTTGCAGAAAGAACTGGTCTTGTTTTGTTTGGTCCTAGAAGGCAGAGCTCAGAGCAGTTGCAAAGAGCCAAATTTAGGCTGATGTCAGGAAAAGACTTCCTCCCAATTAGAACTGTCCAAAAGTGGAATGGTCTGCCAGGAAAGCTTGCGGATCTCTCTTATTTCCAGGTCTTCAAATAGAGGCTGGTCAACCCCAGGATGGCTAGGTTATAATGGGAATTCCTTGGTGTATATGTTGGAGCCTGAGGCCCCTTCTGACTCTCAAATTCTGAAACTCTGTGATTCTGCGACCTTGTAAGTTTCTTTCCATCTTGAAATCGATGAGCCGATGAGCCTAGGATACTATGATGTGGGAGGAAAGCAAAATTTTTTGACGTTAAAAAAAAAAAGACTCTCGTACTTGAAAAATATGGGAAATAACTTCCTAGTTTCTCATTCTAGTTTCCAACAGAATGTAAGTCCCCTGGGAACAGATATTTCTATTTTCTTTTTTGTCTTTTTATGCCCAGGACCCAGCAGAGTGCCTGGCCCATATCCGGAATCCAATAAATGAATTAATGAACCTAATAAGTGAATTAATGAATGCAATAATTAAATTATGGCACTAGTGCTACAGCCCACACCCCAGGAGAGAACCATTAATATGAAAATGCATATGGTAAATTCAAAGCTATTAGATACCCCTTTCCACAACCTGGACTGTCTATACTCTTAGTTTCCTCCTCTGTAAATATGAGGGCTGAACAAAATGACCTCCAAATGTCCTTTTTTACTCTAAATCTGTGATCCGCTTCATGGCAACTTGGTCCTTCCTTTCTCCTTCCCACCCCTCACACCTGCCACCATTATTCTGTTCCCTTTGTGCCCTGCCCAACTTGAACCTCTACAATCAGGAATATGCCAAGACTTCCTGGACGCGCGGAAAAAAACAATTGCCTTTGGGAAGCAGTTGTGCCTCTTACTTTAATCATGGAGTCAAGAGGCAAGCTGTAACACTACCAGGATGTTTCTCTAAATACTACTTTTCCATTGCAGGCACAATTCCTGCAGCATAATCTAAGACATTCCCCCTGGATCTGCCTCCACATACAAATACACTTCAGTAAGTAGCCCTCTGCCAGGGTCACTGAAACTCAAATGCACAGCAGCAAGAAATCCTCCCACTCTCATTTCTGTTTGTGACCCAACCTTCCCCTGCAAGTACAGCGGGATCAACACCTTCCCAGTGGTTTCATTTGACTTTTCTTTTCAGACGATAAGTTTTTAAAGTAGCATAGCAATAAGACATACTGTCTAAAGGCTACAAATTCTCCCCTACACACACATCTTTCTATTATAAATTTTAAAACAGAAAAAGGTCTACAACAGGGCAGACAGATGCATTAATTAGGTTCATTTATTCATTCCACTAGCATTTATTAGCTTTGATGATTACTGAGTGACCTTGGACAAGTCACTTAACCTGTGGGGACATGAAGGGATTGAAGGATGCGATCTCTGAGGACCCTTGTAGTTCTAGACTTGTACCTTCTGATCCCATGCTGTGTTCCAGGAAGTGGACTAGTTGTTAGAAATACAACTCCTGCCTTCAGAGGGCTTACATTCTACTGTTCAATGATGGAGATTTAGTAGTTTGAGATTGCAGCGTAGAGCACTGATTAGTTCAAAGCAACAGTGAGAGAAAAACTTAAACAATGAATTCCTGAGCAGGACCCAGCTCATATTGGTCACTGTGTAATAGTTCTGTGCGGTGCTGGGTTTTTTTTTCCTTCTTCTCAGAATGCCTTGCCATCATTTATGATACACTGTTCCCAGTCCACTCAGAGGCTACTGTCTAAACAAGATTGACTATTACAAGAGGAAGAACAGAAAGTTTCCCATGTAATGTCACCAATTCTTTCACATTCTGAGAATCCTTCCCCAGGCACCAGCCCGGTTTTCAAGGCAGAAAGGTGACCATATTTTTATGACAGTTTTTTTTTCCCCTCCCTCCTGGTCTGAGAGTTGGAGCACAAGAACAAAATAGCTCTTTTTGTTCATTGTACCAAGAAATTCCCTCCTGGATCTATCAAGTGTGACTGTTCACCTAGCAAATAGCTCGGACAGATCCAGACATAAACACCATATGAATAAAACATGGCCCAATTGTTGGATATAGTTATGTTTTTACAAAGACAAGGTGTTCTCTCCGAGTTTACCTTCTGAGGTCCCCTGGCAAGCATCCTCAACTGTGACATTCTCTCTTCATTTAGCGAATAAAAACTACTTTTAATTATCCCAGGAAATGATGTTTATTGTGACAAAATGGGCATTGTCTGTTTGGGTCTCTAATTCTTCTTGTGACTAACAGAAACCTTGCAACTAGGAAGTTTGAGTTCAGAATTGATAATGATAGAGCTGAGCCTTTGGCTTTCTTGAATCTACTGGGACACACGTTTGTGAGCTGTTAATGTTGTTTTAGAATGTTAAGTTAGTTTGTGAGACAGGTAGGCAGCATAGTGGATAGCTTTCGGGACTTAGACTGGTCTACCTGACCTGAAATCAAATCAGACATTTACTAGATGGGTGACCCTGTTCAAGTCCCAACCTCTTAGCCTCAATTTCCTCATCTGTAAGATGGTATCACAGTATTGTTGCATGGATACGATGAAATTACATATATAAAAGACTTTACAAATCTTAGATGCTATATAAAGTCCTGACTAGAATTATTACTAACTAGAATGTATTAATTCTTTAGAGGAAAGGATGGGTGTAGAGGGAAGGGAAGGATTATTCATAATAAGCATTTCTTCTGCTGTCAAATGCATAAATTCTACTCAAAATCAGAAGTTGCTCAGAGCAAGTTACTTTGGATGGTCTTAATCACTCTGGCCATGTACAAAGAACAAAGCAGTCCCTCAGATTGGAGGGGGGTAATAATAGAGGAGAAAGTGCTGACTTGAGGAACCAGAGAATGAAGATTCAGTCCTGGCTCTGATCCTGTCTTACCCTAGGCAGACCACTTGACTTTTCTAGCCTCAGTTTCTTCATCTGTAAAAATGAGAGAGGCCCCTTGCCACTCTGAATCTATGAAATAACAAAGTGATAGCAGCTCTAATCCTGGCTATGTTCAGCACCTGCATTCTCAAACAGAATAGCCAAAGAGAATTGTAGATTTGCAGAGGAATCACGATGGAATGGATAAAACCCTGGGCTTACAGGTAGAATGGCCTGAGTTCAAATCTCTCTTCAATTCTCCCACACCCTGACTAGCTGTGTGACCAAGGGTGAATCACTTATCAATTTTGAGCCTCAGTTTCCCTATCTGTAAAATGTGCATAATAAAACCTATAGATAATAGAGCTAGCATTGAAAGGAATTTTAGAAATCACCTAGTCCAGTGCTCGACAGATGAGGAAATTGAGGCCCCAAGAAGCTAAGTGATTTGCCCAAAGTCATAAAACAGGCAAGTGACAGAATCAGAATTTGAACTTGGGTCTTCAGACTCAAAATGCCAAGTTCTTTCTACTATATCCCACTACCCCCTAAGTACCACATGTCCCTGGACAGTTGTAAAAATCATCTGAACTAGTGGATGTTAAGGACTTGACAAATGTTCAAGTGTTACGTGGATATCAATTATTATTGTAGTTTTTAAAAATACAAAACAATGTGATAGCTTCTTATGAATTCTCTCTCCTGTCCTTTGTATGGTGTATGTGAATTAATTAATGGATGGATTGATTGATTAAGACCCATATTATTATTAAACATTCACCATGAGCAAAACACTGTGCTAAATGCTAGAGATGTGAAGAGAAAAAGTGAAACCAAAATTGCTTTCATGGAAGTCACATTGTATTTGGGAGAGACAAAAGATTTAAAAATTCCTGATACATTCTCCCTCTTCTGATCCAACTACTGACCTCCCTAAATTCCTTTAAGATACAGGAAGCCTTCCCTAACACCTTGGAATTCCTAGGCTTTCCCTAATGATTTCCCAGTCTTTTGTAGTTTGCTTTTGTATATATTTGTTTGCATGTGGTCTTCTTCCCTCCCCTAGTTCTAATAGAAGCTCCTTGAGGGCAGGCACTGTCTTTTGCCTCTTTTTGTATCTCTGGCACTTAGCACTGTGCCTGACACATAGTAGGCTTTTAATAAATGTTTATTGAATGAGTGAATGAATGAGTTCAGCTACAGGGTATAGAGTAAGGTACAGAGGTCTTAAGAATGCAGAGGAGAGGTAGATGACAGGTCACAGGAATGTATCAGTAAGTCAGGTGATGGCATCCAGGGGTATACAGGTACAGAGGGAGGGCAGATGGAAAAGCCCAGAAAATCTCGGGATGCAATGGCCACCTGCCTTTCTCATAGACTGTTATACAGGGAAAAGCGTATTACCTTGGGAGTCAAAGGTTCAGTTGGATTCAAACCCTATCTATGTGTCCTTGGACAAATCATTTAACCTCTGTTTCTTCATTAATTAAATGAAGGGGGTAGACTAGATGGTCTCTGAGATCCCTTCAAGATATATGATCTTATGTCTAAATCAGAAGTGATTGTATTTTTCCCCAGACCCCATCCCTCCTCTAAAATTATCTATTTCTGTAGAGGACATTCTTAAAGTCAAGTCACATAGTAAATGTTTAATAAGTGCTTATCAATTAATTGATTTCAATGGCATGGTCCTTGTCCTCAAGGAGAAAATAATCTAGTTGGGGGAAAAAATAATCCTCTTTGTGACTACAGGAATGACTTGCAAGAAAAGACTGGGCTGGGTGGGCAAGAGGAAGAAGGGGAGGAACGTTATAGCGCCAAATTCTGCCCGGAAGTGCAGGATGAAAAGAGCTTTTGAATTGTTCAAGAAAAGAAATTTTAGTGAATTGGGGATGGAGGCCAGACTACAGGATATTAGGAAGGGGAAAGGTCAATAAAAAATGGAGACCTTTGAGAAGTTTGTCAGTGAAAGGGAAAAAAAAAAGAAATATACACGGTTTGATGAATCCCCATATTTACCCGGGGTGACTAAATGGAGCCCAAATCCCATTGCAATCAGAATTTCATTTGGTTGTCCACTCCTGTTTATATTGGGACAAACTTGAAAAAATAATAAACTTTCACCCTATGATTTGACTTTGTTCTGTCATGCAGACAAGGCCCTGGCCTTGCTTCTGAATTGCCTAGGCCTTTTCTTCCCAAACAATAACCGCCCACATTCTATTCTGAACAGCAAGACCTAGGGAATGTAGGGACAAAATGTAACCATGGAGGCCACTCTCCATTCTAGGCATGTGAGGATGTAGTGAAATACTGTGGAAAGAGCACTGAATTGGGAATGAGAAAGTCTTGCTTCCAGTTCCAGCTAAGTCCCCTCCTAGGTACTTGGGTTACTTGACCTCTTGGACTTCCAGTATCCTTATCCATAAAACAATAGTGTTGAGGTGAATTCTCTCTGTAGTCTCTTCAGGGGATGCTATAAATCCATAACTAAGTCATTGTCTTGGTTAGGTGTTAAGATGTTGGGAAAGAGTTTTAGAGAACACATTAATAGAAAACAAGATAGTATGCCATGGGCAGTATATATTGATAAGACAATGAAAGCAATAGTAATATTTTGTATTGTACATATTCCTGTGAGATCAAAACATTTTTGTCTCTATTGTGCAATTAATCCTAATACTATCATTACAAAATTAGCCATGTGTATAACTTCTAAGACTGAGGTAAGAACCCCTCTGGATGCTACTGCTGTCCACAGAGCACATCGAAGATATTGTGTTCGGTTCTAGGTTCCATGGGTTAGAATAGCCATCAATAAGCAAGAACATCTAATAGAAAAGAACTAGGAACTGGGGAAGGTCCAGGACTGGGGAAGCAATAGTTCCACTATCTTCTGCCCTGATAAGACCACATATGGAGTCGTTTGTTCAGTTCTAGATGTGACATTTTAGGAAGAATTTGATAAACTCTAGAGCACCCAGTAGGGGGAACAATGAGGAGGGTAAAGAACCACAAGTTCAGTCAATATGAGCATGAGTTGCAAGAAGTAGAAATGTTCAGTGTTGGGAAGAAAGTGCTTAGAGGACCATGCTAACTGTTTTCTAGTACTTAAAAGACTGACATAGGAATAATGATTTGACATGTTCTTTTTGGGCCCAGAGTGCAGAATTAGGTACTGAGTGTAAGAAGCAAAGAGGTAAAATTATATCAGGACAGTTTCCCAACAATGAGAACTATCTGAAGTAGAATGAACTGCCTCAGGAGAGAGTGGGTTCATAACCAATGGAGATGAGCAGGTATAGGCTAGAGACCCACCTGTCAGGTAGGTTGCAGTGAAGATGCTTTTTCAAGCGTGGTTTGGATTAGGAGGTCACCAAGATCTCTTTTGACTTTGAAGTTCTTTGTTCTGTGACGTACTTTCATCATTTAAAGGTTATAGAAACTGAGACATGTGGGAGTTACATGAAAAAGATTCTTTAGTATAATTAATTGCTTGTATGAAAGTGTGCTTATCATGAAAGGAAAATGACCACACAGAGAATATATATCTTGATAGGTAAACTCCATCGCTCCATGCATGTTGTCTGTCTGTCTGCCTGTCTCTCTCCCTCTCCTTTTCTCTCTCTCTCTCCCATCATCTCTCCCCTTTCCTTACCCCACCATCATTCCCTCACTCCCTTCTTCCTTTCCTTTATCCCCCTTCCTCCTTTCCTCAATTTCCTTGTCCCCATTTTGCAAAAATAGGTTGGGATATGGAACGTTTTGACACATGGTATAAGAGAAGTAATTGACAGGTTGGGTGATCGGCAAAATAGGTATTTTTCTCTCTAGGTATTTCTAGTGTTTCCCTTCTTAGGGTTAATGAATAAAGAAGAGTTATGTTAGATACTCTATCATTTCTGTAAAGCTGTCAGTTTTTTTCCAGCTTTAAGGACTACAGTAGTTATCAGTAGTGTTTTACCTTACAGGAAGAAACTGCAAATCAGCCAGATCTGCATCTTTAGAACCCAACTTCATTTTGTGCTTCAGAAGAAGCCAATTCTTAAACTGTCTCACCCCTTAAAAAAAAAAAAAGACATTCCCAGTGTGATTCAGGGGAGTATTAAAATTTCATCCTTTCTCTTTGTTAAAGTTTCCTTCTTTGGGGCACTGTTACTAAGACAGTTTTGAACAATCAAACAATCTAACACAAGACGAACTCTTATTGACTGGAATTATCTGGGGAGACTTATAATGTTTAAAACTAACAGCATATCTTCCAAGGGACCTGTGGCGTTGGTGATTAAAATGAATTGTTTAAAGAGAAGCTATGGACAAGTTTCCAGAAGCATTTGTGTTTTCTTTAATGACAATGGTCAAAGGCTTGTCTCTTCTCTAGGAAATGCATTTTGGCATTTGTTGCATGATTCATTTCAATTCAAAAAGTATTTACCAAATACCTACTATGAGCCAGGACTTTAAATGCTAGTCTGATAAGTTTACCTTTTATCTTGGCTTTTATAGGTCCTTACTTACCTCCAGATTTAGCACCTTGGACAGAAGAATGACCCCATAGGATTTGTGTTTTAGTCATATAAATTTGGCAGCTGTATTAAGGATAGAGAAGAAAAGGAAAAGGCTAGATTCAGGAAAAACAATACATATGCAGATACAGATACAGATACACATACACATACACATACACATATTTCTAGAAACTATACCTTCTCTTAAAATAATTAAATTTAATTAGAGACACTGCAGGTCCCTAGGAAGACACACCATTTGTTTCAAGTATTATAAGTCTCCCCATATAATTCTAGTCAATAAGAATTTATCTTGTGTCAAATTACTTGCTTTTTTTTAAACCTTACTAATAGTATCTCAAAGAAGGAAGCTGGAACAAAGAGAGAAGATGAAATATTAATTTATACATATATAAATATATGTAGATATGCATATGAGTATATGCATTATACACATATATTCATGTGTATATTCATGTAAATATATGTAGATATAAATATCTATATACACATACATAGATTTGACCTGATTTGTTTTTCCAGAGTGGAGGAACTGAGCAGTCATAGGGTTAAAGTATTAATGACCCTAATCTACCAAAAAATTACTTTATAGAAATTGAAAAAATAGTAACAAAATTCATTTGGAAGAACAAAAGGTCCAGAATATCAAGGGAATTAGTGAAAAGAAATGCTAGGGAAGGTGGCCTAGCCATACCAGATTTTAATCTGTATTACAAAGCAGCAGTCATCAAAACTACTTGGTACTGGCTGAGGAATAGAATAATGGATCAATGGAATTGGGTTGAGTGTAGGAGACTCAGCAGTCAATGACTATAGTATTCTA
>CM053586.1:324452598-324559520 GCA_028646515.1 Pseudochirops corinnae
CAGGAAAATGATAAATGCTGGAGAGGATGTAGAAAAAAATTGGAACACTAATGCACTGTTGGTGGAGTTGTGAACTGATCCAACCATTCTGGAGAGCAATCTGGAACTATCAAAGGGCCATAAAAAATTTCATACTCTTTGACCCAGCAATATCACTTCTAAGGTTGTATCCCAAAGAGACCATAGAAGTGGGAGGAAGACCCATATGTACAAAAATATTTATAGCAGCTCTTTTTGTGGTGGCAAAGAATTGGAAATTAAGGGGATGCCCATCAACTGGGGAATGGCTAAACAAGTTGTGGTATATGAATGTAATGGAATATTATTGTGCTATAAGAAATGAGGAGCAAATGGACCTCATATTTACCTGGAGAGGCTTATATGAACTGATGTTGAGTGAGAAGAGCAGAACCAGGAGAAATTTGTACACAATTACAGACACAATGTATATATGACGACCAACTTTAATAGACTAGACTCTTCTCAGGAATGCAGAGTTATAAGACAACTCCAAGACTCATGATGGAGAGAGATGTCTACATTCAGAGAAAGAACTAGAAAGAACAAAGTTTGAATGCAGATTGAAGCAAACTACTTGCTCTCTTTCTTTTTCTTGTTTTGTTTCCTCTTCCCCATCGTTCATTCCATCCATTACAACCCTTCTTTATAAACTGACTAATGTCTAATGTGAAAGTATTTGCAGATTCTATATTTGATTGCGTGCTGCCATGAGGGGGGGAGGAGGAAGGAGAGGAAGGAGGGAGAGAAAATTTGAAACTCAAGGGATTGTGGAACAGAATCTTGTAAACTAAAAGTAAACAAACAAATTAATAAAGACCCCCAAAAAAGTATTAATGACCCAGTTGTACCTAAATGCCATGATGGTTTCAGGGGAAAAGATAAGCCTGTTCTCTATAGACGCCTTAGCTACTCTGCTGCTTAGCTAAACTGAACAGCCCAGGAAAGGTGAACAACCTCAAATTAATGGCCATTGGCTGAGTCACAGTCAGAAATGGAAAGCTCTCTTATACAAACTGATGCTAAGCAAGAAGAGCAGAACCAGGAAAAATTTGTATACAATCACAGACACATCATATGTGTGATGACCAACTTTGATAAACTAGACTCTTCTCAGCAATGCATAGTTATAAGACAACTCTACAAGTCTAAGGATGGAAGGGCATATCTACATTCAGAAAAAAATCTAGAAAGAACAGAGTTTAAATGGAGACTGAAGCAATCTACATGTTATCATTCTTTTTCATGTTTGGTTCTCTTTCTTTTTTCCCATTGTTCACTCCATTGGTTACAACCCTTCTATACATCCAGACTAATGTCCAATTTGAAAATATTTGCAGATCCAGTACTTGATTGCATGCTGCCATGAGTGGGGTGGGGAGGGGAGGAGAGGAAGGGGAGAAAATTTGAAACTCAAGAGATTATGGAACTGAATCTTGTAAACTAAAAGTAAATAAACAAATCAAATTAAAAAAAAAAAGAAATGGAAGGCTCTCAGATTTGGAAGAGGCCTCCATAGTCACTTAATCTAACCTGTATCTAAAAAAAAAAAAAAAGGATGTCAGGCTTAGCCTCACTATAAAGTTATATAAATGATTCTTTAACAGATACTTTATGTCAGAACTCATGCCCCTCAATGAGATTTTCCATCTTCAGATTAATGGTAGGTTACAGTGATCTAACTGGGAGCTATCTCTGAAAATATCTTCAGATCTCTGATTTTGGAGTCTCTTCAGATCATTCTTCTGAGTATCCTCAAGATTGTCACATCTTTCCTCCTTCAAAAATGGGGTTTGGTTTAGAAAAGAACCAAAGAACCTCAAATCAAATTTGGTGAATAAGATGAGACATCCAAATGAGTCATAATCCTTCAGGTGACCAATGAGATATGACTCTAAGATCGACAACTTCCTAGGGTTTATAAACTGATTCTCAAGGCAATTTCCAAATCGGAAGGCTGAGAGTTTTGTAAGTGAAGGCATTGTTAGAAGATGATCATGACAAGAGTTAAGAAAAACAATTGGAATTTACTAGAAAATGACTAAAATGTTTGTACCCTTTCACCCAGAGATCCCACTATTGGGCATAAACACCAAGGATGTCACAAACAGAAAGAAAGTTCTCATATATAATGGAATTTTCATAGAAGCATTTTTTTGTGATAGACAATGGACTGGAAAAAAATAGGTGCCCATTCAATAAAGAATGGCTGAGCAAACTGTGATATATAGACAGATAGATAGACAGACATATATACATATATAATCACATCTATATCAGTATATACATACCATATATGTGTGTGAGTAGATAAATAAGCATACATGTGTGTATGTATGTATATATATATATGAGATGGAATATTATTCTACAGTAAGAAATATAAAATATGAAGAATTAAAAGAAACATGTCTAAACTCAAGAAAAACAAAAGGAGACCAATGAGGAAACAGCATCGTAAAAGTGGAAAAGGAACTGGATTTTAAACTCAAAGGATTTGGGTTTGAAGTCCAGCTCAATCTAACTTTTAATCCATAATCCTCTTATCCTGTAGTATTCACAATGACCACGACAAGGTCAATAAAAAAGAGCAGTAAAGATAGACCAGACCTAGAGTAATTGTAATGAGCGATGATGGACCCTGAGAATAGATAATTAAATAGATCTCCCATCTTCTATAGAGAAGTCAGATATTATACAGTTATCCCTTCCGCACTGTGACTTTCCCCATCTTGGTTTTGATTTATCCCAGGTTGGTATGACAAATGAAATGGGAATTGGGGAGGGAGGAGTTTTGTAGAAACTATAGGTCACATGCAAAGGCCAGCAGACAACACATACTTCACCCAATTTTTACAAATAAGATACTGTAAACAACCCATAAAAGATAAAGAAAAAATTCAAACTTCTTTCCTGGTATAAAGAGAGGACCAGGAAAATTTTACATGGATTTTCCAGATCACAAGGGCGCCACACCCCTTACTCCCTCTCCACCTCCCCATCTGGAAGAAATAACTGTTTATTATATCATAGTCTTTATTAGTTGTTTTTTGTTATGCTAGAAGATTACATTCCTAAAGGCAAGGGGAACATATCCATAAATGATTGTGATGTAAAAACAAAATACAACAATAAAATTTATTTTAAAGAATAATTATGATGATGATAAGAATAAATAAAATAATATCGGGGAACCTCCCAAGGGGACTGGTTTGAGGACCATACTCAACAGAATGTGGTACCGGAGACAAAAAACTGGCTGCAACTTTCCTGTATCTCCCCCAATAAAAGTGCTTTTTCCCACCTCAATTCATCCTAACTTATTGACTATAAATCTCTCCTTTATCTCCATCGTTCTTTACCTTGTATGTTGGTTATCTTTGTACTTATCATATCCTCCTTCCCCTGCTTCCCCACCCCACCCCCACCCCCACCATTCAGATGAAAAGTAGTGAAATCCTGGGTTCAAATCTTGCTTCTGTCATTTACTACCTCTGTGACCTTAGGCAAGTCAAGATGACTTCTCTGGTCATCCATAAAATGAAGCAATTGGATTCAATAGTCTGTGAAGTCCCCTTCAGAACGGAACCTATGATCCTGTGTTGAAATCCTGTTATGTATGAATGCCTCACTCCTTTGTATTCTCACTTCATAGTCCTGTGACTCCTGATCAGGACAAAGAAATACTCACTCAAGGTGAGTAAATATCCTCCCTGGACTCTAGCTTACACAGAGCACACAGGCTGCCACTGACATTTCTCTCCTGGACCAGGCAGAATCTTTGGCAAGGTCACTAAAGGCTGAACTTAGCCAAACCACCTGGCATGCCTGCTGGTTTCTCCTTGTCCCAAAGGAGTGATGAGCCCGAAGAAACCTTTTTAACAACATCAAAAACTAACTGCGTTTTAGCTTCCCCCATACACCTCCACACCATTGCCTGTGCTCATTTCTCTACGTCACAACAAAAGAGAATGTGATATGTTGTAGTTAAGGTTATATACGATTGTTTGAAAGCTTTCACATTTGTAGTGAAGGACCTGAATCACACATTGTATATTATTCCCTAGTCTCATTAGAGTTTTCAAGGAGAAAGCCATCCTTATACCTACCAGCTACCAGAGTATCTGCCAATAGAATTTATAGGGCAGGAATGACCATTAACTCCTACTTCTTTAAAATGTATTTTCTCTTAGAGACCTTGACAGGTTAGACATAGGGCAAAAGCTTAGTTTATTGACTTCTGATTGAAAAAGATGAAAAAGGTATTTTGCAAAGAAACAGTAAGGAAAATAAAGTCTGCATCATGCGAGCCAAGAAGAAGAATTATAATGTTGCACATATTTCAGGCATACACACTCCTCTCTTAGATTAAATGTGGCGTCTTGTTGAATTTCTGAAGTTATATTAGCAAAGATATAATAATTATAAGAGACAGCACTTCTATAGCTCTTAGAGGTTTGTAAAGCACTTTATAAATATCATCTCATTTGATCCTCACAATAACCCTGGGGGGTAGGCATTAGTATTAATTATTATTATTTTCCCCATTTTATAAGTGGGAAAACTGAGGCAGGCAGCAGCTAAGCAACTTGCGTAGGGTTATCCAGCTAGTACCTAAGGCAGTTCAGTCTTCTATCTACCTAGCTGCCCCTAGATATCATTATAATATTCACAGCATCATATCTGTCAGGGTTAGGATCCAGAAATTCAAATGTTAAACTCACTTTTAAGTATAGAACATTGCTGATTTCTATTAAAAGTTACTTTCAGAGGCAAACTTATCTCTATCTCCTAAAAAACCTATATTATGTTTGTTTATTATTATTTCTGATAAGAAAATTATAATAAATCATTATCACAAGTAATGAAGTATGAAGGTATTGTCCATTATGTATGAAGAGACTGAGTCCCAGAGGGGTTGAAGTCACAGAAATTGTAAGCAGCAGAGTTACATATTGCACATACTAAATGTATGTATATGCACCCGGTACAATTTGATGCATCCTATGATGCATAGTACAAAGAAAAGAGTGCTGGATTTGAAGTCAAAGAACTGCCATTCAATTTCTGGCGCCATTACTCACCACCAATGGGAGGCAAGTCAGGTAATTTCTCTGGGCTTCAGCTCCTCATCTGTAAAATAAAGGAATGGTAATACATGGGCTCTGAGACATCTTCCAGCTCTAAACTTGTGAACCTGTGTATAATAACTGTGGCCAGCCCATCATAAAGTCATACTAAATGCTTGTCGACTGACATTACAACATGTTGTACATAGATATTGTATGTAACATATAAAGTACACATATATTACACATATTTTATTGTAAGTATATGCTGTTGTGTTTAGTCATTTCAATTATGTCTGACTCTGCATGAACTCATTTGGGGTTTTCTTGACAAGGACATTAAAGTGGTTTGCCATTTTCTTCTCCATCTCATTTTACAGATGAGGAAACTAAGGTAGGCAGGGTTAGGGACTTGCTTGGGGTCACACAACTAGTCTGAGGGCAGATTTGAACTCAAGAAAATGCATCTTCCTGAGTCCACACCTAAAGCTCTATCAACTGGTCCACTTAGCAACCACAAGGAAATGCTTCTAAAAATATTCCTCTAAGATAAAGTTAAATAGGATAGCAATTCAACAGATGACAGAATCAGATTTTTTTAAGAGCTTGACATAATGGAATAATGGACTGAATCTGATAAATTGAAATTTAATTGACATAAATGTAAAGTCACATATGGGTTCAAAAAACCAACTATATAAGTAAAGAGTAGCTGAAATGTGTCTAAGTATAAGTTCATGTGTAAAAAGTCTGTCTTTTTTTAAATTTAATATTTTAATTATTCCTTTTGCTTTTTACATAATGGTCATTTCTCAACAGAATACAAGATTGTTGAGGGCAGGAAATGTTTAAATTTTGTCTTTGAATATCCAGTGCCAAATTAGGGACTTATATGTTTGATAACGGTTTGTTGAATTGCTTTATTAATTAAAGTTTTTAATAAGGACTGAGAATGTTGAAGTTGGAGAAAAAAATACGAATGAGTGACACACTTGCTGTCTTCAAATATTTGAATGGCTATCATATGGAAGAGGATTAGATTTATTTTGCTTGGCTCTCCAAAGCAGAACTGGAAATGATTGGGAGAAGTCAAAAGAAGGATATTTTGGCTCAGAATAAAGACGAAACTTCTCACCAATTAGAGTTCTCCAAAACTAGGATGGACTGCTTTCATAGATGATGCAATTCTCTCTCCCTAGAGGTCTCCAAGAAGAGACCTCATCAGGTTTGGTGTAGAAGGGATTCAGTTTTTTCAGATGAGAGTTGGAGTCTCTAATTTCTGAGTACCATTGCAAATCTTAAGGGGCTAGCAATGACTAAATATACAATAACTCTGCAACTAACTATATTTTTAAAAATAAAAACTGCTTTTGTAAGTTAGTATCAATTTATTTCCTACCTTATATGTCCCTAATTGACCCCCTCACAAAACAAAAACACTTGAAAATCTTCTCATGAATTGGAGACCTAGTGCCGAAAGGGACTTCAGATGCCACATAATCCAACCTTATTGTTTTAACATTGAAGAAACAGAAATCTAGGAAAGTTGAGTGATTTGCCTAAAACCACATACAGACTGTCCGAGACAGGATTTGAACCCAGTCCTTGATACCAGAGCTCCTTCTTCTACAGTGCCACATCGCTTCATTACCCTACAAAAAATAGCTGATAATTATCTAGGGATTTAAGCTGGATAAAGCATAACACACATTATCTCATTTGAATTTCACCACAGCCCTTTGGGGCAGCTTTATGGCTCAGTGGATAAGTACTAAGTCTGGAGTCAGGAAGACTCATCTTTCTCAGTTTAAATCCAGCCTCAGACATTTACTAGCTATGTGACCCTGGGCAAGCCTCAGTTTCCTCATTTGTCAGATGAACTGGAGAAGGAAATGGCAAACCACTCCAGCATCTATGCCAAGAAAACCCCAAATGGGGTCATGAAGAGTCAGACACAAGTGAAAAAGACTGAACAACACAGCCCTTTGAGTCAAGTGCTACCAATATTAGTGTCCTCATTTCAAAGACTGGGGAACTGAGCCTCAAGAAGTAGAAGTGAGCTCTCCATGGTCACATAGTACAAAGCAGGGGCAGAATTCCCGTCAAAATCTTGCCTTCCCCCAAATCCAGTAGTTTTCCACTCTTCCACAAGCTTATATAGTGGTTCTATAATTTTCACTTGCCACATTCTACTGAAATTGTTTATTCTGTTATTGAACTACCTTTCCCTGCTCCCCATGCCTCTTACCTGCCTTAATAATGCCTTCTCCTTCCTCCAGGGAAGTATCAGGAAGCGCTAGAGGATCATTGTTGGTTCCTGGCTCACAATCTGAGAACCACTGTACTAGCCCCAGTACGGCAGCATATACAAAATTACCAAGAATGGTATTATACTGAACGTCAGTAATGGGAGAAGGAGCCACTTCTGTCACAAATCAGTTATCTCATATGGCTCTCAACCCTTCCCCCCAGCTCCCAGTTATCTTGTGTTTTCTCCACTCCTCAAAAAAGCAGACTTGTGCCTATGAACGAGGAGAATGAAGAAATGCCTTGAGAGCCTGTTGTTGATACAGAGAAGCATAGTTCAATATTCCAGTGGGTTTGATGGTGGCCTTTTTTGTTTTTTGGTTTTTTTATATGCAAAATGTGTTACAATTTTAAAGGTCTGCCACTGTAAGAATAATTGTGAGGTGGCATGAAACTATGTCAACCGTGTTATTATTGTAGAAATAAAAAGTTACGTTTCTAAAGAACAGGATTTCTCTGAACCTTCAGAAAACTAACCATGCACGACAGTTTCTCATCTGCTCTTGCTGTAGTCTATAAGACCAACTTTTTAATGCTTAAGGAGCAAGAAAATAGTCAAAGCACAACTGGATATCAGATTATTAGATCTATGAGAATACTGGTGCTTATTGCCCTCGAAATTATAGTAAATTCCTTTCCTGACTTGGGGTTTGTAAGCTTAATTTGGAAGAGATCAGTTTGGTCGTGGGTACCTGGCTCAGCACTGTTTTACCAAAAGACTTTTGGTCATTTTGTACCTTTCAGTTAGCGTTTTTAAAGTGCCTATTATGGGTAAGGTCCCCATCACATTGGATAGAGACCCTGTGACAAATATGTGGGAGATCGTGAAAAAGAATTGCATGGGATTAGCAGGTATGAACAGGTTGCTGTCTCTGTCAGTGAAGGTAACACCCACATTTATGTGATATTAGATCCATTTGAATATATGAATCAATCCAAGCAAGACCAAGTGCCACTAGGTGACACACTGCATGAAGAATTAAACCTGGAGTTAAGAAGACCTGAGTTCAAATTCGACCACTGACGTTTATTATATGTGTGGCCCTAAAGTGAGTCACTTTACTTCTCTGTCTGCCTCTACTTTCTCAGAATGACAATAGTACCTACCTCCTAGGCCTGTTGTGAGGAACAAATGAGGTAGTATTTACAAAGTGCTTTGCAAGCCTGGGGCACTGTAAGAATGTTAACTATAATTATAATTCATTTCATCAAGTGCTTAGTAGGCAGCAACTGTGTCCTAAGTACTATACTAGGTGGTGGCAAAACAAGGACAAGCATGGAATAAGCCTTGCCCTTGAGGAGCTTAGATTCTGCTGAGGCTCACAATTCTACCCCATCAGGCAAGAAAAGAACAAAGTGCCGGGACAAATCTCCATCAGTCTCAAGTGGATCATTCCCAGTGTTTCCTTTGTCCGTCTATGACCTAACATAGGGACTTTGTGGAATACAATGGAATACGACCCTGAGAGGAAGGGTCCTCAGAGTCTATCAGTGGTGTCTCTTATCTACCTATTCATTCTCTGGTCTACCACCCTCCCTGCCAAACCACACCTGTAAGTCCCATTTAATAGAGAGCTGTAGCTATTATATAAACCAACTCTGTATCATAGAATCAGAGTCACAGAGAAACTGAAAAGGGTCTTAGAACCCTCTGGTTCAGGAGTATTTGCCCTGGGGTCTGTGAACTTGTTTTTATTTTTTAAATATTTTAATAACTATTTCCATTACAGTAGGTTTTCTCTGTGACCCCATGAATTTTTTACATTTTAACACATTTCTCTGAGAAAGGGTGCATAGGTTTCACCAGATTGCCAAAGGAGCCCATGATTGCAAAAAAGTTAAGATGTACTGACGTAGTCATTGACAGGAACTCAGATGTACCCCTAGAAGATGCCTTAGAGAACATCTAATACAACCCCTCATTTTACAGGTGGAGAAACTGAGGCTCCAGAAGCTTAAATCCGAAATCAAGTCCTATGACTCAACAATCTAAAATGCTCGTATCACTGCCCCATACTGCTCTTCTTGTGATTGTCTTTTTCATTTTTGAGCTTTAATACCTCACATTGTCAGTGATGATGATAACAGTAGTAACAATAGGTAACAATAATAATTACATTCTGTAATGTCTTCTATATGTTCATTTGTTCCTCAAAAATGTTCCTCTCTCAAATAATAATAATAATAGGGGAAGCTAGGTGGTGCAGTGAATAAAGCCCCAGCCCTGGAGTCAGGAGGACCTGAGTTCAAATCCAGCCTCAGACACTTGATACTTAACTAGCTGGGTGACCTTGGGCAAGTCACTTAACCTCAATTGTTTTGCCTTCTCCCCTCAGGGAAAAAAAAAAGAATGACCTTGTGAGAGAGTTACAGCAGCTATTGTTTCAAACTGAAGCTTAGGTAGGGTAAGTAAGACTTGCCCAAGGTTGTACTACTAGCTGGTCTTCCTGACTCCAAGCCCGGCACTCAATTGTTGTTGTTATTGTTGTTGTGCAGTCATGCCTGACTCTTCGTGACCCTATTTGGGGTCTTCTTGGCAAAGATTCTGGACTGGTTTGCCATTTCCTTCTCTAGCTCATTTTACAGCTGAGGAAACTGAGGCAAACAGGTCAGGTGACTTTCCCAGGGTCACACAGCTAGTAAGTGTCTGAGTGCACATTTGAACTCAGGAGAATGAGTCCTTGTGACTCCAGACCTAGCATGCTATCCACTGCTCCATGTCACATAGCTGGCCTCAGTACTCAATCATACTGGGCCTTACTTGAATCTGCAAGGAAAAATCTGTAATAATCTTTGTCAGTCTTCATGCCCAATAACTTAGCGTCAGACCCCAGAGAAATATTCTCCTAAGCATTGGATCCTGCAATGGAATTGTTCTCAAGAGATCAGTTCTAAGAACTATCCAAACACCGTGGCCAGGATGTTACTCCTTCATGCAGGTCTCCCAGGAAGGACCAACTTACACAGTGGGGAGGTGTGATTACACTGAATTTTATATTTTTCCATGTGCTGAGACTAATAAATCTTATTTCCTCTCAAAGCCCAGCCCTGCCTGGAGGGTCAGGATGGAGGACAAAACTGCTACCATTGATCCATCTACAAATGCCGTCTTTAGCTGCACTTCTGACCTTTTTCTTTCTGCTCAATCTTTGTCCTATTTGGATGTGGATCTCCAGGTAGCAAGCTGTACAAGAAATCCAGTGCAGGAAGGGTCCTGGAAAGCAACAGACGAGACATCCTTTCAGAGTCTAGTCTTTCCTAAATGGGAGGTGAGAAAATTAGAATTTGTTGAAAATACTTGTTATCATCTTAAGCAGGCAATGAGGTCAGAACCTGAGGTCCATATGGGTCCAAAATTGAAAATGAAAGTCCACAGGCTTTGCCAACTATATTAGGTCCTCCTGTAGCACTTAAATGAAGTGATTGCTATCCGAAGTGGTCTGAACAACCCACTAGAAGTGGATTGCCTACCCTGTATGGTCATAAAAATATTTTGAAGTTGGAACAGTTTGTATACATGAAAACAAAACAAAATCAGGAACCAAGGCAGCTTCCTCGTCCCAGAACATGGGCATGATATGCTCTGGCGCCATGGTCCATTGTAGTGCAACTGCATGGCCAAGATGATGGATGGCAAGGATGATCAGGCACAAAGAAGTCAGAGGGTTAACACCTGCAAATGTGACATCAAAGAGGGTAGATGACCGACCCATTAGCAATGAAGTGACATCAGAGTTTTGGCTACACCTCTTAAAAACACATGCCACAAACAGAAAACCTTTCCACGCCTGGGGTTTCCTTCCCGCTAATGTCCTTTAATACTTCAAAATAGGGATCTCTGGGTTGTAATTTTGTTCGTCTGAAACCTTTCAAGAGAGCCCCAGGGAAATTTCAATGTGTATGGAAGGAGAATTTCCTTACCAGGGCCACAGAGATTGTGTTTGCTGAGAAATAGCAGGAAAGCATATGCTAGGCATTAAAATAGATCTTTGCTCATTCTGTTGGGTAAAGCGTTTGTCTGTGTGCATGATCTCCAGAATACGCAGAAACCTGTAGTGCTTTGATGTGATCACATATTATAGCACATTTTCAGTGGTAACTGCGGGACTGCTGAATGAACCTCAGTAAAATTGCAAAGTTGGTGAAGTTTGTATTGGGAGACCTTCCACTTCCCTTTCACATCCCCTCTCTCACCAGCTGTCACCTGCTGTCCCTCAAAGCCCCCCACTATAGAGCACACTTATCTTCCCCCGAACTGTCCCAGATTTCTGAACTGCCTTCTCTACTCTCCTGTCAAAGTTCCATCTGTATAGTGTCTCTGATTTCTGCTAGTTAGCATGAAGTTATCTGACTTAAATAATTTATAATAAAGTATAAATGACTGATAGATTTAACCCTCTCCCATGTCTTCATAATTTCAATTAAGAAATTGACTGACTCAGGTGAATCTCTCATTGATAGATCATGGGCAGGAGATTTTTTTTTTTGTAGTTTCCCTGTTTTTTTTCTTTTTTTTATTTAAATTTATTTATTTTCTTGTTTACATCATTCATTTCCAAGAGATTTTGAGTCACAAATTTTCTCCCCATCTTTCCCCTACCCAACACCTCAAAACAGTCATCCCACTGTATAACCCCTCCCCCAATCTGCTCTCTCCTATGTCCTCCCCCTCGCCCCTCTGACTTTCCAGTAGAGCAAGCTGGATCTCTCTACCACAGTGGCAGGAGATATTTTTAAACTGTAGTATTGCGCAAAAAGTCATTTCAGTCATACCCAACTCATCGTGACCCCATTTGAGGTTTTCTTGGGAAAGATACTGGAGTGACTTGCCATTTCCTTCTCCAGCCCATTTGATAGATAGGGAAGCTGAGACAAACAGGGTTAAGTGCCAGGGTCACACATCTAATAAGTGCCAGAGTTCAGATCTGAACTCAAGTCTTCCTGATTCCAGGACTATCTACTTGTGCCGTGTACTGTGTAGCTGCCCCTAAAAAGGGGATTCAGAAAGACTCATCTCCTGGCTTCTGACATTAGTTGTGTGATCCAGGGCAAGTCACTTAACCCTGCTTGCCTCAGTTTCTTCACTTTTAAAATGGGGATAATAATAGATAATAGATAATGGATAATACCTCTCCAAGTTGTTGTGAGGATAAAGTGAGATCACATATTTTTAAATGCTTATTCCCATTCCCTTCCCTTCATAGGACTATAGATTTTGAGTTGGAAAGGACCTTATAGACCATCTAGTTTAACTCTTTCATTTTATATATACAGAAACTGAGGCCAAGAGAGGTCCTACAGGTCACACAGGTAGGAGAAGCCTATATCTAGAGGTTAAGAGAACCTTCAGGTCATCCTATTCAACCTCCTCATCTTACAGATGTCCTTATCTGGGCAGAGGCCCAAAAGGTCAAGTGACTTGTTCAAAGTCACGTGGGTAGGAAATAATGGAGAGGCTTGAACGCCAGTTCCTTCAAGCCAAACACAGTGTTTGTTCCAGTGTACTTCTCCTCTCCGCTTTTTAAAATCGCTCCAAGAATGTTAACCCAACAATGTTATTCTTGCTTTGCTCTTTTCCAGCCATAACATATTTGGTGCCTTCCCTGCATCTGCTCCTCTCTCTTCTCTGGGTTTTGTTCTTTGTCTGTATAGAAATGAGTCAGAAAGATGAACTCCAGGATGAGGATATAGCCTCTGATCCCAGAACAAGGAAAATAAGGCAGGCAAGAGGACTTGACAGCTTGGGACCCAAACCCTCCTGGCCACTGGCTGAAGTTCTAGCCTAGGTGGACACACCAAGATGATGGCCAAACTCCAGAGCCGGACCATAGCAGTTGAAAAGAATGTGCTTTTCTATCAGTATTGAACCAATGCATAAAACTCAGCTAATACTTTCCTGATAGACTTACAGTGACCCGGTGGGTGGCCCCATCTGAGCTTGCTAAAACTGCCTGGAAGCAACTTGAACTAGTCCACTCCGCTCCCAAAGATGTGTGGGACTTTAGGGATGGGGAAGGCTGTTCAGACAGTCTGTTACTTTGGTCCAGTCCCTCCCCCATTTCCATTTTCTATTTGTTGCCTTTCGCCCGCCCCTTACATACCTGGCATGTTTCCCAAAATGTGCTTCAGTTGCAAAGGGGGAAAATACTGACAGTGCATAATTTAAATGAGAGAGACGTGCCATACCACATTTTCATTAAAATTACAGAAAAATCCAAGCTGTGTGGAGTTTAAGTGAGATCAGAATCGAGTCCAAAGTGCTATCATTACATCTTGTAGTGTTTTTTTAGCTCAATAAAGCAGATGTCCTATATTTGCAAAATAGCTTTGAAATTGTTGGTCGTGGAGAAGTGAAGACACTCGATGAGTTTCTCTTTCTTCATTTCAGTTGATATTCCTCTCCCAGTTGTAGAAATTAGGGGCGGGGGTGGAAGGGAAGAAGGCCGGGAATAAAAGGACTCACTTCCTATGATCTTTTAACATCTAAGTCAGAACTCAGGAATGTGTTGGAAAACAGCCTTTGCAGAGAAGGATTAGGACCCAGTCAGGATAACAGATCAACAAATTCTGGCCAACAGACCCAATATTTGACTGTTTGATAAACTTAATAAAACAGTGGTGCTTATTTATACCGGCGTTCCGCTAAGCAGAAATACTTGAGAACATGTGTGGAGAAAACAAATAAATACGTGCCGCTGGAAAAAGAACTGAGACCAATGTGGAGATCGAGGGACATCAAAGCAGCCTTGGTTATCTCAGCAACTGTTTGGGTGCCTTGTTCCACTGGCTAAAACATCTGAAGGCTCTGGGAATTCAGTTCATAATACAGAGCGGCTGAAGCTCTGTCACATGACCAGGAGATAGTCATCCCAAAACTTAATGATTTTAATGGCCTTGGCTCCTGTGGACGTTGCTGTGATATTCTAAAACTAGCATAATAAGGACAATGAAATAATGCTTTCTTTCTAGTTGACATAGCCATCAGAAGACTATCCTTGGAGTCTGAAAGACCTCTGGTCAGCTCCTGTCTCTGACACATACTAATGGCATGGCCTTGGAAAATCCACTTAGGCTCTCAACACTCCCAGGAAACTCTTAAATTCTCTGAGATAAAGAGAAGTTGCCATTCTCCTACGGTGGAGGGAATTTCCACACGGGATTTTCTACACAAAGAAACTCACTACTCCAGATAAATCTTTGGCTATTAGTTGTATCACGGAAAATTAAGAGGAATATTCTGTCACCACAGAAAAGTCTGCCAAAATACAGACCCTCCTGTTTTCATCAGGTCTCCAAGTACATTACATTTTCCAGCATTTTTGACACAAAATCGGCAACTCTGCACCCCTAACTTTTTGGCAGTATCCACATTCTTATAATTCTAACTGAATTTCAATTCTGTCCATGCATTTGGAGCCTCGTTAAAATAGTTCCGAGGACCCACGCTATCAGTCCCTGGTTTAGCTGAAACAGCGCTATCCTTAGGCTTATTCCATGTGATGATTTCAGACCTTTTCTCTCTTGCAAGTCGATCGGTAAAAGTGGCATTTTGTAACTCTGGAGAGAGGTTTGCAGTGATGGGGGAGGGGAGGAGGGAAGAAAAGGGAAGTTGTATGAGTCCTCCTGGTTATCAAAATGTCAGCATCTTTCACAGCTCTCGGGAAGAATTCCAGGATAGGCTTTGTAACCTGGTCCTTGTGCCGGAAGGAGAGAGATACGCGGTGTGAGGCAATGGAAGGTTTCTTTGACTTGAAATCAGAAGACTAGAATTCAAATCTTGGCTCTGCCTCATAATAGCTTTGGCCTTTTATTAGACCTCCCTTCGCTTATTTGAATGCCCTGAACTGCAAAGGAGGGCTTGGATCAGAGAGCCTCTAAGGTCCCTTCCAGTTCTAAATCGGAGTTTCGGTTGATTTCCTGCTCTTGCTCTATGACCAAGCTATCTTTTTTTTACTTGCATTTATACATTCCTTTCATTGCATCCTCAATGCCACTCATCCATAATTCTCATTTGTAATGTATCGTAATCTGCTCATGCCCTCCATGTACCTCTCCACAACCATTTGGGCAACTGTGAAATTCAGTTCTTTGGAGACTAAGTTATCCCCATGACATGTAGTCACTAAATATGAGGCATCTGTCCATTTATCTCTCTATCAATCTATCTACACATGGGTGTATGTATATATGTATGAATGTATGTATGTATATATGTATTGTATACATACATACATTATTTTATATATAAATGTGTATATATATATACAGATACCTACATATACACATGTGTATACACACACACACACACATACACACACTTGGAGTCCTGTAGCATGTCAAGTTGCACTTCATAGTAAGGAAGTATCATAGGGATGGCCCAGTATATTGGGCACTAAATTTATTCCCCTAAGCAAGTTAAAATAGGCATATTCCAGAAGAGGCTTTCTGCTACCTTCATGGAACCCTCAGGCTCCTACCACTTGCTACTTTTGGCCACAAGAAGCAAAGTCGTCGGAGAGGAGTTTTTGTTATTGCTGAAAACACTGCCTTGAGAAAGTAGCCCATTTGTATTCTGAGTCCATACATGAGAAACCCTGATATAACACTTCTCTTTCATTACCTGTCCTGGCTAGGTGGGCAAATCCATGCTCAGAGAGCCCCCAGGAAATTTTAGCATAGTTCATAATCTGGAATTGGGTCTCCTCTGAAAAGGCTTACCATTCCAACCGAGACAAAATATAATTAATCAAGCTACAATGTGATTAACTCAGGGGAATTTCACTTCTACAATTTGTCTTTCTCGCATCACTGTCAAGATAGGTATGTAGCTGATGAAACATAAACAGAGGGAACATCACAGGATCAGAGACCTAGGGCTAGGGGAATCTTAAAGGCCAAGGGTGAATCGTAAAACATCTTAGTATTTGAATGAACAAGTCCCTTATCCTCAAAATGCTGAATCTTCTTGTCTTTATATGTTACACAGTGTATTTCTTCATCACGTCTTGGCACAGGATCATAGAATTTTGAGAGACTCCTTCACTGTATAGTATAGATAAGCTAGCTGAAGTCAGAAATGATCTATCCACAGTCACACTGGAAATAAGTCACAGAGGCAGGATTAGACCCAATGACCTTTCTACATCCCAAGGCATCAATATGCCCTGTGTTATGCTGGTCTAAAAAAGACAGTTTAGGGGCAGCTAGGTGGTACAGTGATTAGAGCACCAGCCCTAGAGTCAGGAAGACCTGAGTTCAAATCCAGCCTCAGATACTTACCACTTACTAGCCGTGTGACCTTGGGCAAGTCACTTAACCCCAATTGCCCTGCCTTCCTCCCTCGAAAAAGAAAAAAAAAAGATTTTTTTTTTTAATTAAAAGAGACAGGTTAGTATAACAGGAAGAAGACTGGCTCTTGGGTCAGAGGCCTGAGCTTGTGGCTCAGTTCTGTCATGTCTTCATTTCATGGTCTTTAGCAAGTCATCTACACTACTCTCTACTCAAGAGGTAGAACTAGATGGTGTCTACAGTCTCCTCTAACTCTGAAACAGTCATCCAAAACCAGCGAGGCCGTATTTTGGGCGAGGTTCAGGAGCTGACTTTTTTTAATAACAATGATTAGCAGCAAAAACTCTATGGAGCCAGTTCTAGAAGAATAACCTTAACCAAAGGGAAAAGAAGAAGTGAACACTGTGGGGTGTGTGTGTGTGTGTGTGTGTGTGTGTGTGTGTGTGTGTGTGTGTGTGTGTGTGTGTGGGAAGGGAGTGGGGCAGGTTAAAAAAGGAGGATCTTAAAGTAATAAAACTTCTCTCTTTCCAATTTCCTTACCTCATGAGGCCTACAGGCTTTTTGTTTTTGGTCATCTCAGTTGATTCATGGTACAATTCATTCATTCAAATATTGCCGAATTACTCCCAGAAACATGACATAAATGGACAGATGAACATAAATGGAAACAAAACAAGAGATAGACAGAGAAAGAAAAATAGATATAGACAAAGACACACACAGATATAGGGAGACAAATAGAGAGATAGATATGAACAGAGACAGATAAATGGATAGATAGATGGATGGATAGATAGATGATAGATGGATGGATAGATGGATGGATGGATGGATAGATAGATAGATAGATAGATAGATAGATAGATAGATAGATAGAATCAAACAGATACAAAGGTCTGGAGGGATGGAGACAGATGGATAGGCTGAAAGAGAGACAGACAGAGAGAGACAGAGAAAAACAGGAAGTAGAAAGATTACCTGGAACACAAGTGAAAATAACTAGGTCTAATCCTAAATGACCTTAGTCACTGTGTCACTTGTGTAAGGTCTGACCCTCAGTCTTCTGATCTGTTTATCTAGAACTTTATAGATTCATGTGTTTATGTGTGTATGCAGACACATTGTATATAATGCATATTTATATACATTATATACACATACATATATACATACATATACATAACCTGTTAGACAATTCCAAACCAGTTTCCTTTTGCCAGATTGCCAAAGAAGACAGTACAGGCGGAGGCTGACTTAAATTTGTCATTCGTGGTCTCCGGCTCACCAGATCATGACTGGTGTACAAAAGGGAAAAAGGATCTTTTGATGATTATTTAGTGACTGGTAGATGGCATTTTTCCATTACATTCTTTACCATATTTTCCTTCACTGTATCCATCACCATTTGCCACATCCTAATCAGATGCCATATGGCTGAATTTAACATGACAAAATGTATATATGTATGCATATACATACACACACATATATACAAGTATATGTGTATATAGAGATATAATAACTTGCTTTCTATGGCATTGAACTAGGTAGTGATCCATGAATCGGTTTATTGGGAAAATAGAAGCTGCACATGTGAGGCGATGCTATTTGTGAGTTGGTAAGCACATTTCTCCAAAAAGAAACAGTATTTCAATACACAAATATTTTCTGAAGCTATCACTATGCAAATGCCCAATGTGATTACTCCCAATGATTTCCAGATTGATTTCTGCTTTCACTGCAGCCTAGTATCAAAATTACTTGCCCAGATTTTCCTACTTCCCAAAGGTTTAAGTTATTGGTTTTGTTGATGACTAACAATGTTTTTTTCTGTACAGTCCTACTCTAAGTATGGGCATTTTGATGGGGATAGGGAATGAAACTGTGATTTCATTGGTATAAGGAATTTGCAAAGGAAGAAACTCCCTCTACCAATGTAGGTTGGCACTTTCTAAATTTATCATTTCAGAAAATTGCCTAGAAAATTGGGAAGTTAAATGACTTGTCTAGGTTCACATAACTAGAACATATCAGAGACAGGAATAGAAACCAAGCCTTCCTGGCTCCAAGCCTGGCTCTGTGCCAAGGTCACTATGCCTGGCTCATGGCGCTAAATTTCATGATATTTAGTCATTGTGTAGCTGTTTGAAGGATCCATTTTGTTCTACCACTAGCAAAGTAATCATGTTCTATCCTAACCTTCATCAGTGAGACCTACCCAGACATGGAACACACAAAAAATCTGGAATAGATTCTTTTTCCCCTTTAAATAAACGAAACCTAGAACCATGGCTTTATTAGTCCCATGTTCTCACCAACTTAACTAATATTTCAGAATATGAAGCAGTGAACCACATCTGGCTGTGTACTGTGACTAGTTCATTCATTCATTCATAGCCCCATTCAGCAACCAATTTTTTTTGTCTTTGGACTGTTTTTAGTTTATTTTTTTCTTGACTTACACATAAAAACAATTTTTACATTCATTTTTTATAATTTTTAATTTCCAAATTCCTTCCATCTCCTCCTCCCTCCTTGAGAAAGCAAGTGCTCATATAGATTATACACGTGCAATCATGCGAACATATTTCCATATTAGCTATGTTTGTAAAAGAGAGCACAGACCAAAAAAAGATAAAGTTTTTTTAAAGTATGCTTTGATCTGCATTTAGACTCCATCAGTTCTTTCTCTGGAGGCAGATAGCATTTTTCATCATAAGTCCTTTGAAATTGCCTTGGATCATTGTGTTGCTGAGAATAAATGAGTCATTCATAGTTGATCAATATACAATATTGTTGTTACTGCATACACTCTTCTCTTGGTTCTGCTCACTTCGCTTTATATCAGTTCATGTAAGTCTTCCCAGATATTTAGGAAGCTATTCTGCTCATCATTTCTTATAGCACAATAATATCCCATCATGATCTTATATTATAACTTGTTCAGTCATTCACTAATTGATGGGCATCTCTTCAATTTCCAGTTCTTTGCCACCACAAAAAGAACTTCAGCAACCACTTATTGAGTACCTATTTATGGGTTGGGCACTGGGAATACAGAGACCAAACTGAAAGCGTCCCTGCCCTCAAGAAATGTCCACTTACTGGGGCATGGCAGCATTTATGACAAATACAAAATATTTGGGGGGGGAAGACACCACCAATTTGAGGGAACAGGATAGGCCTCCTATAGGAGGAAGCACAAGATAAACCTTGATGGGAAGTGGGACTTTAAAAGGCAGAGGTGAGGAGGGAGCACATTCTAGGTACAAGAAATAGCTTTTTATGAGGCAGAGGCTGAAGGTGGTGAATCCTATGGGAGGAATGATAATAAGTCCTGTTTAGCAAGACCAAACAGCAGCATGTGAGGGAGAGTAAGTAGTATGTTTACACTGTGAGGCTGCTAAATGGCAGCATCATCTTCATCTTCATCCTCAGTAACACTCATGTATCATTGTAAGGTCTGCAAAGCATTTTACAAAGATTGGCTCATTTGACCCCCACAATAACCCTGGGAGATAGATTCTCTTATTATCCTTGTTTTTCAGATGAGGAAACTGAGGCAGACAGAGGTTAAATGACTTGCTCAAAATTGTACAACTGGTCATTGTCTTGAAGACAGAATTTCATTAGAGTCTCCCTAAGTCCAGACCCAGGGCTCTAACAACTGTGACATCTAGCCACAAAGTGGATAGAGTGCTGGACCTGGAGTTAGAAAGAACTGAGTTCATATCCTGCCTCAGATAGTGTGACCCCGAGGTTCAGCCTCCGTTTCCTCATCTCCATACAAAATGGGTTTATCTGGGGAATCCAATGAGACCATATGGGCAAAGTGCTTCACAAACTTCTAATGCTGATGATTATTAATACACCTTGAAAGGAAGGTGAGAAGCAGGTTGTTTAGATGCCAAATGATGGAAATTATATTTTATGCCAGAAGCAATAAGGAAGTCACTGGGGCTTTCTGAGCAGGAGTGACACGGTCAGACTGGTGTTTAGAGAATGTCAATTTGGCAGCCCTGTAGAAGACGGTCTAGAAAGCAGAAAGGCTGGAGTGACGGGAACTCATTAGGAAGCTACCACAAAGTCCAGTTCTGGGCATGGGGGGAGGGCACCTGTTGTATGGGGGGACATCACTAAGCACCTAGTGGTTTTCTTCTAAGCTGCCTCCTACTAGGATTTCGGTACAACACAGTTAAGAACTGGCCAAGTCCCAGATTCCAAAGAAAAAAATGGAATGTGATGGGGTGGGGGGAGACACTGTAGGATCTGTGTATTTGCAAAAGAAATGCCAACAATTGACTCCCAATTTTGTTGACTTCATTCTCTCGGAGCGCTCTCAAAACCTCTTTGTTTGATGCGATTTTCCACTGTCTCTCTACTCCATTCCCTTCCACCTCTTGGATGCTTTTAGGATTAAAGGAGTTTAATGTACACCTGGAAATGTCTGAAGAGCTTTGGATTATTCTCAGGATAATAACTCATATTTCCATGGTGCCTTTAGCTTTTACAAAGCCCTTCCCCCATAGCATCTTGGTGAGGGGCATTGTCATCCCCATTTCATAGATAAAGAAGTCAAGGCTCAGAGATGTTAAGTACTAACACCAGCTGACAATTATTTAACACTTGCCAGACACAATATCCATAGACTAGAGCCTTGTAATAATCCTGTAAGGGGCTACAAATATTACTAATCTCATTTTACAGATGACGAAACTGAGTTTCAGAGAAGCCAAGAGATGTATGACTATGATCATTATCTAATAAGGCCGGAAATGAGACTGCGTCTTTTTTATTAAAAAAAGACCAGGTCTTTTTTATTCCAATTCCAGATGTCTTATCAATTGTGCCATGCTACCTACCTCTCTAAGTAGGAAGGAAATAAGCATTTATTAAGTACTTACTATATACCAAACCAAGCTTTACAAATATTGTCTTGAATTCAGGACTCCCTGACTCCCTGACTCCCAGGCCCAGTGTTCTATGCACTTCACCGTCAAGATTGGCTACTCAGTGATAGAGCCAGGAATTTTGCCTTTAAATCCAGTGTTCTCCGTGCCGTACTGGCTTCCTTTAATCCCTCACTACAATAGCACAGTTGTGTAAATAGTGACAAGAGAAGAGGCTGGGGTGTAAGGAGTCAGAGGACCTGAGTTCAAATCCCAGCTCTGCAATTACCTGGATGATTTAGAATTGCTTCCACCTGTTCAAGTCTCAGCTTCCTCAACTGTCAAATAAGGAGGCTGGACTAGAAGACCTCTAGAGTCTCATAGTAAGACAGCAATGATGATAATCACTCATTTATCTGCTGAGCTTTACAATTTGTAAAATGTGTTACACACACTATCTCATTTAATTCTTTCAACAACCCTGGGAGGTAGGTAGGAATTACTTATTATTATCCCTCTTTGACAGACCAAAAAAACAAAACAAAACAAAACAAAACTGAGCCGTAGAAAGGTTAAATAATTTGAAGAAGGATTTGAACCAAGGCCTCAAATATAATGAGCTTGATGTGTTATCCCATTTGTACAGATGAAAAAACAAAGGCTTAATAAAGAAGTCCAGGCACTGTTTCCCTGGCCGTGCATTGAGCAGTAGCAGAAAAGCCAGAATTAGAGCTCAGGTTAGCCTCTTTGTCTCTTGCTCCTTAATCAGTGCAAGGCTTTGAATACCACAAGGGAATTGCATTTGCAGAAGTCTCTTCCCTCTTAACCAGCTGTAGAAGCTGCAAAGGTGAAACATCCTGAGCCCTACCCTGGGGAAAGAATCTCAGCACCTTCTATGAAAACTCTGTTACCCTGACCAGGCGGCATGCTAATGAGAGAAGCAAGAACTCTGACTCACCAGTGCTGCTTCCAAAGGGAAGGCAATGCACCATCTTAAAACAGAGGCTAAGGGTGTGGTTAACCTGCTGCCTCGGGTTCATCTCTCTCAGCCTGTGTGTGGTTGGGACCTCACCAAACTGGGTTTCACTGATGGGACTTCCTTCCAAAACTGGCACAGAGGGAACCAGGGCCCCTTTGGATGAGGCAATGCCTTATTTTGGTTCTCAGAGGATAGTGGAGAGCCATATGCTGGGTCTGAGCAGCCCCCACCAGGTCAGTAAAGAATGCCATCAAAGGAACGTGTGATAAAGAATGACCATATGGAGAGAATGAATGACAACCAATGGACAGCCCCTGTGCCCCCTCTGGTATCCTGGCAATGTAAAAACTAATGGACAAAACCCCTGTCCCCTGTGGCAAACGTACAGGAGGACATAAGCAAGAGTCCCATAGGTGAGGTAGGTATGGACGGGTGTTAGTCTAAATCTTTGGAGGGAATGTTACAATTCATTGTATCAGAGGCATTTCAGAATCTGAATCTGTTAGGAGCTGAGGAGTTGTTTGGCTCACCCATGGTCACGTACCTGGTAAGTGTCCGAGATTTGATCTGAACCCCAGTTTTCCTGACTCCAGGTCCAACATTCTCCATGCATTACAGCCCACAAACTTCCAGAAAGTACTGTGATACGGACTACAGAATTTGTACCCTTTTCAGTCTTGTCTTGTCTCTCTGTGTCAAGAAAGGATTTTAAATATGGCTGGAGTATTTTGATCAAAACTACAGAATTTGGGGTTAAAAAGTACCTCAGAGCCATCTACTCTAAACTATTCTGACTGAATACCTTCTAAAAGATACCTAACACGTGATAATAAAATCTTTGTTTGAAGATCTTCAATGAGGAAAAACCCATTACCTCCTAAGGCGTCTTATTCCACTCTTGGAGAGTTTTCATTGTGAGGAAGCCTAAATTTGAACCTTTGAAATTTTCACCCATTATTCCTTGTTTTGGGACCAATCATCTCACATGTGCCAGTTCTTCATATACTTGAGGACAGCTTTCATGCCCCACTCCCCTGACCAGGCTCTCTCTTCCAATTTTGTTTCCTTCATGGGATCTTCATCTGATCTCACCTCAAAGTCTTGCATAACTATTCACAAGCATGATGGAGTAAAGGGGAGCAGAGATGCCCAGAAGTTTGCCTAGCCCCAAACCAGAAGATGAGGGGAGATTCCAAGAGCTTCTACCAGTGTCATTTGAGAGCTCTACTTTACAACTTAACTCTCTGTGTTGTGAACTACCACTGCCTTTTGCCCATTTTGCTAAGTTTATTAGGCATGATTAATTGTAGAAGGACAGGAACAGGTGGTAGGCAGAGTGGCCATTTGGTCTTGCTGTTAAATGTCCCATTTGTAGAATCCATACGTTTCTGGTGTAACATAATGCAAATGGCTATATCCCAGGATTACAAGCATGACAGAGAGGAAGACCCTTCCTTATAAGCACCAGGCTGTCATCCAATACATCTGAGCCATGCAGTCATATATAATGTGTGGGATTTGCAGACCATAGGGGGGAAAAAGCTAGAGAAGATCCTGAATCTCTACATCACAGGGCATCATGGGGCATTGGGTAAGTCACTCCATCACTCTGGGCCTTAGTTTCCTCACTTATGAAATGAGCAGATTGTACTCAAAGACTGCTAAGGCCCCTTCCAGCCCTAGTTTTATTATCCATTTGTGATCCCTCGATACAATTACATCACAAAGTCATCAAAATGGAAAAAGACAATCTAATCCAACTCATCAATAATCCACAAGTGATTCTGCAGTGTCCCTGAGAAGCGGTCATATTAACTGCTTAAAGACTTCCAAAGAGGGGAGCCCACTACTTCTAAGGCATCCTAAACCATTCTAGACTAATATCTTCTCGACTGCTAAAGGGGAGATGCCATACTCTCATACCACTTTGAGAGATCTTTGTGGATCCCAGCAAAAGTCATGGCCTAATAAGGCAAATCATTTCTCCAGTTTATAATAGACACACCTTGAACATGTTCTGGTATTCTAATAGAATGTAAGCTCCTTGAGAGCAAGGGCTATTCACTTTTGTCTTTGTATCCCTATTCCCCTATCCCAGATCCTGACGCATAGTTGATACTTGATAAATTTGTGCAAAAATAAATTGATTCCTTAAATGAAGCATTTATGATAAATTAAACCTTCTCGAAAAGCCAATGAAAATACCCAAAGAAAGCCATAAATCTTTTATAACCCAAGATATTGTAAAGTTCTTCAACCAATCAACACGCATTTATTAAGCACTTATTCTACAAGGACACTTAATATGTGCCAGATACTAAGTACTAAGTGCTGGAAAAACAGTCTCAGCCCTCAAGGAATTTACCTTCTCTTGGGATATACAACATGTGTTTCCAAATATATTTATTATATGTATATATACACCTATGTGTATACATGTATATGCAAGACACATACAAAGCAAACACAACATGACCTTGTATGTGAAGACATTAGCAGTTACAGAGACTGGTAATGGCTTCCTGTAAAAAGAGACACTTGAGTTGAATCTTGAAAAACTCCAAGAGGCTGATGGGAGAAGAGTTTCCAGATATGAGGATCAGTCAGCATCAAAACATAGCAATGGGAGATGGATTGTGGTTTGTGAGGAAGAGCAAGTAGAACTGTGTAGCTGACCACAGAGTGACCATAGAAACATAACTCTAGGAATTAGAAAAGTAAAAAATGGTCCAGGGTATAAAGAGCTTTAAATCCCAAACACAGAATTTTTAAATTTAACTTTATAGTCATTCCTGGAGATGATAAGGGACCAGTGGAGCTATTTGTATGGTGTGGCTGTGAGAAGGAGGGACATGGTCATAAATTCATTTTAATCACCTCACTTTGGGGATATGGAGACACTAGATTTGAGTGGGAAGAGACTTGAGTCAGGAAGACCAATTAAAAGACTATTTCAATAATCTAGATGAGAGGTAGAGATGACCTTAAGTAGAATGGTGACTGGATGAGAAGAAAGTAGGAGATTTTTTTGTGAGTGATGAATAGGTAGAACCAGAGAGATTTTCAGCTGATTGAAGATGTGAGGTGAGGGAGAATGAGAAGTTGTAGATGACATCAAATTTGCAAATGTGTACCACTAGAATAATAGTAGTGCCCTCAACAGAAATACAGAAGTTTTTATTTACTCCATATGCATTCTTTTTGTACCTAAATACATCCTGTTTCTGCCATTAGAATGTAAACTCCTTGAGGGCAGGGACTATTTTTGTTCTTTCTTTGACTCCCTAGTAACTAACACAGTTCTTAGCACATAGTAGGAACTTAATAAATGCTTGTTGAAAGCATGGACTATAGAATAACAGTGTTAATATGCTTCTCCTAAGAGGCAGGATGGCATAGTAGAGAGTCAGCCCTGGAGTCAGGAAGACCTGCTCTCTGCTACCATCTGCTGGTCTTCAGTTGCTATGTTATCTCTTTTATCTCATAACTCTTAGAGAGTTTTTAACTCTTTTATGATATAGACCCCAGCCAGCACAACCCAGCCACCCAGTTTGAGAAACCCTTAGGTATTTGTCTGTCTTTCAAACTAAATATTTCCACTACCACTCAGACTTTCTCAATATAAATGCCCGTTTAGATTATGGTGAGAAAATTTCCTTTAAACCCTACCACACTCCTAGCTGACAACCTGAATCTCAAAAAAATGATCTGAGGAATTCTGTATAGCAGAAGTACAAAGGGACTAAGGTAGACCTGTGTAAAGAAGCTTTCTTTCAATTCCTTGCCATTCTCCTGGGGTCCACAGAAATCATATCAGAAGCAAGACTGGAAAATTGCCTGGGCAAAGCTAGTAGAGTTATAAAAGTTTGCCCTACACAACCAAATCTCTTTTGTGTTCATCATGTATCAGAAATTTTTTAATAATGTGTTATGTTCAAGCTCCATGATTGGCTAGGACCAAGTCTAAGCTAAAATCCCTCTGTCCCAAGTACAGTTTTCACAAAAATTCCTCTATACCAAACCCCTGGTACAGTATTTGATACAGCTGAGAATATGTAAAAGGTATACAAGTTCATCCCATAATAGGAGCTCCCTTCACCAACATTCAGATCTCAACCTTTCCATGGATTAGTAGATGAATCTCAGAGAGTTGCTTAAATCACACAGAAATTAAAGGCCTTAATTAGTATTAACTAAATAGGAAGTGTAAGAACTGAGATTTGAATCAGTTCTTCCTAACTCAAAGTCCAGCACTCTGTCCACTATGCCATAGTATTCCTTTTTTTTTAATTGCCTTGATTTTATGCTAACCTCAGAACTAGGAAAACCTGGGTTCGAATCTCACTTCTGATATGTAGTGGCTAGAAGCCCCTGGGCAAGTCACTCAACTTCTAAGTGCTCCAGGCAATACTTTAAGACTATAAATTCCAGAAAATATGACAACTTGTGTCAGTAGAGGAATATTCTTCATCCAGGGAGCTCAACATACCAATGAAAACAAATATCCACTCCCTGTCTGACTATGCCACAAGACTAAAAGCAAAGTTTCCTTTTTAGAATAGGGTGGCAAGAAAATAATAATAATTTGGCTAAGTTGTACAAATATTGAGAAAAGTCCAGTGGAAGGAAGGGCAGAGGTACAAAGGTATGAGTGTACAATCCCATTCGTATTTGAGGTGTCCTTCTTCTGTAACAGTCTGACAAGTTGCATAGAGCTGGACTTGCAATCAGGAAGACCCAGGTTCAAATCCCACTCCAGGCACTAGTTGTATGAACCTGTATGAGTCACTTAACATCTTCGAGCCTCAGTTTCCTTAGCTATAAATCGGTGATAATAATAGGACCTACCTCACCTCACCGGGTTGTTGTAGAGCTCAAATGAGGTACACCGAGGGATTTGCAAAATGTAAAGCACTGTATGTTCTGAGTCCGTTTTGAAATAAAGCACTGCCAAAAGGGATCGAATTTGCTGAAGTGCATTTATTTCCAGCAAAAGCACTCACAGAATGCAACCTGACACTTGGGTTGCCTAAGATGCTACAACTGCTAAAGAGATATGCCGTTCCAAAGGGGCATTTGTAAAGGTCTGTCAGCACCAAGGAAATTGTTCCTGTGGCTTACGTTTGTTGCTGTCCTTTTTTCTTTCCCCATGCATTTCTGTAATTAGTTAAAAAAAAAAAAAGAGTAAAAAAAGAAGACAAAAAAGGGGATGCTGCTGCTAAAATTATAGAACTTAATATGACCTTTTCAGCAAGAGATAAAACGTATTGATTGGTGACGGCTGAAGGATGTCATTAAACTCTCCACGTTTGATTCCATTTCTTCTCTTCTTCCATTTATTTATTTATTTCTCATTTGGTTGCCTGGCGGGCATCTCTGTACTGGACTGACCCTGCCAGTTCAACTATTAAAGAATTTCTCTCTCCAAGGAGGCCTGATGTAAACATGATAATCTGTTTGGCGGCTCCTATGATGGCCTATGAATAAAACATATGACAACACAGTTTGAGCTGAAGAGCTTACTATCTCTCACCAGAGAGAATGTTTGGAAGCTCCCGGACAGCTCCACCGCTGTTAATCCCAGAGGCCTCATATTTTATTCTCTGCCCAGACAAACTCATGAGGGGTGTGGTGAACTATTGTCCCAGCTGACAGCTACTTTATAATAGCTTATTAAAAAGGCTCTAATGCTGGGGATTGGGTGGTGAATGACGGGTCTGTTTGGGATGAAAAGGAAAGTAAGTCGCCCCTTTCAGAAGATATACACTGTATCTTTGGGAACAAAGGAAATGTTGACGCATTTGCACTGGGAAAGATGAGTCCAGATAACCAGGGAGAGGGGCCAGGAAGCAGCCACATTAGTTATGTCGAACAGCTAACATGCCCACTCTGAACTTCCAAGGGCCAAAATACCTACTCAGCTCTTTACCCCAACCTCTCAGAGTGATTGGACTCTTCCTTTGCATGACCAGTTAAGCAAAGATACATTCATGATTGCAGCATAAGGACCTTACCTTAATCACAGCATTGGCAAGGCAAAGAGGCCCAACCTGTCCTGGCTGAGTCCATGGTGCTGTGTCAATAAAACCACAGAAAAATTGCTTCATGTGTGACCTTTCCCATACAGGACAAGCATTGTGTTAATTATTCAGGTTTGTTTTCTAAAGCCTAATCACTTAAGAAGAGGGGCAAAAAAAACTTGCTTATAACATGGTTTTATTTTTCTAGAACTGCCTCCCTTTGTAGAGCAGGACTGGCCATTAATCCCCTAATTATATTCCTGCACCTATTTAATTTTTGATCTCCTGAACAAGGAATCATCGAATGAACATTCTCTATGAAAGCCGTTCCCTACTGTTGTGTAACAGCTGCCCCTGGGAAAACAATTTTCCTGGGACTGTCTCTTGTCCATCAACAAGTTGTACTTATCACAGGACCCAGATGACTTCGCACGTAGTCCTTTCTATGAGAGTCCCACTGTTTTCTCATTTTGCAAAATTAAATGTATTTTTCTGAATGCTACAGATGGTTGCCTTAAAAAAAAAAAAGCAAACTCCTCTCTTCTCTAAGTAGTATACCTTAGGGTCAATGTGGTTTCTTGGTCTCATTTGTGGCTTTTGGTTTTAGGAGTTTTGCTTTTTTGTTGTTTTTCTTGAAAGTCAGCATCAACCTAAAATGTTCTGTCAAAGTATAGCAGAGAGAAATAATGAATGTGTACTATAAGGTAATGTCCATGACACATCTGCTTTAAAAGATCATAAATAATCCAGCATCTACCTACTGCATACTTATGTGACTAGCTTACTGTATTTATGCGTTTGAATTGGTGAGTTTCTGTAAATGATTTTAAATATAGGTACATAGCATAAACCCAACAGGGATATTTTGAATGAAGGGGAGAGTCTAAAAATTTTTGAAGGGAATAACCAGACTTTACTTATGTCAGGGGCAAACTAAATCATGTCTAATGTCTCTTCCTTTCTAAATCTTTGATCTTATGAACTCTTCCTTTATTGGCAACATTGAGGAAAAGGGCATTCCACAATGTGAATTTCCCAGACAATTCAAGGCTGGCCCTTTAAATGTCCAAACTTCGTTTATTTTATATTCTAGAGTGATGAAACTCTTTCTGAAATAGATTATACAGTGCCTTGTATCCTTAAACATTGTATATTGAATATAATCTAATTTTTTCTTAATGACTCAGGGTAATAATTATGAACACTAATGATTAGACTGTACTATAATCCAGTAACGCCCTGAGGGTCTCTTGAGTTGTGAGGGGCTGTTCACCTCTACTGTATATGGCCTCAGTAAATTTGAGTTCTCCCATCTTTTTTTTTTTAATTTTCTTGCTCCTCCTTTCTATCAGGCTGTCATTTGTCCCTTCTTATTATAAATGTCCCTACTCTCTAAACACCCCCTAACTCCTTTCTAAGTTGTTGTTGCTAATAACCTATGTGCTGGAAAACCAAAAAACAAAAAACAAAAAAATGAAGCTTATTATAACTATGTCTAAAGAGGAAATAAACTCTGTACAAAGCCCTCAGGGTCTTCCTTTAAGTAAGTGCATGAGTTTGGTTGTATGTGTGTTGTCTGCTTAAAAGTGTGTTTTGCTGACTTTCTGGGTCTCAGTTTAAATTCACATAACAGGCCAATGGATAAATGATCCATAGATAACTAAGCTATTACCCCTATACTATTTGTGGGAGGATTTTTTTTTGTTGTGGTTATTGATGTTTTGGGGGTTTGGGTTTTAAGTCACCAGCATTTTTCTCTTCTCTCTCACTCCCCTTCTAACAAAGAAGGAAAAATGAAATTAAAACAAACACTTTAGGAAAAAAAGCTAACACCTCAACCAAATCGGACGTATGCATTATTCCATACCAGTGGTTCTCCACCTGCACATAGTATGGGGACAGATGCCTTTTCATATCTTTTCTTTAGAAAACCTTGGTCATTATAATTTCACAAGGATTCCATTTACTTCAATATGCTGTTACATTGCTTTCTATATGCATTGTTTATGATTTTTTTCCTGCATTTGCTTCCCATACTTTGAATCAGTTCATATGTCTTCCCATACTTAGTTCTCTGGATTCTTGGTAATTCAACATGGTAATATTCCATTGTATTAATGTACCGCAATTTGTTAAGCCATTCCCCAATCGATGGGCATCTATTTCCATTTCCCATTCTTTGCTACTTCCAAAAGAAAGTGTTGCTATAAATCTTTTAGTATATGTGGGACCTTTATCTGTCTTTGATCTCTTTGGTTTTATGCCTAGCATTGGGGTCTCTGGGTCAAAGGGCATGGATGTTTTAATGCATTTCTTTGCAGAATTCCAAATTGCTTTCTAGAAGAGTTGGACTGAATTGTAGTTTATGGGAGAAACTTTTAAAATTTCCTTGGCTGCAATATTTACTTTGTAATTTTCATTTTTATCTTGAACTTATTTTTATGTTCCTCACATTTGGAGGTATGTAGGGGCAAGAAGGAGCTGTTTTCTAATTTCTCAGTGCCTTATTTTAGTGAAGCTCTGGCATTTCTATAGAAGCAGCTGACTTCTCCTAAGGGCAAATTTCAGATTCCAGGCTGTTCCCTGGCCTTCATCTGACTGCAGAGCTCTCAATGCGGATGGCAGGAGGAGCCGAGCTTGTCTGTCTAGGAAGGTACAGTGCCCTCTGCGTCATTGTCAGCCTCCTTTGGCTCCAAGCCGAGAAACTGAAGTGTGTATCTAGGTCTCTAGGGAAGCCAAGCTCCCTCCTGACTATGCTATACTAACAGGAGAATGAATGGGGAAAGTGGAAAGTAGGGGAGAGGGAAGAATGTGGCATCTGGTCTTAGCACCCTGTCTGTATCTAGCCTGTTAAATTCAAACTCACACTGGGGGAAATGGGAAGAACTGTAATAGATGTTTTATAAGACATAGACTTCCTGTTTCCCAAAATAATTTTTTCTCTTCCTATTAAAACTTTAAATAATGACAGACTTTACAATCTCCAATTAATTTTCAAACAATAAAAAATGCCCTTCCATTGCACAGCAAGGACATTCTTTTTAATGTCCATGATATTCTATGGGCTTGTCCTTTGCTATCTATGCTCCTGATATTTTATTGGGCAGCTAGGTGGCACAGTGGAAGAGTACCAAGCCTGGAGTCAAGAAGACTCGTCTTCCTGAGTTCAAATCTAGACTCTGACACTTACTAGCTGTGTGAACCTGGATAAGTCACTAAACTTTGTTTGTCTCAGTTCCTCATCTGTAAAATGATCTCTGGAGAAGGAAATAGCAAAGCACTTCAGGATCTTTACAAAGAAAACCCCAAATGGGGTCACAAAGAGTCAGACACAACTAAACATCAACAACACTAAATTATTATGTATTTGAATCATTTTTCTTAGTTTTTCCTTTTTTTGGTCCTGCCTTCTAGTTACTTTCTCATTTGTCTTCTTCTTCCTCTTCTTCTCTTCCTTCCTCTTCTCCTTTCCTTCCTGCTCCTCCTTCTTCCACCTTCTGTTCATCACCTTTCTTCTCCATCATCTTCTTGCACATTTCTATTTCTATTCATGTTAGAATTCTAAAGCATTTTAGACCCCCCCCCCCCAAAAAAAAAAAAAACACTTCAAGTTGTGAAGTAAGGCGAGACTATTTTATTCATCTTTAAGGTTGCTTAAAGATAACAGGGATTTATAAAGTTCATTAAAGTTTACAAAATACTTTTGAAAAATACAGGATCTTAATGGAACCTTAAAACCCTGTGATATAAGTGCTGCAAATATTCTCAACTACACAACTCAAGACACCCTGAGGGCATCTCTGGATCAGAGCACAGGCAAATCATTGATCACAGGATAACAGATTCACAGCTGGAAGGGACCTTAAAGGAAACACAGTGAAATTCATTTCAAAGATAAAGGACCGTGATGGTTACATGACTTCCCCAAGGTCACGCAGGTAGTAAGAATTCAAACTTGTCTTCCTGACTCTCAGCCCAACAAACACCATGCTGTATTTCTGTCCCTGTGTAAAAGCATGTGTGTATCCTGTTACTTTAAAAGTCTCCAACAAAACATCATGATTTTGTCTGTAAGTGGCTTAAGGAAATGTACATTACAAAGATGTAGCTTTGGGGTTTATCAAAGTTTAAAGAAATCACTCCTCAGATGATATTCCCAGACAAGTGCCTTTTATACCTATTTCATCTCCATATTAATCTGTTATCGGTGATATTGCCATGTCTTATCTTTGAATTGGGCTCTCATGGCCTGCTTTAGCAGCCTTCTAAAAAAAACCCTACAGATTGCTAAGATACATATTAGAGCTTCTGGATGGGTGAGTGTCTCCTAGTGTCAAATGGGCTTTTTGATTAGATTTAAACAGCTGTCATCTCTGAAATTTTCCTCTCTAAATCATTCTCTGCTGCCAACAAGCTTTTCATCCCTTGCTTCCTTGGATGCATGATGAGGCTCCTTTCCTAATGACTCACGCTAACTGTGTACCCTGGCGTGGAACTGAGACACACTTGAACACGTCTTCATGGGCCAGAAGAGCAAAATCCCGCTCAAGTGTCTTCACCAATATTAGGCTTTTTTCATTTGAGGAAGCAAAATTCAACTCCAGGAACAATCACAGGGTTGCCGCAGGTTGCCTGACTTCTGAAAGCTTCCAGGAAAATTAATGACTTTCCATTTTCACAGGGCAAACTACAAGACAAAGCAAGGTTTCCTAAACAACTTTATTCTGGAAAAGTGAATTCCCCAATATTTGAAGTAAATGCAATTGGGACTTTTATTTTTTAGTGAAATTTTCATCGATACCACAAAGTAAAATTGGCAGCTTTACATGCCAAACTCTGTTGTTCTCCTCTTCTGAAGTTAAATGATGAAACTCATCTCTTGGGCATTAACCCAAGCCTTCTCCAGAGAATCCATAGATGATTTTGGCTGACATGGAAGCTTTCTTATTAGCCATGATCAAAGGGATTTAGAAATATCTCTAAACTTGGGAAAGTAAATCAGGCAGTTTCTTGCAGGCACCCCATTTACTGGCCACCCTGATCTGGAGGAATTGCATCTACAAGTAATACTTGTTCCAACTGGCCTGAAGGAGTTGGAGAATGTTTGAGCTTCTACAAAAATATTCACTTGCTCCAAGTTATGCTATATAATTTTTTAAAATGATTTTCCTGAAGTCCATGCCATTTTTGTCTCTTAATGAAAAGGGGGGGGGGGTTTAGGAAATCCAGTTTTTGGCATTAAGAAATTCTACATCTAGGTCATTCCTCAGTACATATTTTATACAGATAGATAGATACACATATATTAAACTATTTTTTAAAATAAGGAGGCAAAAGGCCAAACTATTTACCATCCTACATATATAAAAAAAAAAAAGAAGCAGAATGGTCACAGGATCCTAATAATAAGGAATCACTGCTGGGCCTAAAGAGTATGGCTCTATACCCACTCCCCCTAGCTAAGGGGCTCTTCTGCTCTGGACCCAGGGATCGAGTCCAAATTGGTTCAGTCCTAGACCACCTAGAAATCATTGTCTTTTTTTCTTATAGTCTTTAATTCATTAACTTCCCTGTACCCCACCCCAGAGCTCCATGGGTAAAATATTTAAAGCTTAAGTTTTGGCTATATGTAGGGTCTCTCCAAAGGAGGGAATAATAAGAGGGTTGTATTTAAGAGGGTTATATCAACATATTTATGAATGTATGGAGCAGGTAGTTTGTTTCCTACACATAAAATATTAAAAAAAAAAAACACAAAAACCAGCAGTCTTGACTAAAACAGGATTCAGTAATATTCTGTTGCTCTATTACAAGCTTTCAGAGGGCTTATATTTAACCCTCATCAAGATATGAAGCAGTCCGCAAAACAGTTGACTGGGTATTTTATATTTCACCTTTACTCTGTACTGTCTTCCTCAAAGTCTATATATTCTAGCAAGCCAGCCTGGGCTCCTCTTCTTCTCCTGGTTGTTTTCTCTGATATACACATTTCTCTTGCTACCAGGGAGCTCCACTTTCTGGACCTCTTGTACTCAAAAGATTGCCTCCAAGCCTGGACACATCCTCCTTGAGAATGACATTAAGAAATACTAGCAGTAGGGCAGCTAAGTGGCATAGTAGGTAGAGCACCAGCTCTGGAGTCAGAAGGACCTTAGTTCAAATTCAACCTCAGACATTTACTAGCTGTGTGACCTTGGGCAAGTCATTTAACCCCAATTGCCAGGAAGGAAGGAAGGAAGAGTAGAGCATGAGAGAAAGAGAGACAGAGAGACAGAGAGAGAGACCTAGCAGAAAGGCAGACGGTAGCACATTTATAAGCTCATAGTATTGAATCTCTTCTCCACGCGAGCAGTAGAACAGGTCAGAAAGAACACCACTCATCTCTCTAGACCCTCCGAGTGAATTTAGAAAATATCGCTTGTTACATGAGAGAATCAAAGCAAGAGAGGGGGCCCAAATTTGTCGTTTCTTCTAAATGGATGCCGCACCCTGCCCCACCCCACCCCTCTGTCACTGTCAAAGGGTGAAGAACAAAGACACCACCCTTTTTGCTTAGTACCAAAGAGACAACTTCTTTCAGCTCTAAAATGCCACATGGCTAGAAGTAGTTCATCATCCCCAAAGAGTCTGAGTTCTGAGGCATATGTGTGATCAGTCATACTTGTGTAAGTAAGGAGCATCTGTGCATGCTGCGTGAAGCCCATGTCATTAGATTGTTGTTTTCCTTCTGTACCATTGGTACTGGATTTAGTTGCATTCAAGATTGTTGTTTTCCTTCTGTACCATTGGTACTGGATTTAATTGCATTCAATCTGTTGTACACACACACACACACACACACACAATGTTGCATATGTATGTGAAACCTTTTCATTAATAACCATGGCAGAAGCTAATGGCTAGCTAAAGCTAGCCAAGAGGGCTAGCCTTGGAGCCAAGAAGGACTGGGTCCAAGTCTTGCCTCTGACATATACTGGTTGTGTAACCCTGGGCAAGTCACTTAACTTTTCAATAGTCTAAGAAATTAAGAGTCTAAGTAGCAGGAACCATGCCTTAGAAATACTGCAATCTTAATAAACAAAAATGGTGTCAAAGCCTAGCAATTGGAGTACAAGCTTCAGATTCTACTTAGAACTGTGGGTAATTATCACATACATGCACTTGTGAAGAGAACGTTGTTCTGATGGTAAGAAGCTAAGAGTCACAAAACTGACTTTGGGAAAAGGAGATGGGGGCCAGGAAGGAGGTTACCCTAGTGCCCATAAGCAACAAGCAAGATCTCATCAGCAATTCCCAACACATTTTTTCTACCAATCCCCATCATTCAGAGATGATAAGAAAAATAAAGAAAGGGAACAAACATTAACTAAGTACTTACTATATGCCAGGTATTGTGCTAAGTGCTTTATAAATATTATCTCCTTTGATCCTTCCAACAACTCTGGGAAGTAGGTGCTATTATTATCATCCCCATTTTACAGATGAGGCAACCAGGTTAAATGACTTGTCCAAGGTCACACAACTCAATAGTATCTGAGGCCAGATATGAACTCAGGGCTTCTCTGACCTCAGCACTCTATCCATTGTACTGACTAGCTGCTTCTAAATGAAGGACTGAAGATATGAATTATATATTATGCTAACCCAAACCCTAGAACACAAGTGACCTTTGTGTACCAATGATTTTATTAGAAATATTTGGAGAATGTATCTTTCCACATTCTAGAAAGGTTTGGTTTTTGAAGACAAAGTGACAAAAATTGGCCAGATCTGTGATAGACTAAAGTATCCTTTGAATTTCCCAAAGAAATTGTTGGTATCAACAAGACATTGGACTCCCCAACTCTATTATGTCCAGACCTACTGTATCAATGGAGTGTCAGCACTAATTGGGACCAATTCCAGTCTATTCCATATATTAGCAGAATATGGAAACCATCAAGCTGAGACCCATTACCTGCATACTTTAACTATCTCTATGGCTTATGGAGAGGCAAACAGGAGGATAGCCATTTACCTCAAGAGCACTGGTTCTTTGACTACTAAAGTAGATCCAGGGAAATTTGAATTTGGAGATATACCAGTATTAAAAGAATAGAACAAGAAGTTAAGGCTGAGGTTCAGCAAGAAGATAGGTGTATTCTCACTGCACAAGAAGAATGTGGGATGTACCCAAGGAGCAACTTACAAGATACAACTCACTGACTCTCACATGTTCAAGATACAATGTAGAAAAATTCCTTTGTCTGTGATGAATGACCACAGGGACTATCTCAAGAATTTACAGTGGCATCATCACAGAGTCCAACAGCATAGATGCATTGCCAGTGGTAATGGTACTGATAACATTTATATGATATATATAGAACAGATAGAAAATATACAGCACAAGTTGCTAATACTTTTCTTTGTACACAATGAGCACAAGCCTCACACTTCTTGGTGATGTCAGTCATCAATCGTCTCAGGTTAGTTGTAAAGAGGAGACTGTAGGTTTCATTTAAGAAAAAAAAAACTTCGTAACAATAAGAGATATCTAAATGTGAAAGGGACTTGCTTAGAAGATAATGAATTTCCCCTTATTGAAGGTCTTGAAGAAATAGCTAGATGAACATTTGTTGGGCATACCATATAGGGGATTCTTTTTGAAGTGTAGGATGGCCAGTGTGACCACTGAGGTCACTTCCTACTCAGAATTTCTGTGATTCTGTGATTTTGTGAGAGTATGGTTATCAAGTTAGATTACTTAGCGCACTAAAAGGATCATTAGATTGACAATGAAGCTAATAATTTCAGCTAAAATATCAAATCCCAAACTAATTCTTTCAACTCTTTTGAAATTCATATACCATTTGAAAAAGAAATATATATATATATATATATATATATATATATAAACAAAAATTAAATATAATAGAGTGAACATTTTCCTTTTATTTTTAAGTGTAATCATTTTGAAATTTTAAAAGCTTTTTATCCCTGGCTCACAATCAACGAACAATCAAGCAAGCATTTATGAAGTATCTACTATGTAGCAGGCAGTGTGATAGATCTTAGGGGTACAACATAAAAAATGAAACAGTCGCCAGTCTCAGCACTGAACAAAAAGAAAATACATATTAGGCTATATTAAATAGATCAATCCGTCTTTGAAACTTGATTTTTTTTCCCCACTATTAATCATTCTCCTGATTTGTAAAATGTATAACATTTACTTATCCTGTGTTGTTTATAGAAACAAAATTATACGTTTATTTCATGTTGAAATGGATCATATAATATAAGCTGAGAGCCAAAGTCCTCTGAAGGCATGTACTCTAATACCATGCACTTGTCCAAATTCACACAAGTAGTCATTGCAGCCATGATTCAAACTCAGTAATTCTACATTATCATGAGCCTTGCTCTCTCCTCCTATCTAACTGCTTTTTCTCAGTCTACTTTGTTAAGTCTTCACTCAGGTCATGCCCACTAACCAGAGGTGGACCCCAAGACTCAGTCCTAGGCTTTCTTCTCATCTTCCTCTGTGCTGTCTCTCTTGGTGGCCTTATTAAATCCCTGAAGTTCCATTATTAGCTCAAGGTCGATGATTTCCAGATCTATAGATTCAGTCCTAACTTCTCTTCTGGGCTCCATTCTTGCATTATCAGTTAGCTGACTTTTGTACATCTCAAGTTTAAAAACATCCCAAATATACTGTACAATCCAGCCTTACTTGCCTTCCCGAAGTTCTTCACACAGAATACTCTACCTCCATAGCCTTTCCATGGACAGTCCCTAGTCCTCCGGATGCCCTCCCTCCTTACTTTTACATTTTGACTTCCTTTAAAATTCAGCCCAATTTCCCCAGTTCCTTCCCACTACTAATGCCTTGCCCTCTAGGACTGCCTTCCTTCAACCCTTTCTGTATCTTCTATATGCAGTAATTTGCATGTTTTCCCCTATTCAAATGTAAACACCTTGAAGGCAGGGAATTTGAGTCTTTCTTTGTATCTTCAGCCTTTAGCTTGGTACCCAGCATACTGTAGGAGTTTAATAACTGTTTGTTGATGAACTGACTTTGCCTAAATCTGTCATATTTGACCATCATGGTAAGGTTTTTAGTCTTTCTGTTACATCAAAATACCTTCCATTTATATCCAAATTAGTATTATCCTCTTTCAAAATACCTTAATAATTTCCCAATAGATAAACAAAATAATTCTCCATGGCTTGTTTCACTATCAAGATCCCTACTGTAAGAAATCTGAAAAGAAAGACATTGAAAAAGATAGTCAGAATCAATATTCAATAATGCTTATCCTTGGGCCAAAATTCTGATTTTTCATTTCTTGGCAGTGGAATAGATGATCATAAATGTGCTTTTCCTCTTCTCTCTCTCACCCCAGCAGGTATCTTTAGGAACTTTTCCAAGCATACAACTTTTTTTTTTTTTAATACAGTTGTGTATCTCTACAGGTGGTGGAGAAGAAAGATTATCTTGGTAGCTGTTAGAGCATAAGAAAACGCCCCATTGGTTCAGCCAAATGAGTGTTCCCATGGAGCATTTCATTATTGGCCATAAAGATTGCCCTCCAGGATAACAACTCACAGTTATATAGTGTTTTCATGTCAGCTATGTGTTTTCTTTATAACAACCCTGTGAGATAGAACATAAAATATTATTATCCCCATTTTACAGACTGAAAAACTGAAGCCCAATTTCTTCTCAGAGGTATGGGCTCAAGATGCCGCCCCAGACATCCCCAATTTTTCTTTAAAATTAACCATGCATATTGGGTTCAGACCTATGTTTTACTATATTAATAAGATGCTTTTTCGTCATTGTTCCATAGACACAACTTATGCATATTCATCATAATGTTGATGTGTTTCCTTATGTGTGTTTTATATAGAAATTAATCTTAATCCAGCTAATATTCTCATATGATTGATTTCTGCAGATTTCTATAAACACTAAGTCTGACTTGCTGAGCCTTTGGGAGGTAGTGTGGTATGATCAATTTAATGGTGAAGGTCTGCACTTAAATCCAGATACTTACTATGTATGTGATGTTGGACATGTCACTTTTCTCTTTGAGCCTCTTTCCTGCTCTGTGGAATAAAGGACTCAGGCTACCTGGTCCCTGAGAGTTTTTCTGACTCTAAATCTAATATCCTATGAAGTAATGTATAGATGAAAAGAATGAGACATTATTATGAGTAATTGAAAGGGCACTAAATCTGGAATCAGAGGACCTCGCTTCAAATAACACTACTCTGTTTTGTGGCATTATAACCTCCTGGAAAAAGCTATCTGCAGCTTCTCTTTCCTTCCACTTTCCTCTCTTCATTCTGGTTTCCCACCTTATCAGTCAACTGAAACTGCTCCCTCCAAATTTACCAGTGATCTCCTAATTGCCAAATCCAATGGCTTTTTCTCAATCCTTATCCTTCTTGACCTGACCTCTCTGCAGCCTTTGACACCGTCATTCACACTCTTGTCCTTAATAGTCTTTTCTCTCTGGGTTTTCATGATACTGCAATCTACAGATTCTCCTCCTAGCTGTCTGATCAATCTTTCCTAGTTTCCTTTGCTGGATCTTCATTCAGGTCAAACCCAAGGCTCTGCTCTAGTGAGAAAATATGTGTAAAAAGAGTTTAGCACAGTACACATAGTCAATGCTCTCTCTCTCCACATATGTACATATATGAGTGTATATGTGTGTACATGTGTATATTTGTATGTATACGTACACACATATACCACTTTTAGATAGCACATATATATGTGTGGAGATATAGATAGATAGAGATATCTATATATCTCCACACATATATACAAAGAGAGAGAACATGCACTTACTATGAGCCCTGTGCTAAGCTCTCTTTGCAAATGTTTTTCGTATATGTGAGAGCTATATATGTGTGGGTATGTATATATATATATATATATATATATACACATATATATATATATATAAATCTTCAGAAAACTTGCTCTTTCTCTCTCTTTGCATGTATGTATATATAACACACATATATGCATACTATATATAAGTACTATATGTGTGTACTATAGCATGTGTGCTTACAATATGCAAAATTTTTCTCAGGAGAAAATTTACATATATACACATGTACACACACATACACATATCGTTAGTCGATTCCCTTCTGCCTTCCCCCTCACTTGACCCTCTTCTCCCTCTGTACTACTTCACTCCCAGATCTCAGCAGGTCTAATGCATTTCATTAGCATCTCTTTGCTGATGATACCAATCTGCTTCTCTAACCCAGTGCCATCGGAAACCTGTAGTCTCCCATCTCCAATTCTGTATTGTACATCTTGAACTGAATGTACTGTAGGTATCCTAAACTCGACACTTCCCGAACTGAGCCAACTGTATTTCTCTCCAAATACTCCCTTTTTCCAGACTTCTCTTTGACTGTTGAGGGCACCATTATTCCCCTGCTCACCCAGGCTCACCCCTTAGCTGTCAGCTCAACTCCTCACTCTTACCACTGCCCTCATAGACAATGATTTGCCAAATCCCATCACTTCTACATCTCTCATACACCACCCTGGTATAGACCCTCAGTACCTTTTGCTTGGACTAAAACCATAGGCTTCTGGTTGGTGTTCCTGCCTCAAGAGTCTCCCCATTCTAGCCCATCTGTCATTCAACTGTCAAATTAATCTTAAAGCAAAAATTTTATCACCCTCCCACCCCCCCCATTTAATCAACTCTAATGGCTTCCCATGGCCTCCAGGATCAAATATAAAATCATTTGCTTGTCCTTTAAGGCCTTCATAGCCTGACTCCTTCCTACCTTTCCAGTCTGCTTTTCTATCTTTTTCCTCTTCCAAACTGTGTGATCTGACTCCCTTGTCATTCATTCCCCTGTCTAGGTACTCTATCTCCTGACTACAAGCACTTTCACTGGCTATCCCCCCATGCTTGGAACTCTCTCTCCCTCTCTGCCTCCACCTCTTAGTTTCCCCAGCTAACTTCAAGTCTCAACTAAAGTTCCCTTTTTGATAAGAAGCTTTTCCCAGTCTTCCTTAATCTTATGGTCTTCCCTCTGATATTACCTCCAGTTTACCTTGTATATACCATTTGTACACAGCTGTTTGCATGTTGTCTGTCCCTTAGACTGTGAGACCCTTGAAAGATGGGAAGGTCTTTTGTCTTACTTGGTATTAGGAAATCACTTCAGTTGCTGTGTGAAAGATGGATCAGAGTGGGGAGAAACTTGAAGTACGGTGATAATTGTAGAAAGCCAAAGTATTTGATTTTGGGGGCTCAGTTTCTATGCAGATGTCTTTGAATCCTGTTCTCAGAAGATCCTTGTCCTGTAAATACATTTTGATAAGAGTCAACTGACTTTCCCCATGACTTTCTGGGCCCTTGATAACAGAGCTACTTCTAGGGTATGACAGACTATTATATTGATAATAAAATTCCAAGACATGATTAGGATAAGAGTACTTGAATCTTTGTCTTTGGGATCTTTAAAAATCTTGTTCAAATCATCATTAAATCAGAGTTCTTTCTACAAACTACCCACCTAGTTGCTTCTCTCTCACATCTTCGATCAACACATGAAAGAAATAGTTTGGAAAATGGACAGATGACATTTGTAGGTAGATATGTAGTACAAGTAAATCTGAGGGACTGAGGATAGATGGATAGAAACAGGGGAGTTAACTCAACAATTGGACTCCAGGCTAACTTTTAGCTGTAAATCTATGATGTCGCTTACAAAAAACTTTAATTAATACATACACATGTGTACGTGTGTACAGACTATATTTATTTGTAGACATGTCTCCAAGTATAGAAGGCAGATAGCTAGGTGGCATACTGTTTATAATGCTTGAATATTGTGAATCCCACTTCAGTCACTTACTGTGTGACCCTGGGTAAGCTATTTAACCACTAGGAGTCTCAGTTTCTTCATCTATAAAATGGGCATAATAATGCTATTTAACTTACAGGGTTATTGTAGGGATCAAATTAGACTCTGTGTGTGTATCTATCTACCTATGTGTGTGTGTATGTTTATGTTTATGTATATATTTATACATATACACATGTATGTATATATGTATGTGTGTATGTGTATATACACACACATGTATATTTGATTTCAAGATTTCAGACCATACATGATGAGTTATTTAATGGGGGGAGGGGAAGAAAGAGAAGAGTACCTTGTACAGATTCCACTAGGGGCAAATGAAACTGTTGGGATAAAGAAGAATAATTGAAGTAATAATAATAACTATAGCTAGCATTTTCATAGCTCTTAAAAGTTCGTAAAGTACAAATACTTACATCTATTTATTTATTCCTAATAAGGTTTACTATGAGAGAGAGAGATGTGTGTGTGTGTGTGTGTGTGTGTGTGTGTGTGTGTGTGTGTGTGTGTGTGTAGCCCTTGGCAAACCTTAAAATAAATGAGGGCAGCTACGTGGTACAGTAGATAGAGTGCTGGACCGGGAGTCAGCATGATTCGTCTTTGTGAGTTCAAATCTAGCCTCAGACACTTACAAACTATGTGACCCTGGACAAGTCACTTAACTCTGCCTCAGTTTCCTCATCTGTAAAATGGGCTGGAGAAGGAAATGGAGAACCACTCCAATATCTTTACCCAGAAAACCTGAAATGGGATCATGAAGAGTCTGAAACAACTGCACAACAACACTATATAAATGCTAGCTATTATCATTATAGAATGGAAACCCCTTGGGGACATGGCTTATTTCATTTTGTCTTTATATCCTCAGGCCTAGCCAAGTGCCAGACACATAAAAGGGACAAGATAAATGGTTGACTGAGCCCATGCTATTTCATTTATGTCTGCTTTTCCATTCTTGTCATCTGAGAAGACTTATAAAAGTACTCAGCAAATCAGCCCTCTCCCTTCTATTCCATCAGCTGCCTTGAGGGGAAAGAAAACACTGAGACCCACCAATAGTTTTTCTTTACATTCCCTCATAACCAAATGGTCCTGCCAATTTGTAGAAAGTGATAGTGTAACCCTTGATGTCAGAGAAGGAGACTAAATTGAGAAATCCTAAAGCAGTGTTTCTCAACCTTCCTACAGTTCCTCATGTTGTGGTGACCCCCAACCATAAAATTATTTTCATTGCTACTTCATAACTGTGATTTTGCTACTGTTATGAATCTATCTGATAGGCAGGATGTATTTTCATTGTTACAAATTGAACATAACCCACAGGTTAAGAACCACTGTCCTAAAAGCATCCCAAGGCAGATCTCCTGAAGACTCAAGATAGGTAACCTACCAACAGTAAAGCAATAAGGAAATAGGGTTACAAAAGAAATCCAAAGACAACCCCACCTCCCTACCCTTATGCAACAAAGAAGAGAATGTTTAAAAGGGGAGGGCTATGAGGTATTGACCACCTTCCTTCATCTACATATCAAAATCAATTTCCACCATATATGGAAACTGCTTTCTAGAAAATGTTTGTGTTTTCTTGGTGGTTTTTTTGGGGCTTTTTTGGTCTGAGAAGAAGGGGCACTTGTATATTCCTATTTCTATCCTGTCCTCATTCATAGATTTCAGACCATAACCATAAGTTATTTAAGGGGGGAGAGGGGAGTAAGGGTCCCTTGAAGAGATTCTATTTAGGGTAAAAGAAACTGTTGGGATAAAGAGCAAAAATGAAAACATTAATAATAATAGCAGCTAGCATTTATAGAGAGAAAGGAGGAAGCTTTTCTAAGATGACTTCAGTATCCTATTTAATAGGATCTATTTTCCCATCTGTTGGAATCCTTTGGACTGAAAAGTACAAAGTCAAATGCCCAGAAAGAGGAAAATTCAAATGGGCTGGATATTTAAGCAATCCTTTCCTCCTAATGTATGAGGACTCATTCTTGGCAAAGACTCGTCCTTGGCAAAGATTCACCTTGGCTAAGACTTTTTAACCTTCTTCTTGCAAACTAGTTAGCACAAGTTTTAGACAAATACGATAGCTCATTTTATGCCATTCAACAGCAAATAGATTTGTCAGGGTATTTAACTGGAGCTGATAAATATCATTAGGAAAAATGCTTCAACCCAGTCTAAGAGCTTTAAACTTGTCATAACAGATATCCATCCAATTTACAAATGTTTTACTTTGGCTCAAAAGTAATGTTAACAAGGAGATTTTCATTAGTGCTAACAGATGGTTGTGGACATTGCTGTTACAATCTATAAGAACTGTCCTTCCTTTAACTAGCCTTTTGCTGAGCACCTACTATGTGAAAGGCACTACAGGATCACAAAGATGAGCAAGAGGCAGTCCCTGACCTCAGAGGGAGCTCCTGTGGCTGAATTTTCCTAAAGAAATTGAAGATTATTACTTATAAAGGCTCTCCAAGTGTACTCTTCCATTCTGCCTTTTATTATGTTGATTTGAAAGACAAAGTCCTTTATATTTTCATTTCTTTTTTTTTTTGAGGGGGGAAGAGAGGGCAATTGGGGTTAAGTGACTTGCTCGAGGTCACATAGCTAGGAAGTGTTAAGTGTCTGAAGTCCAATTTGAACTCAAGTCCTCCTGATTCCAGGGCTGGTGCTCTATTTACTGTGCCATCTAGCCACCCTGAGACAAAGTCCTTTAGCAGAAAGACCACTGGTTCTTGAGTAAGAGAAACTGGATTCAAATCTTATCTCTCAAGATTATTATCTATATGGTCTTAGACAAATAAATTAACCTCTCTGGGCCTCTGTTTCCTTTTCTACAAAATGAGAGAACAGTGTAGATGACCACAAAGGTCCATTCCAGCCCTACCAATCCCTCAATCAGCTTACAAGCACAAGAATACAAAGACCAAAGTGAAAACATCCTTGAGAAATTGCATGATTCTAAGTGTTCCCCATGGTGACTGTTCCAAACTTCCTCCACTTCATTTAAGCCCTCAGCTTCCTTCGGCAAGATGTGACAACTGATTGTTTGTGATGACTGGAAGAGAGAGAAGAATGGAAGAGGACCCCAGTGTGAGGAGTTTGAGAGACTGAGAGGATGGAGATACAAGCAACAGAAATCAGAAAATTAAGAGGCAGATTTGGGAGAAGAGATGAGAAGTTCAATATTGAAGTATTGAACGTGTTGAGGTAGAGAAAATGGCAATGGAGGAGGAGATACCCAACAGAAAGTAGGAAATATGGGACTGGAGCTTTGGGGAGAGGTTGGGAATGGAATTATATATTTGAGGCTCCTCTCTTTTGTTGTTCAGTCCTTCCAGTCATGTCTAACTCTTCATGACCCCATTTGGGATTTTCTTGGCACAGATACTAGAGTGGTTTTCCATTTCTGTTTCCAGCTCATTTTACAGATGAGGAAGTGGGGCAAACAAGGTTAAGTGACTTACCATGGCTCACACAAGCTAGTAAGTTTCCATCTGAAGCCATATTCGAAGACATGAAGATTAGTCTTCCTGACTCCAGGCCCAGTACTCTATCCACTGTGCCACCTAGGTGCCCTACTGTGCTTCTAGCTGCCTCTGATAATTCTCTCAAATGACATGGTTAGTGGAAAGAGGGGGAAAGGAGAAAAAGAGAGAGAGAGAGGGATGGAGAGAAGGAAAGAGGGGGGAGAGAGTGAAGGGAGGGGCAGAGAGAAAGAAAAACTAGAGAGAAAGAGAAAGAGAAACCACTCCTTTGGAAGAGATATTGACTTTCAGTCCTTGAACTCTCGAACTGGTGTCCTCCAAACTAGAATTCATTCTCCACCAGTTTTCTGCTTAACTGAACTGCTATTTTTTCAGTAGGCTCAGAGACAGGTCCAAGTCAGTCAAAAACAAGACACATTTCCCTTTTGTTATGTGCCTTAGTCCAATGGTCCAAGCACTTCAATCCTTTCAAATTAAGTGTTTATATATGCCTAGATTATCCTTTTTTTGATTCAGTGAAGATGTCTCTGATTCCATTAACTGGGGATGGAGTAGAACCCCAACCTTATATCTTCACTCCAGATTTATCATTCAGCTATAAGTTTGGGACACAGGTGTATAGAGGTGTTGACTAAAACTGGTGACAGGTATATGTGGTAAGGTAGGTAACCTTAAACACTACAGATGCCAGGTCCTGTGAGAAGCAGTAGGAATAATATAGCAGCAAATAAATAAATAAATTTTGAAATAAAGAAAAAAAACCCTAAACTCCAAAGTAGATTTCTAGTCAACAGAACATGATGACTGATTGATAAATTGTTGCCCAACAGAATGATCACTTGGAGGTCAATTTATGGCTTTTATCCCCTTAAAATATAATTAAAGATTGATCACAGCACAATTGATTAGATCATTCATTAGTATTCATAAAATTACCTTGTTGATTGTGCTGTGGTTCGTTAATTTTTTAGCAGTCACACATGTCTCTACGTGCAGCAACATGAATAGAGGAATGGGAGAAATTACATTGGAACCTATCAAAAGAGATTCTCAATTGTCTCTATATTTTTAACTTGATTATCAAATGAATTGCCATAGGTGTATAGTTTAATCAATTTATAAGGATATAGAATAATACTAATAGTTGACACTTATATAATACTTTAAGGTTTGCAAAGTGCTTCATAAATATCACATTTTACCCTCACAACAATCCTGGGAAACAGGTGCTATTATTATACCTATTTTTCAGTTGAGGAAACCAAGGAAACAGGGATTAGATGACTTGGCCAGTGTCAAACAGACAGCAAGTGTCTAAGGCTGGATTTTGAACTTCTAGATCCAACATTCTATTCACTGCACCATCTACTTGTCTCAAATTCAGCTGTAATATTCTTTAAAAAATAGAGTTAGGGTCTGTACCTGTGATTTCAGTCATACTGGGAACTCCCAAGGAACTCCCTTTACTAAAATATGTCAGTACTTTTCTGCAAGCTAGAGTACTAGAGTTGTCTAGAACAGAGTTCCAGTGACTTGCCTAGGTTCATACCTCTAGTATGTGTCAGGGGCAAGCTTAAACTGAGATCTTTGCAGCTTTGAGGCAGACCCTCCATCTATGCCATCCTGGTTCTTTTTCCTGAACAAAATAGATTTTATAAAGCATCCCTTATGATGAGTTGTAGGAAAGGTAAGGAAAAGAGAAAGAGTAGCCAATCTGACCTGTTGGACAGGAAGCTGACTTCCATTGGTGATTTTCCCACATTGAAGGCACTTTCCCTTCAGTGCCAGAATATCTCCATCCATATAATAATGCTGGTTTACATTTTTCAAGATGTTTTGAGGATTAACAGTGATAGTGGTGAAATTCAGTGCCTTTTTTTTTTTTTTAGGAAAGGAGAAATAACAAAAAATTAGAGATATCTTTTTGTGCAACCTATTTTGCAGATTTGTGAGACTCACATTGGTACCTAGTATGGTACGGTGCTGGCATTTAATAGATATCACTTGGGAGGGACAAAATAATAACCTGAGAACCTGTGTTTCTGGTTCAACATGCCTATAATGTTACTATTATTCATCATGTATTAGATTGTCACAATACATGAGGCATAAATATGACATACAGAAACCCCACAGTCTCTATGCTTTAAATAAGAAAGACAGATACACAGAATATTAGGTAGATCCAAAAAATTTTTTTTTTCTTTCCCCCTTCCTCTCAAATGACTGAGGGTTATAGCTTGAGCAAAGGGGGGATTTGGAGAGTAAATAGACTGAAAGATGAGTCAGAAAATGGGGAGAAGGAAGAAGGAGTGGTGAGAAGGAATGAGTAGGAAGACAGACATATAACTAGATGAACTGGCTGTAGAAATGAAAGTTCACTGGTAAAAGTGGAAAAGAATGAAGAAAAGCAGGGAAGATTTTTTTTTTTTTTGAGGAAAAGTCATCTGAAAAGGGAACAGATGTTTTCCCCAAGCTTCCTTCTTGCATATTCACTGCTATGAACTCTTTCTCCTCCTTCCCATGTAAAGGGGCTCTGAGTACTAGTTGAGATTAATTAAATTCATTTGCTAAGCACCTACTTGTGTGCAAAGTATTGAGGCACTTGGGCAGATTCAAAGCTTAGATGAGAAAAAGTTAATATCTGCCCCTCCTGGAGCTTACATTCTAGTAGGGGGATATGATATATGCAGAATAACTATAACACGACATGCATATGTTATATATATGCTATACCACACAATACAACTATATACATATATACACGTGAATGTCACATATGTGTGCATGCATACACATATAATATATATGTAGTAAGTACATAAGATACAAGAAAAGGTTTATGTGAAGTACAAGGGAGTAAGGGAGGCAATAGCAGAGGAGGAGCTAATACTGATTGAAGGAAAACTTCCTGAAATAGGAGGAATCTCAACTCAGTTTTACAGGACAGTAGATTGGCCACTAGATAGGTTCTTTGTACCATTGCAGTCCATGGATCAAAGAGAAATTTTAAATGACACTTAATCTCATGCTTCCCCCTTGGACTCCCCCAGCAACAGTGGTGGACTGGCCAAAATGGGGGCAGAGTACTAAGAAATCCTCTGATTTTAAATGGTCCATAAATATTAACTTAACTTAACTTAGCAAAACATGGTAGATAGGGCATTTGACTTGAAATTAGGTAGACCTGGGGTCAAATCCTGCTTCATCCTCTTATTAGTAACGTGACCCTGGGCAAGTCACTAAACTCTGTGTCTCTGTTTTCTCCTTTGTAAAATGAAGGGGGTAAGGCAGGGAGACTCTAAGGCAGTGGTTCTCAACCTGTGGGTCACAACCCCTTTGGGAGTCACCTAAGACCATTGGAAAATACATATTTCCAATGGTCTTAGAACCAAGACTCCTCTCCTCTATCTGTCTCCAGGCAGGTCCGTCCACATGCAGATACACCCACATACGAGTACTAAAGGGTCACGGCATTAGGAAGGTTGAGAACCACTGCACTAAGGTCTCTCTACATTTGGGGGCTACCTATGACACCATCTTCTGCAAGAAACCTTTCCTGATTCCCCCAAGTGCTAGGACCCTCTCTCCCAAACTACTTTGAATCATTAGCATGAACTTATTAATTTTATATTTTTGCTGTATTTATCTTTATATATACTTTCTATTTCCCCGATTCTGTGAGTAGAGATCCTTTCATTTGTGTGCCTGCGTGTGCATGTGTACGCTTGTATGCTCAGTACCTACCACCAAGCCTGGCACAAAGGATGTGCTGGTAAACAATTAACACCCAGGTCTCAAAAAAAAAAAAATAATACCCACATATATGCAGGATAAACATTTAAGTTAAACCTATATTATTATCATTTTCTCTGTGACTTAAATCTAGACAACAAGCAAAGCAATAAATCAAGTCCGGATATGTAGCATCTACTGCTTTCCAAGGAATAGATGCTTACATTAAACATTTAATAATCAGCTTGAGTAGAACCAGCTCCAGCATACATCCTTCTTGGTACATAGTAGGCACTTAACTTGTGGCTCGCTCCATGGATTCTCCCTTTCCTTTGTAGTAGTAGGGGTGATCAGGAGAGGCCCTGATGTCTTAGATTGGTGCCCATTTGTTTGAAGAGATTACAGGGCAGGGACACCTCTCAAGGAACTGGACTTGGACCAATAGGCCTCTAGCTGAGGAGCCTTGCTGGGAGATCACAGACATCTCCCCTGATTGGTGCTCAGGAACTGACACTGTCTCCTACTGATTGGTTAATTTTTCTTGCTTCAGTCAAAAATAGTGGAATTCATTCTTCTGGGACCTGTCAGGGAAGGGTCTCATTCAAATAAGCGCTACAGCATTTATTAGTAAATATGGAGATGAGGAGATCAATTAATGCTGAAACCCAGGTTGCTTTCCAGCAGAATGAAATTAGGTCAATGAGGTTTTAACCTAGTTAGGACTTGGTTTTTCTTAGTCAGAAGTAGACAAAAAAAAAATCACAGTGGGAGCCTTGTAAAAAATGGTCACAGGGATCCTCCAGGGCATTTCTTTCAATCTTTTCATCAATAGAGTTGGTCTGTCATAAGTCTTATTTATAAGGAGGCTTCCGGGCAATTTCACACTGCTTTTCTCTGAAGCAGCCCCCAAAAAACATGTAAACCCTAGGGATTAGTAGCGACTTAGAGGGAAAAATAGTGTAAAGTTATACCATGAACTATGGCTCCACAGCTGCCTTGCTGCATGCTGCTCCCCTGGGCTGAGCCTGTGAATGAAACTTCTCTGAAAGAAGAATCCCTAGCTGGCCAACTCCTCAGGCCTGTGTTCTTGCTAAGGCTCCAAGGCTGCATCTCTGCGGGCTGCCCCCCAGCCCTTAATGGCCTGCACGGTGGAAACTCACAAGAGCTCTGCTCTCCAGGAACTGGCAACCGAAATCTCCTTCTATATGTCTTTGTTGACAGGAACGTTCAGGGCTGGGTAGTGAACAAAACGTTTACTCGGCCAATGAGGGTTGGAAGTCTATTCTGATAGCCTTATTGACAAACAGCCCTGGCCTGAACTGGAATTGAATGGAGGCCTTAAAGGCAGCAACTGAGACTAGGGCTGACTGGGTTGTGCTCTCTGTGTACAGATTATCGGACTAGCTGAGTTAAATGGATGATTTCATCAAATCCATGATTCATCTGTGTGATTCAGGAGAAGTTTCTGCCAGGAAGATAGAAAGAGCGTTGGTTTTGGGGAGAGAGCTCCTGGGCTGCCTTGATCACTGCTTGTGAGACTTGGGCCAAATTGCTTCTCTCTGTGCCTCGGTTTCTTTTTCTGTAAAATAAAAAGTTTGGATGAGATGGCTTCGAGGTTCCCTTTCCATTCTGAATCTAGGATCAGATCACATTTTGAATCTCGTGTTCAGTTCTGGGCGCTGAATTTCAGGAACGATGCCAGTAAGCCATCTGGTTCCATGTCCAGAGAAGTCCAGAAGCTATGTGGGACCGGGAAGGAAAGCACTAACAATGGTGTCAGAAGACCTGGGTTCAAAACCTACCTCTAATGCTTTACATCTGGTGTCTTTGAACACATCATTTGGGGCTTAGTTTCACCATTTGTGAAATGAGAGAGTTGGACTATGTGGTCTCTGTCCTTCGTTCAACATGTACTCTTTTTTTACTCTGCCCTCTGAGAATCTTCTTCCTTCAAAGCTGAGCTGAGCTACTCTCTGCATTCCTGAAAGCCTTTCCTATTGCCCCTAGCGGTCCATTCTCCCCTTGGAGTCCTTCATAGGAGCCCAAAGCCTTTCCCTCTAGGCACAGTAAAGTCTACTTGCCTTTATTTATAATATTTCTGTTTTCTTTATAAACAATGCTAAGCATCAGCATTTGCTAGATGGATTGTACTTCTTGGGAATACAGTTGAGGGGGAGCAGTAGAGGGGAAATCATTCTGGGAAGGGGTAGACAATACAACCACTACTGAGATGTTTTGCCCATCTCTGGTGGGGGGGCTCAGAGCTGAAAAATAGAGCAAGAATTGATATAACTTCCCAGAGCAAAGCAAAGAATGTTTATATTGGGAAATCATATGGGCAGTGAGTCAGTAATAGGACAAGGGAGGGACAAAAAGGCGTGGTTGCACATCCCTGCAGATAAACAAACAAACCCACCAATGCTTCATCTGACTCAATTTTGTCCCTGCAGGCCAGGCCCCTAGAATAGTGCTTGTATTTTTTTTAAGTGGACCTTGGATTTTGTCAGTGTAGAGAACTCCCATTGAGAAACTTCCTTTACCAATGCAAATCTAAACCTTCTCTGTAATCTATAATCTTCCAGGGTTGCCTGAGGCAATGGGAGGTTAAGTAATTTGACCAAAATCTCAGCCAGCTTGTGGCACCAGCAGAACTTCTACACCAGTCTTCCTGACTTGGAGGTCAGCTCTCCACCCACTACCCTAAGCTGCCTGGTATATATTAGGCTCTTACCAAGTGCTGATTCAAAGCCTACTTTGTGAAGGGAAAAATAACGAATCCATGCAAGACAATAAAGTCAGAAATCTCCTTGTTATCTTCAGCATTTTCTCAATTATTTGATGTCTGTCAGATGCTGATCTATTGCTTAGGACTCAAATTAAATGCTGTATGTGCTTTTATCTTCATTTGTCCGATTTGACTTATAAACATTTTAAAATAATGTTTTTAATTGTTTCAGAGATCCTTCTGGAATGTGTCTCTAAATGTTTAGAATTTTGAACACATCATACATTCAAATGTAAACAGCAGAGATATAATCAAAAGAACTCCAAGCATGTCCTCATTCTGGCTAATTTTTCTTGATAAAGGGGAGGGCTGACTGAGTAAAGAAGGAAATAAAGAAAGGTGGAATGAAAAAAAAAGGATATCAAGTATTCTCTGTCATAAAATGGCAGCTGGGAATTTTTTTCAACAAATATAGTTTAGGCTTAATTATGTACTTTACCACTCCATCCATCCTCAATGAAAGTGTTGTAATGTAGCCTGGGGGAGCATTGAGGTATGTATGTTCAAGGAGTACCTACCACCCCTGTCATCATCACCACTACCACCACTACCTCTCCCATCCCAACCCCAAATTTCTTCTCCATCACTACCATTCCAATCACCACCTCCATCCCCACCCCCCCATCTCCATCTCCATCACCTCCCCACCTCCACAACCCCCATCACCACCACCACCACAACCCCCATCACCACCACCACCACCACAACCCCACTTCTTCATCTACATTATCACATCACCTCCACATCCATACTCATTACCACCTCTACTCCTCAAGCCAGGAAAAATTGATTGTGAAGCCTAAACTGAAGGTCTGGGCAAAAGACTGATTGGGGGTTTTGAGATCAGCCAAGCAAAGATTAGTAACTGCTACTGACTACACCTGGATTTCCCAAAGAAAGTAGGAATTTGGTTTAGGTTTGAAGCTTCAGTTCCAGAGAAAGTTTGAAAACTTTTAAAAGGGAGTGAGTGTGTGTGCATGTGCTTGGGGGGAAGGGAGGGGGTTGTGCAAAGAAGCAGATGTTTTTCATATCAGTTTCCAAATTAAGGGGGGGGGGGGGCATGGGGAGTGCCCCAGTGTGAACTGGGCCTTGATGAGGTCTGAGTCCAGTGATCTCACACACTCTTCCATCTTCCGTTTGAAATTCCCGTGCCAAAGAGAGACAGGAAACATGCATCGCATTTCGTGAGTAAGTAGTTAAAACCAAGCAGGATGCGGGTGTGAAATTACAGCCAATTTCCATTTGCTGATATTAGATCTATTTTTGAGATGACTTATCAGTTGGTTATTGTTGCTAATAATTGTCATTAAAATTAATAATACATTTTTTGGAACTGGGCAAAAAAAAATAAAGAAACTAACAAGTTTGCTTCTGTCACAGATCTTTGAAAAAGCAATCTGGGGAACTTGTTTCTGGAATGCAGCTGTGTAAGATTTCATTAACATCTTGCAGGTGGAGCCTAATTTTAGTTCAGCCTTGAGAAGGGGGAATTGTTTGCCTTCTGAGATGCTCGGCACCAAAACAGCAGTAAGGCAGGTGGAGTTGAGAGAAGTGCTTGTTTACTTTCCTGTTTCGAAAAAAAAAAAAATAAAATAGATGATTCATATCGTTAATCATACAGTTGCTATTTGATTTTAACATGTCTTTAACAGAAGAGTCTGGAGTACGTTTGACCTACTGTTACTGAAATGTGAAACAAAAAGCCGAGAAATGGAAAATAATAAGGGAACGAGGGTGGAATCCTAAATAGAGTGGAGTAGGAACCAGTGAATGAAAGAGAAGGAAAATTTAGAAATACATCTGGGTTGGCTACAAAAGCATTTCAGAAAGTGGGTGCTCCAGCCCTCTCGTTTGGGTTTCTGAAGTTGGCACATATAGAACTTGGAGTATTTTTTTTAATCTAATGCCATTGAAAGGAGGAAACTATTAGGGGAGGGAAGTGGAAGTGGAGGAGGTGAGGAGGGAGTCACTCCAGACAATTGAAAACTAAGCTATTTTCTCTTTCTTGTTCCTCTCATTATTGAAATTTAAATTCAGGATTGTGAATTTCCCAGACTAACTACTGATCAACTTAGATTTTAGGCCTGCTGAAGGAAAAATAATAATCATTGAGTGATTAATGATCTATAATTTCTCTTTTCATTTGTTTAGGAAAGAACTCAAACTGTACCTTAGGCTACAAAGACACACACTGGTGAACCTTGAAATGTAAAAGGAAATTTTACCACCGTTTACATACCTATTATAAGTATTTGTATTAGAGGGTAAAGGAGAAAGAGTGCTTCTTTCTGTCCCCTGGCCTGAATATTTCCATTGACTATCTTGAGATTCTCTGACCCTGTGGGGTGTGTAAAACAATTATATCACCTCCACCCAAGAGGGGAAAACTCCAAAGCACGCTTTCAAAGGAAGCCGCCTCTTGGAATGGATGGAATTCCTTGCATAGAGGATTAGTTTCTTCTCTTTTTAACCTTTAAAAGAGATCTTGTTTTGATGGATGGGAGTGGGTGGGTGGGGAGGTCAAAATTGGTATTCCATCTTTTTTCCTGTACTCTCTCCATATAGATACACTTCCCCAAAGTATTCCTATAGTCTGCAGATTTAGACTGGACCTTTAGAGAATAAAGGGTGGTGTGATGCATAGCATGACAGGGAGTCAGCAAGATATGATTCAAATCCTACCTCTGATGCTTATCTTTGAAACCACATCATGTAATCTGTCCAATATCATTTCCTCCAGTAGATCAGTAGATAGTATAATAGATTTGGAATCAGGAAGACCTGAGTTCCAATCCTGTTCCAAGTAGTCAGTTGTGTGACTCTGAGCTAGTCTTTTAACCTTTCTCAGACTCAGCTCCTTCCTCTGTAAAATGGGAATAACGTCATACTTCTACTTTACAGGGTGGTCCTGGGGACCAAATGAGACTACATATAAAGTGCTATTTAAATGCTAGCTAATATTACTATCTGTAAAATGGGAGAAACAACATATTGTAGTGGAAAGCAAGTATCTAAGTCAGGAAGACCTGGGACTGAGTCCCACTTCTGACACCCACTGGCTATGTGACCTTTTAGCACACTACCTGGCACAAAGAAAGCAGTTAATAGATGCCAGCTGACTGACTCACCCTGAGCCAGGTGCTAACTCTCCCCTTGCCTCCAAGCAAATCTCTGAAAAGAGATAAGATTTCTACAAGTTTTAACTTTTGGACGGTACTTTACATTTATCTCACTTGATGCTCACATCAACCAAGCAAGGTAGGTGCAGTTATTATTTCCATTTTACAGATGAGAAAACTGGGGCTGGGAGCATTTAAGTGATTTACCCAAGGTCACAAGGTTCATAATCCAATATGTGCCAAGCATTGTCCTATGTGCTGAGGATACAAAGAAAGGTAAAAACAGGCACTCACATTGTAATGGGGGAGACACTGTGTAGGCAGCTCTGTACAAACAGGATAGATAGGCAGGTAAAGAGAGGAGAGAGAGAGAGAGAGAGAGAGAGAGAGAGAGAGAGTACAAATTGGAGGTGATCTCAAAGGGAAGGCAAACAGTAAGGAGAAAAAGCTTGCTGCATAAGGTGAGATGTTCAGGGAGACCGGAAAGAAGTCAAGAAAGCCAGTCATTGGAGAGAAGGAGGGAGAGTGTTGTGGGCATGGAGGACCACCAGTGAAAATGCATGAACTTGAGAAACGGACTATCTTATGAGAGGAACACCAAGGCTAGTGTCACTGGATCATAGAACATGTAGAGGGAAACCGGAATGGTAGGAAGGGGCAAGGTTATGGAAGACTTTAAAAAACCAAACAAGATTTTCTATTTGCTTCTGAAAATAATAGGGAGTTATTGATGTTTATTGAATAGGAGTGGGGGGTAGGAAAAAGGATTCACATGGTCAGACCTATACTCTGGGAAGCCCTCTTCGATAGATGAATAGAATGGAGAGAGACTTGTGGCAGGAAGACCAACTCAAAGGCTAGTAAAATGAAAGGTTAGAGATAGATGACCTTGGCACTTTAGCACAATGCCTGACGTTGCTTAGTAAATGCATGTTGACTGACTGACTGACCTCTGAGGTCCCTCCTACCTGTAGCACCTCCCTCCCTGAGTTCTTGTAAACTTCACATGAGGTCATGAATACTATTAAGCCACTAAATTTCAGTTATCATCCTCATCTAGTCCAACCTAATGGTTTATAGGGTAGGAGACAAGAAATCATTACCCAAGGTCACTGGGTTGAAAGAGGTCAGAGGCAGAATTCGAAACCAGAATGTTTTGATTTCTGGTTCATTGTTCTTCCTTCTACCCTACTGGTGCCTTTCTTTCTAGTGAGTTCTTCATTTAAAATAACGGTTCCATAAACTAGTCTCACCTTTCCAGTGACTGACTGTAAGTTTTAGAAAGCTTTTGTTCTGAAAGACTCCTTCCAAGGAACCATCCATTCACAGAGAACCCCTCAGCTTTTCCCCCTAGGATACCAGAATTCTACCCCTAAAGCAAGGCCATATCTTGGGAGTGTATTTATTTGACATACCCCGACTGTTTCACAAAAGGATTTGAGAAGAGAGTATGAAAGGCAAAGGAAGAGTGTAAGAGTGGAGATGTTGCAGGTTACAGGGTTCCCTGGGGTGGCATCTCATCTCCCTTGCTGTAAAATAAATAATCAACAAATTAATTTATGTTTCTGTGTGTGTATATCTGTGTGTATGTGTTTATGAAAGAACAGTGGTAGTGAAATAAGTTTAAAAACAAGGTTTCCAGGAGAAAATTTAAACCTGTCCATTTCAAGATCTAGAAACTAAATTTGAAAGAAAATGATAGATACCCTTTGACCTTCATAGGCAATCCAGACCACACCTAAACCTGTTCTGCGCTCTCCTCCCACCCACCTGTAGAGAATGATGGAGATGGGATTGTGTGGGTGGTGGAGATGAAGTAATCAAAGTGTCCTGTAGCTCCCAGGAATGGAATGGGGGGAGGGGGGAAGTTCTTTCAAAGGCTTGAAAGAAACAAATGCTTTTTATGTTCTTGCTTAGTGTTGTTGACTTGGGGGTAGTGTATTGTAAATTCAATGCCAGTCAATGTTAATGCTCAGAAGGGACTTTCAGAGAGGGTAGTGTCCAGGACAAGAAGATGATGGTTCCATTGTACTGTGCCCTGACCAGACCACATTTGGCGGTTGGTGTTTGGTTCTGGGCACCAAATTTAAGAAGGAGGAAGTCAGGAACAATGACTTTCTAATGGAAGGTAACCATGAGAATGAAGGCCCTTTAGATCTTGCCCCTATCAGAGGAAAGGTGAAGGGTTAGTTTGAACAAAAAGTGATGATGAGGGGTGTGGTGAGTAAACACACTAGCTGTGTCCAAGTATTTCGAGGGCTCTCCTTTGGGAAGAGGGAGCAGACTTGTATTACTTGGGCCTTAAGGGTCTACCATACTGAGAGCTATGGGACCAAGTTGCAAAGAATCCAAATTAAGTTTGATATCCACAGAGTAACAACACAGGGAAGCCTAGGTCACTCTCCCAGGACTCCAAAGGAGCCCATAGCTCTTGACCTTTGCTGGCAGACTGAGTTCAGCCAACGCTGGGATCACAGAAATAGAGGTTTAAAGTAGAAAGGGGAAGGGAATAGCATTTACAAAGCACCTACCATTGTTGTTCTCAAAGATTACCATGACATCAGGAAGGTAATTTCTTGACTTGCAAGTAAATTGGATTTAAGTGAGGGAGGGAGGGAGGGAGGGCTGTGCAAAGTCACCAGCCTCACCTTCTCCTCTGCAGGCATCTGGGTCCAGTGGCAAGATATAGATCAGGATGACTGGAGATGGCCCAGGTTGCAGTGGGGGACCTTGGCCTTTTTAAGCTAAAGTCTTTCCCAGGTCTCCGTTTCACTGAGGCAATGCCCATTCAGTGATTAAGGCTAGGTAAGAAATGAGGCAAAGAATGACCTCTTCTACCAAGAGTCAGACACTGTGCTAAGTACTTTAGAAATATCATCTCACTTGATTATCACAATTAACCTTATCCAGGCCAACCCCCTCATTTTGCAGAGGATGAAACTAAATCCAAACCCAAGTCTTCTGACTCCAAATTTAGCCCCGTTTTTTCTAGGAAAGAAAAGTCAGTAGCCCTGATGATGCTTCTGGAGATGTCCCAGATGAGCAGCTGAGTGACATGGGTGAGATTTCTGTGATTTCTCAGAATGTTGCACAAGCATCTGAGGAGCTAAGTATATTTCTTAGCGATGACATTCTCAGGGACCAGCACAGCCCGAAATGCACAAGAACAGGCAGAATCCCTGAGGCCTTGAGGCCCTGGAGAAATCACTGATTGGTAAGACCATGGCAAAGTCATCCCAGAAAGCTGAGCACTTCTCCTAGTCAAGGGCTTTAAGAGACAAGGATGCATAAGCTCCCTGCCCGGGACTCTGCCCTTGTATATCTATTCTAGGACATGATTCATTTTTGTATAGAGCCTTTACCTCTCTGTGTCAATGTTACAGCCTTTCTATTAGAATGTAAACTCTTTGTATGCACAGATTTACTCCTTTCTTTTTCTTTCCCTCATTTTCTCTTCCTTTTTCTTTCCCTTCCTTTCCTTTTCTTTCTTTTTTTCTTCTCTCTCTCCTTCTCTCCTTTCTTCCCATCCCCTCTTTCTCCATCTCTCTGTCTCTCTGTGTGTCTCTCTTTCCCTACCATAATTAGCACTATTGATGCCCAGGACAATTGAGTTGATAGAAGTAAATAAACTGTGCCCTTTATGGGGAGACAAAGAGATCTCTAAGACAGCACAAGACTTCTGATGTGGGAGTTGTTACCTAACAGAACAGGAGGCTCACTGGAACTGAATATGCTTTATAGGAGCTAACTTGCAGTATGGCCATGGAAGGGGGGGGAGGGAAGGGCCATCTGTTGGCTACCTAATCTAACTATTTATTTAACTATTATTCTTGATCATGGGATACTGGGCCTAGTTGTTTCTACACTACAAAAGTTTTGGGGGTTTTTTTTCTATACTTCTAAAAGCTGCCTTGCCTTCTACATTTGGCATTTAAGAACAAAGCCCCAGTTGTCCTGTCCCTGTCTACTCTCTGGAACCTAGCACAATGTCCTGCACAAAGTCAGTCAGTCAGTGAGGAAGCATTGACAAAGCTGTTGGTCTGTGCCCGGGTCTGTTCTAAGGGTTAAGGATACAAAGAAAGGGAAGAACCGGTTCCTTCCCTCAGGGAGCTGACATTCCATCAGAGGAGACAACACGCAAATGAGTGTGTACAGACAAGATACATACAGAGCAAAATGGGGTTTGTCTGAGAGGAAAGGTGCCAGCATTGAGGGGGACTGAGTAAGGCTTTTTGTAAAAACATAGATTGAGCTGAAATTTGAAGGAAGCTGGTAAGTGGAGAAAGGGAAGGAAAAGCATTACAGGCATGGGGAGTGGCCAGTGAAAATAAATGGGTCTGAAGATCGAGCAGCTTGTGGGACAGCCAGGCAGAGCAGTTCCATGGAGATGAAATGAAGGCAGCAAGGTGGGGCAGTGGGTAGAGTGCTGGGCCTGGAGTCAGGAAGACCTGAGTTCAAATCCAGCCTCAGCTACTTATTAGCTGTGTGACCCTGGGCAAGTCACTTAAACCTGTTTGCCTCAGTTTCTCATCTATAAAATGGGCTAGAGAAGGAAATGGCAAACCATTTCCAAGAAAACCCAAAACCCCAAACTCATGAAGAGTCAGGCATGACTGAAAACAACTCAACAACAAAGAAGTAAAATGACTTGTCCAAAGTCAGAGAACTGGCAAATAACTGAGTCAGAATTCAAACTCATATCCTTTGACCCCAATTTCGGCTCAATTTCTTCTACACCAAGGATGAAAAGTCCATAGGCCTAGTGATGCTTCTGAAGATGTCCCAAACATGAACGAGGGTGTAATGGATGAGATTTTTATGATATACACGATTTATCACGGGAATATCATGATGTACCAAATTATACAGAAGTTTTATAAGTGAATGGACTCCCCCACCCACCATTAAAAAAAATCAATTACACTATTTATAAAGGGTTACATACCTTTTTATTGCTTAAAAAAAAAAAAAAAGGAAAGGGAAAAAAAAAAAAAGAAAAATTCCTCAAACAGATTAAATCTTTGGTGATTCCACCAGGCTAAGTAACCTTTCCCCTACAGGTAAGATCAGTTCCCAAGATATCAGACCTCTGCATTCTTTGCACTCTTTGTACCTAGACCAGTGTTAGTGTAGGAAAAGGGCAAAGGGTGAACAAAGCAGCAAAACAGGAAAGGTACTGACGCCCAAGGAGGAGAGTGAACACTTGGCAGTGCTCGTAATCATAAATATCACCCATGGAGCCCATTATACTTCCTTAGGTAGACTGGCAACCATGACCTCACTTGCTCTTTACAAGAAGCCCTTTGAGTTTCATAGGGGCGAGTACTGTCCAGACTTAACAGAATGGGAAGCTGAGACATAGAAAGGTTAAATGAGGGGCGTAAAGGCAGGTAGTTTAATACCAGAAGAGCTGGTCCCAGAATTCCATCATCTTGGTGTTTATTCCAATGGCTTTTGTATTCTACTGGAGTGCCCCCACACCAGGTGATAGGGGATTATAGCCCCTCCGGCTTCTCCCTCCTGCTATGGGTGGGTGGACTAGACCTGAACAATCTTCCTTCCACCACTAAGTCTTCAGATTCCCTTTCTTCTTAGAGGGGAGAAGGGGAAAAGGGAAAGGGACCAGTATTTATTAAACCCCCTACAACATTCTAGGCACTGTGCTAAGTGCTACAAATATGATTTCATTTGATCATTCATAGCAAAACTATTTAAGGAACCAGATTAAAATGTAATTGGGAAATGTTTGACAAAATAAATGAAAATATAACGCAAGTAGCTAATGTTAATTTTGGGGTTTCTAAGTCAGTGGCCTGCAGGGATCCATTTCTATTTAAATTCAACATTAGTGGTTTAGCCTTGGGCAAGGTGCTTGGGGGTGACTCCAAGACTTCTGGGAACTGGCAAAGGAACATGGTCCATTTTCTATTTGATGTGAGTTACTTAGCATTTTATACCTTTTGGATTGTTTTCAGTGTCCATGCCAGCTTGATTTCAAGAATAAATTCTCTAGTACACCCAGGTCCTCTTATACTGCAAATAATGAATACCCTTAATCAGTTGCATGTATTTCAGTTGACAGCACAGGTTTAGTATTGGGCGAGGTGCTTGGGGAGACTCCAAGAACTTCTTGGAATTAGCAATGGATCATGGTGGTGGAGGAAACTTTTGTCTAAATTCTCTCTAGGGTAGTCCAATTCTAGACCTCACAGATCCAGCACCTTTTTTTTTTTAAATTTGTTTGGGATGAAAAATATCCTTCATCCTTAATTTAATGAAAAGAAGTAAACACAGAGATTTCTTAGGAGAAAAACAGAACTTTATTCTCTTCCCTGGGAAAAGAGGGCCATCTTCCCCATGACTCATCATGGAGAAGAGGCAAGTTACAAAAGTTAGTGCTGGAACATATAACCTAACTTAGTCAAGACCCCTCCCCAACTGTTTCCTCTCTCATTGGTGGAGAGGCATACTTCACCAAATTCTTCCCCAACTGGGACAGCAAGGAAAGAGGGGGGGAGGGTTCCACCAAGGTAGGGAAAACAAAGGAAGATAAAAGTGATTGACAGAAGCGATGGAAGAGGAAGGGAAAGTTAACCACCCCAAATTGAGAAGCTTTCACTTATCCCATACAAATTCTAGAATCAAAGAATTTAATAATTAGGAAGGATCTCAGGGGACACATGGTCCAACCCATATACAATAAGAATCCCCACTAAGGGGGTATAGGGAAAAATATTCCCTACCTGTCTGTTAGCAAAGGAAATGCCAAGGAAATTACTGTTCTTATTCCAACTTCTAATATTTTGTACTCAAAAAAGGAGTTAAATTATAATCTGGAGTAGCCACTTGATTCAATGCTTGTTGATCGAATGACTGCAGCAGAATCAAAATCAGTACATTCAACTATGGGAATGGGCAAAGGATAGGCAACAATAGAGCAGTCAGATTATAAGATGGAGTTGGAAGGGTCCTTCAAGGTCATCTAGTTCAAACTTTACATTTTGGATATGAGAAATCTGAGATTCTGAGAAGTTTAGTAGTTTACCCAGGGTCACATAGTTGATAAGGGGCAGGGGCAGGATCTGAACCCATCTCTTCCTTAGTCAGTGCCTGGTACCCTATTATGCTCTGCTGGATCATAGATCAAAATCTGGAAAAGAAGTTAAAAGATCAAGTAGGCCAATGTGTTACTAGTTACACAATATATAACAGATGAAGAAACTGAGGCCCAGAGAGGCCAGTGACTTGGCCAATATCATACGTGTAGTAAGTACTGATCCTGGATCTAAACACAGGCCTTGTTGGACTCCAAGTTTGTTGCTATTTCCACCATAACGTGTTGCCTGCCTTTGTGTGGTGTGATGGAGAGTGTGCTTGATTTGAATTCAGAGAGTCAAATCCTAGCTTTGCTGCCGATTATCTGTTTGACCTTTGCAAATCTCTCCGAATCTCAGTTTCCTCATCTGTAACATTTGAGAGGAATGGGCAACATGACTTCTAAGACGTCTTCCAGGGCTAGGTCTGTGATCCCGTGATGGAAACTTATTACAGCTAGGTTCTAATTTGTGTGCATAATGGATCCCTTGTGGATTATTTCCAATTTATCCTGTGTGTATAGCCTGCGTGCTTGCAGTTGTTTGAATGTTGTCTCCCTGCGTTAACTTATGGGAACAGGAAGCATTTTTTACCTTTCTTTGTATCCCCACAGCTTGTTTATCACAGTGTCCATCACATGGTAGTAGATAATAAATGTTTATTAACTGACTGACTAGTCCCATTATTTGAATTTACGTTGCATATTTCCTTTGGGCTGGAACCAATTACTATATTTTACATTTGAATACATGCAACCACTTAAGGATATTCATTATTTGCACTAAAGGGAACCTAGGTATACCACAGAACTTATTCTTGAAATAAAGGTGGCATGGATTCTGGAATCCATGGGAAATACCAAGTAACTCTTATCAACAAGTACTTATTCAACATCTGCTAAGGACCAGACTCTGTGCTAAGCACAAAGACAAAAAGGAAATAGTTTCTGCCCTCAAAGAGCTTACATTCTACTAGGGAAAAATTGCATGACTTTACATCACAATATCCCCAAGGATGGATGCAAAATGAGAAATATTTTTTTTTGAAAAATCAACCAATAAACATTAATTAAGCACCTACTATATGCCAAGCACTGTGTTACAAAAAAAGAAAGTCTCTGTCCTCAAGGAACTCAATCTAATGGTGGAAATGTCAAATGACCACATACAAATAAACTATATACAGAATTAGTTTTGGTTTGGTTGTTCTTTACTCTCCAAGAGGACCAAAATGACATCACTATGTTAGAGTCCAGTTGGAGTGTGTCTGACTGTGGCTGATCAGATCAATACAAGCCAGAATGCTCTACCATGGTTTGGGTACAAATAGTCCACATGAACATTTGGGGTAGATTCTCTAAATTTGAGTACATCTCCCCTTTCTTTTGAGCTACTTCAATTCTGCTTTGCTCATGGAGCACAGCACTTTCTCTGAAGAGGGCACACCAGGTTAGTCAATCCTTTGCCAGTGTCTCCAATATGATGCAATCAATTCCAAAGTCCTTAAGAGAGACCTTGAGAGTGTCCTTGTCTCTTTTCTGACCACCTTGTGAGCACTTATCCCTTATGAGTTCTCCATATTCAGGATAATAATTAACAAAATAAAAGCACCTAGGAAAGACTTCCTGTAGAAGCTGGGATTTTAGCTGGGAATTGAAGCAAACCGAGGAAACCAGGGAAACCAGGAAGCAGAGATAAGAAAAGAGAGCATTCCACACCTAGGGCATAGATAGCCAGAGAAAATGCCCTGAGTCAGGAGTGTCCTGTGTGAAGGACAACAAAGCCAGTGTCACTAGATTGTACAGTATTAGGGTAGGAAGGATATGTAAGGTGTAAGAAAACTAGAAAATGGGGAAGGTCTCGTTAATGAAGGGCTTTGGGAGCCACACAAAGGACTTTGTATTTGATTCTGGGGGTTGAGAGCCACTAGAGTTTATTAAGGAGAGGTGCAACATGATAAGACTAGCATATTAAGGAAATTCACTTTGATGGCTAAATGGAGAATGGACAGGGACTGCGAGAGAGACTTGTAGCAGTTAGTGACTAGTCTAAGTTCAAAACACCCAAGGCAAAAAGTGAAATTGTCCCTTAGGTTCTAAAAGGAAAGAAATGGAGAAAGATATAATAGAAATGAAAAAAAAAAAAACCAAAGCCTCAGATTCTATCCACAATGAGTTTACTATTTAATTAGCAATACCCAATACTATCCACTGAAAGAGATTAAGGACTAGTTCCAAAACAATATATAAAAGAAAATCCTTCCACTGGTTATGAGCTCTGCATTAGATTGAGAGTTTCTTGAGGGCAGGGATTATCTTTTGACCTTTTTTTGTATCCCAAGTGTGAAGCACTGTGCCTGACACAAATCTTTATTGACTATCTGAAGGATGGCTATTGTATAACCATTGCCATTCCAATTTAACCCAATACAACAAACATTCATTAAGTTCTTGTTTTGTGAAAGGAACCATGCTAGAGATCCAAAATTAGAAGAAAAAATGAATAGTAACTGACTTCAAGAAGCTTACTTTCTACTGTGGGGAGGATCCAAATAGACAGAAATAACAGAAAAAATGCAATTAGATTCAAGAGGGGTACTTGTACGGAGTACGGAAAGAACACTTTGGAGGGGATGAGGATGAGAAGGTGGTAGAGATAGCATGCCTGAGCTGAGACTCAACAGGAGAGGACCTGGAAATTCAGTATGATGAAGGAATATATTCCATGCAAGTGGGAGAGCTTTTGCTAAAGCAGAGTTGGAAGTTAAGACAAATCAACAAGCATTTATTGAATTATTCAAACAGCTAGGTGGCATAGCAAATAGAGTCCTGCACCTGGAGTCTGGAAAACCTGAGTTCCAATCCAACTCTGAATCTTACTAGTTATGTGAAACTGGGGCAAGGAACTTAGACTTTGTTTGCCTCAGTTTTCTCAGTTGTAAAGATAATAACAGCACCCATCCCTCAGGATTGTTGTGAGCAACAAATAAGTTAATATTTGTAAAAAAGCACTTAGCCCAGTGCCTGGCATGTTATAAGTGGTTTTTCTCTTCTTCCTTCCTTTTCCCTACCTACTATGTGCCAGGTAGCCTGCTAAGTACTGTGGGATACAAAGAAAGGTGAAAAAACAGTCCCTTGTCTCAAGGAGCTCACATCTTAATAAAGAAGATGAAATGTCACATTTGGGGAACAGCTAATATGAATGTATGAATGAATGCAAAAACATTTTTTAGTCCTTCCATTAATTTGTCCATTTTTAAAAAATTTATTGTTTATTTATTTTAAACATTCTTTTCTTTTTAAAGTTTGAGTTCCAAATTCTCTCCTTTCTACCCCTTCCTGACTCTTTGAAACAGCATGCAAAAAAAAAAATCAATTAATTATATATGTGAAATCATGCAAATCATATTTCCACAGAGCCATATGACAGAAAAAAAAGCAGAGACAGAAAATTACACTTCAATTTGCTCTCAGAGTTCAACAGTTCTTTATCTGGAGGTGGATAACAGTTTTTCATCATGAGTCCTTTGGAATTGTCTCTGATAATTGTATTGATCAGAGTAGTCAAGTCTTTCATAGTTGGTAATCATTACAACATTGCTGTTATGGTGCACAACGTTCTCCTGGTTCTTCTCACTTTACTTGGCATCAGTTCATATAGTTCTTGTCATTTGTTGTTTTTATTTTTTTTTCTGAAACCACCCTCTTGTCATTTCTTATAGGACAATAATACTTAATCACATTCAATATGCCACAACTTATTCAGTCATTACCCAAATAATGAGCATTCCCTTGATTTCCAATTCTTTGCCAGCATAAAAAGAGCTGCTATATTTTTGTACATATAGGTCCTTTTTCATTTTCTTTGATCTCTTTGGGGTTCAGACCTAAAACTGGGTCTGAATTTCCAGGTCAAAGAGTATGCACAGTTCTATAGTCCCTTGGACATACTTTCAAATTGTTCTATAGAAGGGTTGTTCAGTTCACTGGACCAGTTCACTACTCCACCAATAGTTTATTAGTATACCTATTTTTCCTTAAAGCCTCCAGCATTTGTCAATTCTGATAGGCGTGAAGTGGTCCTTCAGAGTTGTTTTAATTTGCATTTCCCTAAACAATAGTGATTTATTTTTTCTTATATTAATAGCTTTTATTTCTTCTTCTGAAAACTGTCTTTTCATATCCTTTGACCATTTATCAATTGGGGAATGGCTCTCCTTTGACTCAATTCCCTATATATTTGAGAAATATAAGGCCTTTATTGGAGAAACTTGGTGTATTTTTTTAAAATTTTACTTCATTATCTATGGTACCTTTTAGCAAAATGTAATTTCTCTGATTATCTCATTTAATTAGGTCTTTTTTTTTTTTTTGCTTTAGCTTTGTGTGGAGATCATGACTGTCACTCCCAACTTTCTTACTTCATTTGAAATATAATTGATTCTACTCTAGCCCTTTAAGTCTACACGTGTGTCTTTCTGTTTCAAGTATGTCTCTTGTAAACAACATATTGTTGGATTCTGGTTTCTAATCCATTCTGCTACCTACTTACATTTTATGGGTGAACTCCTCCCATTCACATTCATAGTATTACTTACTGTGTATTTCTCTCCATCCTATTTTCTTCTATTTATGCTTCTATCTCTCTTTTTATCCTGTCCCTCCTCAAAAGTCTGTTTTGCTGACCACTTCCTCCCTTAATCCACGCTACCTTTTATCAACCACCCCCCCCCCATATCTCTTATCCCCTTTCCCTCTTATTTCCTCATTGCTTAAGGTAGATTTCTATACTCAGCTGAGCGTGTATATATGTTTTCTCTTTGTACCAATCCTGATAAGAATAAAAACATGTATTAAGTGTTTCTTATAATCTGGGGTAAGGATACAAAAACTATAAAGAAACAATTTCTGCCCTAAAGGATCTTACATCCTGTTTGGGGAGGGCATATTCACAAAAATAAGTAAGTACAAACTATATACAAAATAGCAAATGCTTGTCAATTAATTGAGGAGGGCAGAACTCTCTATAAGAGCTGATGAGGGAGGACAAAAGAGTCTAGATCAGCAGTTCTCAACCTGTGGGTCGCCACCCCTTTGGGGGTGGAATGACCCTTTCACAGGGGTCACAGGGATCACCTAAGACCATTGGAAAACACATATTTACGATGGTCTTAGGACCAGAGACACCACTCCTCTATCCATCTCCAGGCAGGTCCACCCATATGCAGATACGCCCACATAACAGTATTAAAGGATCATGACATTAGGAAGGTTGAGAACCACTGGTCTAGATGCTACAATGCTAGAATCAACCTGATTTGGCAATCAATTGAAGGGGATAGGGCAGGAAAGGCCAAGGGGAGAGAAGAGTCGAACATGACATCAAGGTTTTGAGCCTGGCTAAATTTCTGCAAGAACATATGCACTGCCCATAAGAATAGTTCCATTTACTGTATGGTTCAAAATCCCGTAGCATCACAGTAACTAGGGGTCACAAAAGATTTTCATTTCCTGCACCTATCTTCTACAACTAAATGTTCTGGCAAGACGGACGACAAGGTGTGATTTAAAGAATGCTTGCTGGGTTCTTATCACCCTTTTCTTTGAAATGGTTAATGTCAAGAATCAGATCACATGTTTGGTTAAAGCATCTATTTATAGTAACATAGTTAATTAAAACCGAAAGAACTTTTTGAAATGACTTTTTTCCTCAAAGCATCATTTATATTTTGCCTTTTAAAAATACTCATCCTAGATAATAAAAGTAGACTGGGTCTCATCATCACTGCCCTCACATAACTCACTATTCAGCATTAGCTTTCTTGAATTTTGAAATGAGATTCATCTTCCTGTTCTCATGCATTAGCATAAAACTACTGTGTTTATGCTTCAAACGCTACATAACACCAAGGGGAAACAGAACTAATTTGCTTTCATTGAAACTGATAGAAAACTATGAATTTTTTAAACCTATATAATGTTTTGAAATGTACATGCATATCTCTCTCAAAAAAAAAAAATCAACCTAAATATATGAACTTTTGTATAATGGCCTTTGGAATGGTTTAATTTGGTAATAAATACTTGACTCGTGATAAGCATACTTTATTAATAATGAAAATAACATCACAGATATACATATGCTGTACACTTCATTCAACATTCTCAAAGTAATTCACATGCCCTTCATTCTTCTTTTCTCCTCGGGATACTTGGGGGAGGTTAGCATTTAGTGATTACCATCACCTTTTCATAGATGGAATTAAAAGAACTTTTGAAGGTCTTATTTCTAGTTGTTGACAGATTTAGGACTACGAGGTCTACTGACAATTCCCTACTCTTTCCTTTTCTGTGCTACTTTCCTTGAATAAGGTTCTTTGGTTCTTTTATGTTTTGGGGAACTGTACTATTCATTTACTCATTCATTCATTCATTCATTCATTCATTCATTCAATGAACACTTATTAAACTCCTACTCTATGCTAGACATAACCTTGAATATAACCCTTCAAAACTAAATGTAATACAATAAAGTCTCACAAATTCAAATTCTGAGGGTGGAAGTCAGGGAGAGGGGGCTAATTGGAATTGGTAAAGTCAGAGCTAGGGAATATTTCTAAAGAAATATAGCTTTGTGACTGTGCAGTACAATAATTTAAATGGAGAATTGCCTAATAAATTGCTGCCAAGGAGACATACTCAATTTAATAAAAATAAAACCTTTGAAAAATAAGATAGAAATGTTTTGTAATGAACATCAATTCTGTGGATACAAATGGGTCCTTCTGAATTATCTGAGAATGATTGAAATAGTGGGGAGCTTTTTGTCTTCTCTATTCCATATGTCAAAAAACTTAGAAATCTTTGCTCTGCAACATCTACTTCAACTTCTCTAAAATCTATCTTTCTACCTGCTCATCACTGTCTAGACAATAGGCATTCTTCATCCACTTGTTTCCTGTGTGGATGAATTGTCTGAATTTTTTGAGTGGCTATGGATATTATTTGGGAAGCTATTCAAAGTTCCAAGGCATCTAATAATGTATACCACATTCTACATCTATAGTCCTCATCCTAACTCCTGAAAGAAGGGAGATGTGTTATAGTATCAGTTCTCTGGGATAATGCATTATAATTCATCAAGATATCTTGACTTTCATTTTGTTTCCATCTTCTCTATTAAAGAGAAAGACCTCCAAATGAGAAAGACAAAAGAAAAAAATTGTTTAAAAAAGAAAATAAATCTCTAGATCAGCAAGGAGATAGGGAAAACCTAGATGCTTCAAATGAGATCAAATCTCCATACCAAAATGAATGGCATCTTGGGTTCCTGAAATTTTTAAAATTTTTAAAAACAGTCAAGAAAAGAAATCTTCAAAAATTTAGAAAGATGGTCACATGGAAAAGGAATTCTAGCTCTTTTTTAATTCTAGAGAACAGACCTCAGATGAGTGGGTAAAAATCTCAGGGAGGCTGACTTCAGCTTATTACCCGAGTGAAACTCTGGACAATGAGCACTGTCTAAAAATGAGGCAGGCTCTGGTTCTTCTCGAGGCAGGTTCTCTTCACTGGAAGTGTTCAAGAAGACGCTGAATGATGATGTGTCAGCAATGTTCCTCCATTGGGTAAGAAGGGAAAGTAGCTGACCCTTTTAGCTCTTAGTTTCTATGATACTTTCAAAGACCTGTTTGTTAACTGATCTGGTTGACTCACATGACTACAGGATAAGTAGTTACTAATGAAAATGAATATCTTTTCCTTAGAATTTAGCCTTCCTTCAATAAGTGGCTAAGTAGATCTATGCAAGCAGGAAGAAATAATAATAGTAATGATAATTTTATGTTTTTATATAATATTATATACTATATACTGTTATATATTATAAAATAATGATTATTAGGCAATAGATAGAGTGCCAAACCTGGAGTCCGGAAGAGCTGAGTTCAAATATGATCTCAGACACTTACTATCTTTGTGACCCTGGGCAAGTCATGTAACCCTGTTTGCCTCAGTTTCCTCATCTGTACAATGAGCTGGAGAAATGGCAAACCACTCCAGTATCTTTGCCAAGAAAACCCCAAATGGGGTCATGAAGAGTCAGACATGACTAAAAATTGAACAGCAATAGCAAAAATGATGATTATTAATGATAATGAAGAAATAATAATAATGACAATAGCTGGCATTTAAATAGTACTTTAATGTTTACAAAGCATGTCACAGGTATCATCTCATTTGATCTTTAAAGGCTTCTGACTTCAAGGCTGGTACACTATTTGTCCTGCCAACATAGCTGGGGTAGTCGATGAGACAGAATGATGGTCTTAAAGCCAGGCAGACCTGAGTTCACATCTTGCCTGTGACGCTTAGTGGCTATGCAACCATAGGTAAGTCAGTGAACCTCCCTAGGATCTCATCTGTAAAGTTAAGAACATAATACCTACAGCCCCACTCTTGTGAGGAGAGGGGGAGGTTGTCAGGCAGTCATCTGATTGAAAAGCATTTCTCAGCTACTGTGTAGTTAGAGAGTATTTCATAGCTTTAAAACACAATATAAATGTCAGTCATTTTCCCGTGTTTGTCAAATCTGTGTTTTAGCCAAAGTAAACCTGCCCTGGACCATAATAATGCATGTGGTTTTTGTAGAGTTTCTAGGATCTTGTTATTACTTATCACATGTTGCTCCCCTTCACACACTCCTTGTTCCTGTCAAACTGGTTTGCTGACTGTTGCTTGTACACCCAATCTCCATTCCTTCACACAGGTGGTCTTCCAGGCAAGGCATGAACCTCCCAGTTCAACTCCACCTTATAACCAGTCAATCAGTGATATGCCAGGCACTGGGCTAAGTAATGAGGATACATAAAGTAACAAAGTCCCTGCCCTCAAAAAGTTTAAAATCTAAGGACTATACAGTCTGGTGTAGCAGTTAGATTGCTTGGCCTAAAGTCAGGACCTGAGTTCAAATTTGACTTCAGACATGCACTAAAGTTTGCCTCAGTTTCCTCATCTGTCAAATGAGCTGATTAAGGAAATAGCAAACCACTCTAATATCTCTGCCAAGAAAACCCCAAATGGGTGGGGTTATGAAGAGTAGGAAGTGACTGAAAGGACTGAACAACAGCTTCCTTTAAAGCACAGCAAGGCTTTAACACCACATTATAGAAAGGAAGTCTGTCCTAATTCACCCACCCCTAGTTGTTCATACCCTCTCTCTCTGTCTCTGTCTCTGAGAGGTAGTATGGAGTAGTAGAAAGGACATTGGACTCGGAGTCAGAAAAACTTGGGGTTAAATTGGCCATAGACATACTTGACTGGGCAAGTCACTTACCCTCTCTGGGCCTGTTTCTTCCTTTTACAGGTAAGAGCTAGACTCATTGATCTCCATGGTTCCTTCCATCTCCAAATCTATAATCCTATGACTATATACATGTTTTCACTGATTGATGTGTATACTGGATCCCACCAGTAGGATGAAAACTCCCCAAGGACAAGGACTGTTTCATTTTGGTCATTTTATCCCCAGTTCCTAGCCCAGTGCCTGGCATATAGTAGGCTATTAATGAACAGTTGTAGGATTGAATTGGATTATCCACATGCCATTCCCTCAGATATATGCTAGCAGATATACACCCAGTCACCTCATGCAATGACAACAAACTTTTATTGAGCTACTGTTGGGTACCTAGCTTTCTTCTGGCATTGTGGGTGATGAAAAGAAAAAACCCTTTACCTTGAGGACCTACAAACAGCCTCCTATTATTCTCCAGACTTTTTAAAAGAAATTGAAACATAAATAAGCTTCAGCCCACTGGGAATGTATCCCAAGGAAGTCAAAGACAATGTGATACAGAAGAAAGAATCCTGTGTTTGGTGCTAGAGGATATAGATTTAAATTCCTGAGTCTGTTCTAGACTTTGGACTAGCCACTAGTTATTAGACTCTACTAATAATAAGCCACATGAAAAAGAAACAATAATAAATGAGTCTCTCTGGGCCTAAATGTCCTCATTAGTATAAAGAAGGGGGTTGAAATTGGGCCCATCCAAGGTCTTTTCTTGCTCTTTCTCTTTCTCACTAGGCTTTGATTCTCTGACACAAAAGTACCACGTATACTAAAACAAGCATACCAATACTTTTTATTGGAGCAAAAAAATAGAGAAAAAAAACAAACCAGGAGCCCTTCCACCAGGAAATGGCCAAACAATTGGTGGTATATGACTGTATTCAAATATTTAATGCTATAAGAAGTGACAAATATGAGAAATACCAACAAAGGAAGACTTATATGAACTGATCAAGAGTAAAGTAATAAGAACCAAGAAAACAATTTTCACAACAGCTACAATAAGTAAAAAGAACATGGAAATGAAGCCAAATTCTAAATAATTGTACTGACTGATCTTGGCCCTAGAGAACGATGAAGAATTATACCTCTTTTCTTTTGATTGAATTGTGAGGGACTACAGGTGCAAAATGTTGAACATGCTGCCATGCCTGGTCATAGATTTAGAGATGGAATGACTCCTTTTACAGATGAAAAAAATGGGGTGCAGAGAAGGGCTGTGACTTGTCCCAGGTCATATTAAGCAGTAAGTGGTGAGACCCAGATTTGAAACCAAGATATGAAACTATTTATCCTAAATAGTTCAGTAACTATGCTTTAAAAAAAAAACTTCTTTGGTTGCATGATATAGTAGAAAGAATACCATTTCTGGAATCAGGGACCCAGGTTCAAATTCTGTCTCTCATGCTTGTAGGACAACCTCTCTGGGCCTCACTTTTCCTATTTGTGAAATAAAGGGGTCGGACTAGTTGGTCTTCAGTTGTAGACGGATGAATGGGTGAGTGAACTCCTGACAGATATGTAGGAGTCCTCCAAGCACTGATTTTTAACTATTAAAAAAATCAGAAAAAAAAGTCTTCGTAAGTAGAAGGGGGGCAGGTACAGAAGAAAGAAGAAAGGCAGACTTGAAAAAAATGAACAAAAGAAAACATAAAAGTGGTGGAACTGCTCAGGGCACTCCATCCCTGATTCAGCAAACAGGTATTTGCTAGCAGCTATAGGCATTGTGTAGTAGGGTGACTGAGTTTCTTAGTTCCACACTGTTCCCACAACCAGCCCTGTTCTTGGGTGCCTGCGTGTGCGTAATGAACGTATGAAGTCACTGGACACCTGAGCTAAATATTGAAGGCAGTGGAAGCTGTGTGGGTTTAGGGACAGGTGGAACTGGCTGATTAGATAGCCACACCTCTCTTTAAAAAAAAGATGTCTGGCAATTAGATTGATTCCAAAATATCACCTGTCTTCTTGGGAAGTTCATGACAAGACATTGGGAAGGCCCCTGGGTAACGATACTGTATTGTATGTGTGTGGCTCTCGGCTGGTGATCTGCCTTGGAGCCTAGTACAGAGACTCAGTGCTCTGGGATTCTTCTCTCTCCTATTCATCATTTGAACCTTGAAAGAAGGTCTGAAGCAAAAAAAAAAAAAAGGGGAAGGACTGCTGTTCTTTGAGGACCCAGAGTTATTATCGCCAAGGTAAGGGTTACTAATTGACTCCTGGTTCCATCAACCCAGGGAGGTTCAAAGGAATAGTCTCCTTTTCTCCTTATTTATATACTACGGCCCCCAGCTTTTATGGGGTGAGGCAGGACTTAATTTTCTTTGAAGTGTCGGGTGTCTACCAGCATATTGAACTTGAGAAACTGACCTATTTGATCCTAGGCTTAAGAAAGCCCATTTACTGCCTGTGTGACCGGGTTTGGATTAGGCGACCCCTGTGTTCTTTTTGAGCTCTAAAATCTATGATCCCACAATCCAAAGACAATGACACTGACCCCTAATTGCTTTGACTCAGTACATGGCCAAAGTTACAATCAAAATCGGAAGTTATGTGCTTACGCCGTGACTGAATGAATGGTAACCAAGTACTTCTGGATCAGGAAACCTCCCAGGTTTGGCATTGATCATGTTTGCAGGGGACACCTAGGCATAGAGATAGAAGTTCATGAGGAAAGAATTACCACACTGTCTTCATTTCTCTGAGGATCACTTGACAAAGGAGCTGTTGGAGGCACTGATCACCTTGGGAGAAGGCTTTACAAAGACCCTGGGAAAAGCTCCTACTGCAGAAGTCATTGTTTATGTATCTCTCCAGCAAATAAGTGTCTCTATTTCAATTCAGTCCTGTTTGATGATGCTTCCAGAAGTTTTTAATCAAATCTCACAGTCATCTCCTCTTTCCTTCCTCACCTCCCTGATTTTTGATTATGAATACTTTATCTTAAGACATGGATTACCTGTAAAATTATTTTTTTTAAACTAACACTATAGGGGCAGCTAGGTGGTACAGTGAATAGAGCACTGGCCCTGGAGTCAGGAGGACCTGAGTTCAAATCCAACCTCAGACACATAACACAAAAAACTAGCCATGTGACCTTGGGCAAGTCACTTAGTCCTAATTGCCCTACCTTTTCCCTCCAAAAAAAAAAAGCAAAAAAAAAATTAATTAACACTAACTTTTGATAGATAGATGATAGATTTAGAGCTGAATGGGGCTTAGGAGTTATCTAATGCAACTCCTTCATTTTACAAATGAGGAAACTGAGGCAGTATGGTGGCCTGAAAAGAACACTAGATTTAGAATCATAGGAAATGGATTGGAAACCAGACTTCACTGCTTTCTATGTGTGTGACCTTGGGCAAGTCTCTTTACCTCTATGGACCTCAGTTTCTACATGTGTAAAATAAAGGGGGTTGAACGGGATACCTTCTGGCTCTAAAATGATGATCCTTTAATCTTCTGAGGTTCATTGATATGCAATGACTTGCCCAAGGCCACACACTTTTAAGTGGTAGAGCCAAGATTTTAACCCAGAGCTTCTGACTCCATATTCAGCCCTCTTTCCCTAACATGCAATGATGTGTTAGTTAACATTTAGAAACAGGCTCTCTTGGGGGGGGGGGGTATGGGGTGGGAGGGGAGTGTTGGTAAATGTTTAGTAACAGATTCTTTGGGGGAGGGGACTATTGTCAAGGTTTAACAACAGGTTCTTTGTGGGAGGGGGAATATATGCATGACACACTTTTAAGTTTAATCTGCATTATTAACATTTTGTCCATCATATTCTCAAGTCCAGACAATTAACAAAACAACAAATGAAGCCCTCATTTGTAGCTAGTGCTTATTGATTTCTGAGGTGTGAATTCTCATGCTAAAAATTTAACAATTGACTCTTGCTGAATACATCCCTGCCTGTACCCAACTCGCTTCAGATTTTATATTAGTGTCAAATAGAATTTTTAGGTTGGCAAATGTTCTGTAATCCCTAATCAGACAAAGCTGGGGAAGGGTATTCACTGAAATATGTATATGATTTATTTCTCTTATCATTCTAGATAATTAGAGCACAAGAACACATTCATGAAAGAGAGAGAGAGAAAAGGAGAGGAGAGAGAGAAAGAGAGAGAAGAATGTGTCTTTACCTTTATTCCAAAGGAGAGAGATGGATACATACAGATGTTGGGTGCGGGGGAACAGAACCCCCTTCCATTTCTTTCTGCTTTCTAAATAGGGACTGATTTCCGATGGTTGCCTATTAGCATTACTAAGAATTCGAGGGACAGAAGTGTCATGTTGAATATAGAGTGATGACTTCATATGAAGGAGAAACTGGGGATATGACCAGTTTGCAGTCACAGAGAAATCAGCTTTAATTAATTTGAGTGCCAGCGTTGAGCATAATTACACAGCATGAGAGTTTGCATGCAAATGCTGAAATGCTGATTGTTCAAATCCTTGCACTTACTCATTAATACTCAGGGACTAAGCAAGGCTGGCAAGCAGACAGGCTATGGCAGCTCTTGGTGCCCACAGGCTAATTTGTATCATACCATAGTTAGCAAACAGATTTCAGATGGTTCTGCTTTTTAAAAAATAATATGTACCAAATAGAAGTATATCATTTTCTTCAGTAGCATACCTTATTTTTTTTTTCCTTGATTAAGACCAAGTGTGCAGAACTTAAAAAAAAAAATGCTATTAAGGACACAATAAACAAAACCATAGAATTGATTTACAACCATTTGATGTTAGTAACATCAACTATGTTGATGTTATTAACAACCAACTATGTTCATTTGTTCCTGGATATTTATAGCTGACATTTCATGTAATTATCCCAAGTGGTCATTTTTTCCTAATGGGCAAAACAACATTCAAACAAGTTAAAATTATAATACATCTGTGTGTGAACAAAGGCGTTGTCACAGTTGAATTGACTAACTGTCTGTCAAGTCAAGGATCATGTGTCCAACACAGGTTAAGTGCTAGATGCTTCAGGAAAAGATTGAACTCCATTGATTGCTTTTAGTAAGAACCTAATTCAAAAAGGTGCTGAGATTGTTTTATGTCTGACCTCAGCAGTGGTCAGCCCCAGCCAAGGTGTCATCTACCTCCATCTCATGTTAGGTACAACTCCCACCACCTACAACTTCGTCAAGGTCATGGGAAGGATGCTAGATAAGTCCTTGTAGATAAGTAAGCTCCACAAAAGTGATCTGACTTGCTCCGTGTCACATAATTGGGATCTAAACCTAAATTCTCTGACTCTAAACCTAACAATCTTCTTGAAGCACCAATGATGAGTAGTCATATTTGGAATGTAGCTTGTAAACAGGGGAGAAGTAGAAAAAAAAAGTTGGAAGGGAAAGTAGAAGCCAGATCTTTGAAATCCTTTAATTCTAGGTTTAAGGAGTTTGGATTTTATCCAGTAGTAATAAGGAAACTACTGGGATTTTTTCAGTAAGTAGAGCAATGAGGTGACCAGAGTGGTACTGTATATGAAGAGTTATCTGGCAAATCTCTCAGGAAGCTAGATAGCACAGTGGACAGAGAGCTGGGTTCAAATCCTCTCTCAGACACTAGCCCAATTACCCCGAGTAACTCATTTTACCTTTGGAATCCTCAGTTTCTTCCTCTGTCAAATGAAAAGGTTGGGCTCAAGGACTTCCAAGTTCCTGTCTGTGATTCTACCAGCACAGAGGTGTAAAATGCATGTCTTTTCTGGAATTATTTTTTTTAAATTATCAATTGAATAATGAATTGCTCAATTTTCATTATTATTACTATTAATAATAATATTATATTATTATGCTAATAATATAATATTGTTATTAATCCTAATAGCATTTATATAGTACCTACTATGTTCATTTATATTAGGCACATTTATATATTACCTACTATGTATCAGATGGAGGCAGCTGAGGAGTTCAGTGGAGAGAGGAAAACCTGAGTTCAAATCTAGCCTTAAACACTCACTAGCTATATGATCCTGGTCAGACCACTTAACCTGTATTTTCTTTATTCCACTGGAGAAAGAAATGGCAAAGCACTCCAGGTATCTTTGCCAAGAAAGCCCCATGGACAGGATTGGCATGCTATGGTCCATGGATCACAAAGAGTCGGACACAACTGACTGAACAACAGTCACAAATGTGTCAGGTACTGTGCCAAGAGCTTTACAAATATTTTCATTTGATCCTTACAACAACCTTGGTATCTGGGTGCTATTATTATCTTCATTTTACAGATCAGGAAACAGGCAAAGGCTAAATGACTTGCCCAGGGTCACACAGTTAGTAAGGGTTTGTGGTCCTATTTGAACTCAGGTCTTCCTAACTCCAGGTCCATTGATCTATCCACTGTGACACCTAGAACTGGACCTAGAGTCTGAAATTTGCCCTCAGAAGCCAGATGGTGCTGAATAAGGCCCCCTTCTACAATAGAGCTACTAAGTGTTCCTCAGACCTTCAGTTCAGGATCTCAAGTGAGGGGGAACCCACTAACTCTGGTGGATATTCCTTCCATTTCTGGGCCTCTCCAAATGGTATTCACATCTGACCTACCAGCATTCATTGCTCCTAGCTCCATCCTCTGTGGCTAACCTGAAAAGTATAGGGAAAGATTAGAATCCATGGAGGGAAAGAGAAGAATCTGTCCAAAACTGCTGTACTATGAGGTTTAGCATCCTTTAATTGCTCTAGCCACAGAGCCTGTTTGTTGTTGTCGTTGTTGCTTTTTATTCCTGCCATCTTTTTTCTTTTTTGCCTCTTCCCCTAGCATCTGTATTGAGGAATGGATAGAATTTCCTCTCCTCCAGAGATACTATACAATTGAGTGGACTTTGGGGAAAAAGTTAACTTTGAAGAGTCATGGTTTAATAGCCTTTAGGCCTTTTGTTTCTTAGGGGCTTCCCTGCTCTCTGGAATTTCCCCATTCTCATTATTTTGCAAGAGAAAGGGCAATGTCTCTGGCCCTAGGCTTGAACCAAGAATAGGAATAATCCATGAGAACTATGTGTCATCCTAGCCCAAGCAGGTTTTCTGGACAGGTAAATGGGGAACAATCACCTTCTCTTATCGATCTGTCAGAACAAGCAGGGCTACAATCTATCTTGGATACTTTGGATAAAAAAGCCTCCCTCAAGGAATAAGTTTGGACTGATGACCTCTATGGATATTGGGACCTTACAACTCGATGAGGTCAGCCATCCCAACTACTTTTAGTTCATGAAGGGCTTGGGAAGTTCCTAGGTCATACTAAGTGCATTCTCCCTCTCCCTAAGACACGTACCAATCTGTATCTTCAACTCCCAATACACAAATAGTCAAAATGTATATTTGTGTATAGAGACACAACAACAGATAGAAAGACAAAGAGACAGAGACAGAAACCAAGAGTGAACACATACACAAACACCCTAGTCATGCTCTCTCTTCACTTCACCATGGTAACAACCACCTCCACCCTCCACACCAAAAATTGGCAAAGGGAAGTGAAGAAACCTGGGACATTATGACACATCAACCCTTCTTCACAATATATTCAAGTGTTCTATGATGCTCATTAGGAAAGAAAAGGCAATACGATTTGAAGGACATGGTAAGTCCAAATTTAACTTCCTCATAAGCTTGCCACAAAGCCTATACATACATACATACATACATACATATATATATATATATATATATATATATATATATATATATATACACACACACACATATATATACATACATATTATATATGTGTGTGTATATGTATGTATGTATATGTGTATTTATAAATATTAACAGAATTCATCCTTATTTTCCATAGTAAAATCTGTTTCTCTCCCAGCACACTCCATCTCCTATCTCTCTTCATTCAAACTGGCTAGCTGCCATGCCTCCTGCTAGAATTCTCCACTTCGTTCATGGTAAAGCTTAATCACTACCTTTGATATGACACTTCTCCTGCCCCAGGTGCCTCCTCTCCCTTGAATTCATTTTCTATCAGTGTTCTATAGTTTCATACACACACACACACACACACACACACACACACACACACATTGTCTTCTCCATTAGAATGTGAACCCCAAGAGAGGAGAGCTTTTCTTTTTGTCTTCGGATTCCCATAGCCTGACGCATTGCTCAGTACGTAGAAGGCACTTGATAAAATGCTTGCAGAAGGATTAATTATAATACCCCAGATCTTTGTGGTCATAAAATTCAAAACTCGATTGGATTTTACATAAGCCAATAGGCAGTCAACAAACATTTATAAAGCATTTACTGTATACTGGACGTTGTGCTAAATGCTGTGGGTACAAAGAAAGGCAACGGCTCAGTCTCTACCCTCGCATTCTAGTGGGAGAGACAACATGCAAAACAGAGACATACGGTGTAAAGGGGAGGTGATATATATGTGACTATTCCTACTGAGAATATACAGTTGACTAGAAACTGTGTTACACAGACAAGTCACTTAACCTCTTAATGTTCTAGGCAACTTTCTAAGCCAATAAATTTCAGAGGTTACTACCTATATTACCTGGAGCAAGCCACGTTTTGGGGCCTCCATTTATTTCTCTGTCAAACGAGGAGGTTAGACTTAGTGGCCTCCAATTTCCTGTCTATGATTCTGTCAAGTTAGAAATCTTTTCTTTTTTTGGAGACAGTTGAGGTTAAGTGACTTGCCCAGGGTCACACAGGTAGTAAGTGTCTGAGGTCGGATTTGAACTCAAGTCCTCCCCATTCCAGGGCTGGCGCTCTATTTCCCTGTGCCATTTCCCTGCCCCAAGTTAGAGATCCAAGATACATGTCTCTTCTGGAATTTTTTTTTTATTATCAAGCATTTCTTTTTCTGCTTCCTATCTCTACATCCTCCCCTCCTCCCCTCAACAAGGAAAAGAAAAAAGAAAAACAAAATTCTTCTAACAAATAAGCATAGTTATTTAAAAAAAAAATCCATAACGACTATGCCCCCCAAATGTGTTAACCTGACTTTTTTCAAGGGATTGAGCAGAAACTGTATGCAGAAACCAATAGAGAACTAACTTCAGAGATAGAAAGACCTGGGGTCAAATCCTGCCTTTTAACACAGACAAGTCACTTAACCTCTTAATGTTCTAGGCAACTTCTTAAACTGATAAATTTTGGAGGTTTCATCACTCAGGAACTCCTTGGACCAATGAAATCAGGGGTCTAGTTCCTATCCTAACATTTAGGTCAACGAATTGAGGGGTGGGGAGATAAAGAGGAGCTATTTGACCCATTAAGACTGTTAGAGAAACTGAGGTCAGAAAGCATTCTGCTTTAGAAGAGGGAAGGCACAAGAGCACAGTTATGAGAGGCTGAAAACCAGAAGGTGCTCAGGGCACCTGACTCAGGGAACCTATTGTGCCTGAGACGTAGGAGAGAAATTCACTGGGCAGAATCGGAGAAACTACTGAGTCAGAGTTCAGCTGTCTGTAAGGAGAGTCATGTTGACTGGAGCTAAGGGGTGGACCTGGAACCGAGGGAGATGAGAAACTGGATTTCCTCAGTGACTAACATTTTTAAGGGGACCAGCTCCGTCATTGTTCTGTGAGGGTAACTAGGAAATGGAAGTGCTGTAGGAGCCGAGCTAATTGGAGTAACAAGTCTGGGCTTGTGATTATCTACCTAAATAGAGGATGTTGTATTATGGGATCTCCGTATGTGGTAATAAAGTTGGTTTTATGCTCCAGACAGCTGTACTGGAGAAGATGGCGTGAGGAAGGAACACGACAGAAGAAGAAAGGAAAAAAGGTTTAGGCTACAGAATTTTATCTTCACTATCACGATTAGTGATATTTAGTATTTATATATCACTTTTTAAGATTTGCAAAGCATTTTACAAATGTGATCTCTATCCTCACAACAACTATGGGGAATGGGTGCTGTTAGTAGCCTTATTTTTTTTTTTAATGAGGAAAATGAGGAAAACAAGTTAAGTGACTTGTCCAGGGTCACACAGCTAGCAAGCCTCTGAGGCCGGATTTAAACTCAGGTCTTCCTGATTCCAGATCCAGCACAAAGTTTCCCAAGTGGTAGAAATACTCTGAAATGTCTCTTTGTGGCTACTTCTGGCCCTGTTTTTCATCACACCGTCCTCCTTCCTAATGGGCCCCAAATGAATCTGAGTTAAACAACAAAGGTGAGTTCTGTCTCTAGAAAGCTCCTATTAAAATAAACATTCATGACTGGGGAGAGGAGAGAAGGCCTCAGGTAGGAGAGGGACATAGGGACCTCATTTAATGTCCCCTACCCATTTACCCTGGATCACATATTAGCTGTCTACTAGTATTTTTCCATAATAGAGGTCAAAGGTATGGCAGAAGGAAAACCTGGGGAACAATGCGAGTGGGGTTTCATAGGGGGGCCTAGAGCCACATGAGACCCCAGAATAGATTTGTAGTAGCTCACTGGGACATGGGTAAGCCTCGAAGTCCAGCCAGCAAGAGTGTCTTCTCAAAGTCCCCTATAGCCTCCTGTCCCCAATCTGCTTCCTCTTTGTCTCATCCTTTTTTACCTTCCTTCTACTGCCCGTTCTTTTTATCCTCTCCACAGATTTATAAAATAGAATACAGGTGTTATAGTAGCTCCAGAATAATTTGGTAGTAGTTTTTGTCTCCTTTACCAAATACTGATGATGATGGTGTTGATGACAGATAGACAGATAGCATTTATATAGTGATTTAAGATTTGCAAAGTGTTTTACGTAATATCTCATTTGAATCTCCCAACCCTGTGAGGTGACAACATTATCCCCATTTTAAAGATGAGATAACCAAATAATATTAAGACACGACTTGGTTTAGAGGTCTTAGAGCTAGGAAGATCTGAATACATGTCTTGTCCTTAAGATTTATTAATTGTGTGACCATACGTAAGTCACCTCAGGGTCCCCAGGCAACTCCCCAAGACAACATAAGGTCTAGGTAAAATGCCAGTCTGCATTGGTAGAGGGAATTTCTACACTGTGAGCTCCCTATACCAGTGAAATAACAAGTCTGGATCAAAAAACAAAACAAAATAAATCAAATAGTATGGTACTATTCAACTTTTTAAAAAATTATAGGTTTAAATATATATGTAATATATATATATATATACATAATTTTAACTTTCAAGTATATTCCCTTTCTCTTCACAGAGGACCCGCCTTAGTGTTTGGAATGAAAAAAAAACCTCATCCATAATTTAATAAAAAACCAAACACAGAGATCTTTTAGGATAAGAAGAGGAGTTTTATTCTCTTCCCCAGGAGAAGAGGACAGTCTTCCCCATGACTGATCATGGGGAAGAAACCCCAAGGTGTGGGGGAACAAAGTTTTTATACCCTAACACAGCAGTGGTTATAGTGCTCTCATTGTTCCTCACTCCCATTGGTTGGGGGATCGATCTCGGGCCATCCCTGACTCCCACTTGCTGGGAGGAGGGGCCCACAGAGGCAGGGAAGCAGACAAAGGACTGAAGGTGGGGGTCGAAAGATTCCCGAAGGGGCTTGCTGCTGATTGACAGCAGCAGTGGAGGAGGAAGAGGGAAGTTAATAATCCAAAACTGCCTGAGAAATGTTCACTCCCCCCCAGATATTAGTAACAAAAACTTGAAGAGAGGAAACAAAGTTTAACAAAACTTGGTCACACTTCAGCCTAGTCTCCCCATAAATGCAGTGTTCCACACCCATAGTCTCCTCCCTCTACCCAGAAGAGGAGGGAGGTACGTTTCCTTCTCTCTTTTTCAGAACCAGGCTTGACTATTAAAATTCAGTTTTTGAATAAAAATATATATTTTAAAAAATCAATGAGACAAAATCAGATTTTTAGGAAGAATCAGAAACAAGGGACTTCAAAGAATCTCTCAAGTTTTTGATGCTAGTTGCAATCTCCTCATTTGGAGATTAAGAAGAATTTCTAGAAAGGTGACATGGTTAGAGGCAGAATCCGGACTCCTTTACTCCGAGGCTCTTGATGCCCAGCCTTGCTGCTGTCTGATGCTGCTTCACTATGCTCCCTAAATAAGTTTATTCAATGACTCTGAACACTTTGGTGCTTCCAAAATTTGTGATTTCAACCATGGGTATACTCCCTTTATGAATCATAATGTTATAGAGGTAGAGCCATCTTATCTGCAACTTTCATTTGGCAGATGAGGAAACCAAGGCACAGGGGAATGAAATTATTTGCCCAAGGACATCCAGGCAGTAGGTGAGAAAAGTGAGATCTGAACCCAGGTCTTTTGACTCCAGGGCAACTTGCCACTGAAACATATTACAACATCTTAGTAAGGGCTGTCATAAGTTATGGTGGCTGATACATATATCACCTGGTGGGCTTTTAAGTGATGAGAATCTCCTCGCTTAGTTTGGTTGGTCTGCAGATAAAATCAGTATCAGGTCCAGACTCAAAGCCTTTCCCACATTGTTAGTCTTGTCCAGACTTTAGGCTCTGCTGCCATAGTTTTGGTTAACTCAGGGTCACCTCCATGTTGTTGTTGTTCATCCTCTGTCTTCTAAGAGGGCCAATGACATCATGAGGGTGAGGCCTTAATTTGTCCTTGAACTGGATTTAAGTGAGGCAGAGCTGTACAAAGTTGTCAGCCTCATTCTCTCCTCCACAATTATCTAAGTCCAAAGTCAAGACGATTGGCAATGGCCCGGGATATAGTGGGGGACCTTTGCCTTCTAAATTTTTTCTTGCCTTTCTAAATTAAGGTCTTTTCCAGTTTTCCATGCCATAATGAGACAGAGAGGGAGGATTTGAGAGTGAATGCCATGTTCTGAATACAAAAAATAAACACCCAATGGAAGGGCTGCTTTGGATAGGTCCTTTCACTATACCTTCCCCCAGCCTCCTCTCTGTTACCAGTCTCTCCTCTCTCTCTATTGCCTGTCCCTCACAATAACAAGTATCTCTTTCCAAAAAAAATAAATAAAAGAAGTAGAAAGAATGAGGGAGAGGAGGAGATATGGGGACAGATTTGGGTTAAGACCTATGATCACTGGCACAGGGGACTCTCCGTGATGGAACTCCCACTACTGATGAAGATCAACACCAACTTATTAGCAATTTATAGTCTTAGTTAATTGCCTGGAACACTAACAAGTTAAATGACTTGCCCAGGGTCACACAACCAATATATATCAAAGGTGGGCCTGGAATCCTCATCTTCTTGACTCTGAGGATAGTTGTCTTTAGTTTTTTTTGTGGGTTTTTTTGGGAACTTTTTTGGTTTTTGGAGGGGGGAAGGCAAGGCAATTGGGGTTAAGTGACTTGCCCAAGGTCACACAGCTAGTAAATGTGTCAAGTGTCTGAGATCAAATTTGAACTCAGGTCCTCCTGACTCCAGGGCCAGTGCTCTATTCACTGTGCCACCTAGCTGCCCCAATAGTTGTCTTTCCACTGAGCTCCTGTCCTGGTGTGAAGGAAGAAGAAGAAAGGAAGAGAGTCATGAGAGCCAAAGATAGCACAGTAAAGGGTATACTATGCCCTATGCCTACAGTAAATTAAAATGTTAGAAATAAAAATGAACTTTGGTAGGTTGTTGTTTTCAGAAGTTTTCTCATAAATAGGGAGAGGAAAGATGGGCCCCCTGCCTCACAACTTTGATACTCTCTGTGCTGTTCTGAACTTCGGATTTCCTCTTCTTTTTCTCTTTAAGAAAAAATCTCTGGTTTAAAAAATACTTCAATTTTTTTTTTAAACTTGAGATTTATCTTAAAATAGGGAGAGGAAGGATGAAGTTCAGGGTGTGTGGCAAGGAGCCCACTAAAGATAAACGCAGTCTCCTTTGCCATTTCACTGAAGGCCAGCCCTGTCTGGAATTTTCTGATTTCCCCTGAGCTGTTTGCTGACAGATAAAGGAAGGTGGGTGTCTGTGGGGAAGAGTGGATGATGTTCAGATATGACTAAAGACCCTACAAGGACAATCAAGTTCTTCCTCTTATTCTTGCTTAGGAAATGAAAACATTTCTTGTCTGGAAGTCACTAGCACTAGTCACATGCTTCCTGGCCTATTGTCTCCTTTGAATATAAACTTCATCATAAACAACACTATAGCCAATGATCAAACTCCCGGTGTCCTTGTTTAATGGAAAAGTTTATGCTTCCAAGTCTGCTCTTCTTGTCCAGGAAGGTTCATCCTCTGCTAATAACCACGTAGCCCAGAGAAGAGCTTTCATTCAGGTGGCTGTTTGTTCTCATGTTCTCAGAGTGTTCATATTGGAAAGATTCAGGCTCCTGACCTCAGAATTTCCTTTTAGAGAACATGTTGTTCCCCTTGAAAGGGTCAACTTCCTCTGCAGAAGCCTAGGCCAGAGGATCCCACCTCGCCTTTTTTGAACCAATTGAAATCTGCTTGTTCCAAATGCAGGATGTACATCAGACCATGGGTATCATTGTACTTGATAACGATGAGGAACTCAAAGATCAGGCCACCATTTTTCCCAAGTTTCCCTTGTTTGAACTTTGACTTCCCAGCTTTTGGTCCAAGTTATATCCAGAATTACACAATCCCTTATTGCTTCTTTCATTTTTGAAAGACGAAACAGAACTCTGAAAAGCTGGTCAAGAATTTATTAGCCATGGGAGAAATTTGTTTTGTATAACTATACTGATGTATAGTGGGTTTTCTTTTTCTTGCCTTCTCACTAGCTAGGGGAGAGGGGAAAAGAGGAAGAGAATATGGAAATGAAAATAATTTTTTTTTCAAAAGAATGTATTAGTCACATTAGCTTCAATAAGATGAAATATCTGGGATCAAGTTTGGTGGATTTTAACTGAACAGAGTGTGTGGCAAAAAATTGTGTGTATTGTGTGTATGCAAAAAATTCAGTACGTGATCAAAGGCATCATGACCTAGTGGATAGAGCCAGAATTCCTGGGCTTGTCTTACTTGTGACGTACTTTGTTACAGATGAGAATTTCTATTCTTGACCTCTGGTGCACCTGTCCAGTAGGAGAATAGCTAGGCCAAAGGTTCAGTGTTCTTTCACACACACACACACACACACACACACACACACACACACACACATTTCCTGTGTGCATGTATATACGTGTGTGTATGCACATATATACACAGGCACCAGAGGAGACATATTCACAAGCTCACCTCACATGCCTGTTTCTGTATCTGTCATGGAAATTCATCACCAGCTGAACATCTTGCTTTATGCACTTATTACCTTTTTTTAATGTTTTTCATTATATTTGAGCAGACGTAACTTGGCTGATTCATAATTTACCAAATATGAACATTTGTCAGGGTTATTTCCAATCACTCAGGAAAATATGCCTTTGTGTATTTTGATTATTTAAAGCAATTTTGCTGCCTTAATACATGTGTGCCACCAGCACAGCGTGACTGCCTTGACTGAGAATATGGGAATGTGGTTAATTTTCTTTTATATGTATGTAGAAGTGCTTTGGGTTGTTTAACCAATGTTCAGATAGTGGGGTGTGTGTGTGTGTGTGTGTGTGTGTGTGTGTGTGTGTGTGTGTGTGTGTGTGTGTGTGTGTGTCTTAAGGAGGCAGGGGGCAAAAGAGGAGGAAAGACTAGCTTAATTTCCTTCCTCACCTGGGAGTAGGAATTTGATGCAAAGGAAGATTACAGAAGTGATTGCTTACACTGTGTTTATCATTATATAGATAACCAAATGTATAATGAGGCAATTTTCTAGATGTGAGGTCTTGAAAATCAGAATGACTCTTTATGTAAAGTGTCTACTCAGATATCCAAAGGGATCTGTGATCTCTTGGTATGGATTCTCTCTCCACTGAAGTACATCTCTGAAGTCATTCATGTCTGCCCATTCTGTGGATTTGGGTTAGGGATGGAGAAGAACTGGAAGTATTTCATTGGTTGAAGGAGCTCCCAGGTGAGGAAAACCCCTCTACCAATGCAGATCAGCACTTGTTAAAGTCATTGAGAGTTGCCTAGAGCACTGAGAATTTCAGTGACTGCCTGTGGTCACATAATCAGTGTGTGTCTGAAGTGGTGCTTGTACCCAGGGCTTTCCCTCTCTACAACCAACTCTCTATATACTACTCCATATTTCCTTTCTTAATATTAGAAAAAAAAACCTATTTAAAAAATTGCTATATCAGGTGGTAGAATTCCAAAACAAAATATGAAAATATTTATCACAATTTCTTTGTTAATAACTCAAAGAAAACAAGTATAGAGTAATAGGGGAAAGGAAACATGAAGGGCCATGGGTAAAGACACATGGGAGAATGCATATTTTTTCATTAAATTATTTTATTTGATTAATAAAAAATGCTTTCCCTCCTACCTTCCTGACATCTTTTTTTAAATTAAAAAAAATCCAGAAGTTATTTGTTGGAAAGTTTCAAGTTGTATATGCTTTGTGAATCTAACTGCAATATAAGTCAGAGTAAAGACAGTATAACTAGAAAATATATTTTTGGGTTCTTTTCAGTCAACTGATTTTTTGAAACAAAAAGAGGACTCAAGAACTCTTGATGGGTAGAAAGATTATTCCTACACCTAATCCAAAAAATATGCATGGTTGGATTACAAAAGAGGAAAGGAGGCCTGCCTCAGAAATCTCTGGAGGCTCCTATCACCCTTAATGCCAATTCTTTTCCTTAATCCTGGGATACTACTTATAGTTTCACACTATTTTCTCCTGAGGGGCATGTAGGTAGTGCAGTGAATAGAGCACCAGCCCTGGAGTCAGGAGGACCTGAGTTCAAACGCGGCCTCAGATACTTAACACTTACAAGTTGTATGATTTTGGGCAAGTCACTTAACCCCAATTGCCCTGCCTTCCCCCCTACAAAAAGATTTTTTAAAAAAGAATTTATTATTGAGTTTGGATACTAAATCAGTATTGCCTTTGGCAGAGGAGCTAAGAGTTTGCTAAGGAGATTTTTAAAGATTATTTTGGTTCCTTTGTTAGAGCAATTGCTTTGCATCAGTGCATTTTCTGCATGAAAATGTATTAATCAACATCAGTGTCCTTTCCTCTATCCATTGCCAGTCTTTTGGCAACAATAACTTAAGTAGGTTAAGTTGAGTGGAATTGTTTTCATTGCCTGCAATATGTATTTTCCCCTCATTTTTAGTTTATCTTCTAGTTTTGTATTAACTTTTATCTTAGCTCTATCAAGTGAGTGTACTGACTGTATAGTCAAACATCTGAATTAGAAATTAACCCCATCAGTCCCTGACTTAAAATATAATCAATTTCAATTAAAGCATTAACAAACATAGAAATGAGCTTCCTATATAACAATATCTTTCTTGCAAATATATCTTGAACTTTATATCTTGAATTTGGCAAATTTTATTCTTAATTCCATAGCTCTTGGATTTCCAAGGTGGTTCTTCAGGTTAATTTATCCCACAGGAAAACAGCTGAGTTCCTCAGTAAACATCTCTCTCCTATCCATAAAGGTAATAAATACATGTCAAAAATGTAATCAAAGCTCTCATATATTTAAACCTATATATTAGCTAATACATTTATGTCATCTTCCCTCATTAGAATGTAAACTCTTTGAGAACAGAGATTATTTTATTTGCTTAGATTTATATCCTCAACATTTAGCGTAGTCCCTTATGCATACTTAAGCTCTTAAAAATGGACCTTTTATCTAATGCTTTAAAGTTTGAAAAGCATTTTACATACATTATCTCATTTTATCCATGCCACAACCCTATGAAGTAAGTATTATAGCTATTATCTCCATTTTACAGATGCAGAAACTGAGTCTCAGAAAAATTAAGTGACTTGTCAATAATTACAGAGCTTAAAAGTATAAGAGAAAGGCTTTGAACTCAGGTCTAATTTATTCCATCATTCTATCCACAACATCACTATGCCCCTCTTATGTTATAATGTCATAAATTATTAATGAACTCTAGTTGTACAAATTAACCAACCCCACATCTGATCTCACAGAGGATCTGTGCCATGGTTCTCATTGACCTAGGAGCACTTTGATATGTACAATTTACCTCGCTGATACATGCCTACATGACCCAGGGTTAATCCTTTGGTAGAAATGAAGAGCTCCACCCAACCATTTCCCATATTTTGTAAACACATACCCAAAGAAAGCATCTTTGTCTTAACCCTATGCTGTGGTTGCAAAGGAGATCTGTTTACCTCCTCTCTGAGGAATATGGCTTAGTGTAGGCGGAGGTAGACATCTCCTCATATTGCCAGTTTAGGGGTAGGGAGAGAATGAGGGTTGTCTCTTTGAAGCAGGATTGTTTATCCACTTAAACCAGAGGGCCACAGTTTGTCTCATGTTATTCCATATCGAATTGCTTTATATCCTAGTCTCAAGTGCCCCTGGAATTGGTCACAGGATTTGAGAATGCCACTTTCTCTGCTGATTCTATGTTCATGATCTAAAGGCAAGAATCTAGTATGATTTTCTGGAAATTGAATTGTCAAAAAATTCAAGCCCAGTAATCAAGTTAACACTAGAAGGACCAGACAAATCAATCAGCATAAAAATTTTATTGTAATTTTACTTTGAGTAAAAAGTTTCAATCCATATTTATTTTCTTTGTTTTATGGATAAAGTGCACTACTTTGATTGACGTAGCTCGATCCTTTGAGAGATTGTTGTGGTTATTCAGTCATGTCCAATTCTTCATGACCCTACACAGGGTTTTCTTGGCAAAGATACTAGAGTGATTTGCCATTTCCTTTTTCAACTCATTTTACAGATAAGGAAACTGAGGCAAACAGAGTTAAGTGACTTGCCTAAGGTCACATAGCTGATGAATGTCTGAAGCTAGATTTGAACTTAGGTCTTCTTGACTCCAGGCCCAATGCTCTATGCAATGTACCACCTAGCTTCCACCCTTTTGAGCCATTAGGTATTCTTAAATTCCAGAAGTGTCAAACATGGGGCCTGCTGGCCACAAGTGCCTCACCACTCTCTAGGGCATCCAAACAAGATTCAAATGTGATCAGAAAATGTTTAACAGAATAAATAAAAATGCAACAGAACACAGGTAATGCTAACATGTGATTTTCTAAGTCAGTGTGTGTGAGCAGGGATCTTTATGTAGAGTTTAATGTCTATGGTTTCTATTTTAATTTGACACTATTGCTCCATACTATCACCCACATTGTTGACATGCCAGAGTCAGTCTCTTAAATTATTTTGTATTTAGGAAGCTTATTATAAAGCTTACCACTGTAGTGCCAATGCAATATTTATAGCACCCACGATCACAATAAAGACCGTAACTATAAGTATCACATGACATTCAGTTGCAAAATATACCAAACTCTGCAGATAGAGGATAGAACTGAAGCATTTATTTAGACACCAGAAAACTGAAACCCAAAACCAGTAAGCCAATTCCATCATAGTACCAAAGATGTCCAGAAGCCATAATAACACTGAGAGCCAGAGCATCCTTTAGCCTTCCCACAAACACTCACGAGCCTATCTAACTCCTTACCTGAGCATCCTCTCTCCCCCACCATCTCACTAGCTCTGACCAGCTTCCTGTGGGCTCTATTTCCCTTCAGCAAACTTCTCCCACAACAAGCTCCATGTGACTACATTTAGCTTATTAGGGGGCAGAGTTTATCTTCACAGCAGGGAAGCTTCCTGTGGGCTCTGCTCCACCCTTCAGCAAATTCCCACCATCACAGGCTCCATGTGATTACATTCAGCCTATTAGGGGAAAGAGTTTACTTTCAAAGCAGGAGAGGTCTTCAAACTCCCCCCCTAGGTCTATTAAGGGGCAGGGAAGATCTTCAAATTCCCATTCTCATTACAACCACATAGTAGGTGTTTAATAACAGATGATGAACGGATGAATGAAGAAATACTTGGGAAGGTGGGACCTAGCTAGCCAGAAGAATCAGAGCCTGACTTTGCACAGGCATTATTATAATCATGATATGGTGGAAAATGGAACTGGCTCTGGAGTCAAAGAACCCAGGATCAAATTTTCTACACTATATTTGTCAAAGAAACTTGGACAAGTCTCTTCACATCTCTGGGCCTGTTTTCTTCTTTGTAAAATAAGGGTGTTAACTTCAATAGGTCCCTCTCAACTCCAGCTCCAAGACCTGATTTAATAAATCCAATGCTTACATGTGCTTTCTAGCCATATGACCCAAGTATAAAACCAGATTTCAGCTAACATCAGAATTACCAAAGCTAATTTTACCTGGTTTGATAAACATTAACTTTTACACAAACAAATCAATAGGTTTTGTTTGTTAACTGAACTAACTCCCCCAAGGAATTGAGGTGCTAACAATCCCTAGTATTTAATGTCACTAATCACATATCTGTTTATTCTTCTAAGATTTAATTTTAGCATGACTCATCTGGTTGAAGTAAAAATTATTACGCTAAGTTGGATATTAGGCAAAGTATGGAGATATGTTTTAGAATGCCTCATTCTTTGAATCACTCAATCATTCAATGATCAAACATTTACTAAGTGGCTAAAATGTAGTGATTTCCTGACCAGGAACTGGAGAGGGTACCAAGATTATATGTGACCTACTGCTTCCCTTTTTTTCAACTCATTTTACAGATGAGGAAACTGAGGCAAACAAGTGAGTTGCCCAAGATCACATAGGTAGTGAGTGCCTGAGGCTGGATTTGAACTTCGGTCTTCTTGTGCTCTATCTAATGGGCCTTCATCAAGCTTACAATGAAGTAGGGGGATATGGCAGGAATACAGGTAACTACAGTATGCAAATGGACTGTGATTTGTGCATCAGATGGTTGTCTCCCCAAAAATATTACATGAGGTCTGAAAGGAAAAGTTCTCCCCTGGAAGCTCAGGAAGTGGGATGGGATTTGACTTGGGTTTCTACCCTTTCAATAATACAGATGCTTAAATATTCCCTTGTTAAACATGGTGTCATACAGATGTAACAAACATTCAACCCACTGGCTACATGTGACCAGCAACATTCCCCAAGAGGGCCAAACAAATTAAAAAGTTAATTGGCAAATAGTTAACAAACTGAATTAAAAATACAATAAAACACAGATAGCATTACATTTTAAAACTGAGTCAACCTACAGCCAGCAGGGATCCTTAGGAACAGTTTAGGAGCCTGTTTCTCTTTGAGTTACAGCATACCAGCAGTATAGTATAAAGAGTATTGGATTGGAGGCAGGAGATTTGAGTTCTGATTCAGGCTTATAGAACTAGCAGCTATGTGAACAGGGATATTTGACTTACCCTCTTTAAATTTAGGTCCCATATCTTTAAAATGGCAATGAGGACACCCACCTTTTAAGTCACAAGCCTCAAAACTCTATAGATATATGCTATGATTATATTATTGTCATTATTAACTAATAATCTACTCATTCTAAACAAAATTTTAGATTTAGAAAAGCCCTTTTTTCTGTATATGTATAATAGCTGAGAATTCATTTTCACCTAGGACTAAAATACCTATAGTGAACAGATAGCAAAGCTGTATCTCATTCTACATTCTGCCTTATTCAGTGCCATGAAACAGTATCTGGGCAAAAGACACTACAGGGGAGTAAGGAAGATTTAGAAAAGTCCAAGCCAGAATTAGGATTCAGTGAACACAGCACTGGTCCTGTTTTACTTGTCTTGTTCATTGATTGTGGAGAGCAGGGGACGTCAGGAGAGTTCCAAGAAGCAATGCATACTTTAAGTCATTTTTGTGTTTCAAGAATAATCCTGTAACAATATCTTTAGACAGTTTTATATCATTGTGGCAGAGTGCTACTGTACCTGCATCATTTTCCAAGTGCAGGTTTGGACACGTTTCGGTTTTTTCTTCTTTTTATGGGTTGTTATGCTGATGCTTCATGGGAATAAATCATAACTTCTTTTAAAGTAGGAGAATAGCTTATAATTTCTGTTACTTCTCTCCCTTCTCAGTTCTTAACCTGTCTTGTTTCCTTTGTTGTTACAGTTTTGTTTTTTTTTACTCTTGGGGTCCCCCTCCACCACCAGTGGATTTCCATAAATTTAAGTGACTTGAACTGCTTGCTAAATTATTTTGGGTTTTTACAGTTTTTTGCTTTGGCTGTTCCTGATCACATCCAGATTTATTTTCTAGAGGAAGCTAATTCAGTCAGTCCCTCAACTCCCCACCCCCCGATCTTTTTTATTTTTCCATAAATACTATACACTTTCAACCAAACAGTCCACCCTGGAGTGCAGGGGGTGCTGCATTTATTTGCAAACAGATGGGTTTTCTTCTATCCTAAAGAGGCGCATTACATTTATTCTTGAGTGATACAATGTGTGCTAGCTTTGAACAAACATTTTATCCAGACATTAGGTCTAAACAGTAGAACTAGCAACAGCCCTAAACTGTATACGTTAACCATTCTGAAAAAAACACATTTTCAGAAATCTGTTTTTTCGTGAAGCAGCATGAACTCTTCTTAACCTGGTCCCTTCCTAACTCTCCAGGCTTCTTACACATTACTCCCCTCCAGCTACTCATGATCCAGCTTCCCTAGGCTCTTTGCTCTTCTTCCCATATAACCCTTTTTTTCCCAGCTCCCACACCTTCGCATTGGCCATTCCCTATACCTGGAATGCTCTCTTTTCTCACCTTCACCTTTTAGTTTGCCTGGAATCCTTCGAGTCTCAGCATGAATCTCACTTCCTACAGGTCTTTCATGGTTCCTTCTTTTTTTTTTTTTTTGGAGGGCAATTGGAGTTAAGTGACTTGCCCAAGGTCACATGGCTAGTACGTGTTAAATGTCCGAGGCTGCATTTGAACTCAGGTCCTTCTGACTCCAGGGCTGGTGCTCTATTCACTGCACCATCTAGCTGCCCTGGTTCTTCAACTTCTAATGAGCATCGCTCCCAAATTACCTTCCATCTACTCTTTCTAATTCTTACATATTTACATGTTGTCTCCCCCATCTGAATGTGAGCTCCTTGAGGTCAGGAATGGATGTTTTGGGCTTTCATTTTTTATTCCCATTGATGAGTACAGTACCTGGCACATAATAAATACTTATTAAATGCCTTTTGGCTGATTGAATTGGGAACTTAAATCCTTACATTCACCTTTCATTCTCTTAAAAGGGGTGGGTGGAACTTTCCAGCTCACTAGAGCAAGATAAATTTCTGTATTAGAAAGAACAGCCGCTGTTGCTGTCTTTATATTAAGCACCTGTTTAAAAAAAAGTATGCGGCCTGGAGTAAGGGATTTGAGTTGGCCTCACAACCAGGGGGACCTGGGTTCAAGTCCTACTTCTGACTATTCTAATAGCCCCAGATGTGAGGTGATGAAGGCCTTCACCAAGATGGTGGCTGTGAGTAGAGAGGAGACACACCTAAAAGATGCTGTGAAGGCAAAAACAATAAGATTTGACAAAAGATTGTATATGAGTTGTAAGTGAGAATGAGGAGTTGAGGATGAAACCAGGGTAGAAAACCTGGACGACTAGAAGGATGGTGGTGTCCTTGATAGTAATAGGAGGGTCGAGAAAAGGGAATAATTTGGGGGGAAAGATAATGAGTTCTGTTTTGGACATGTTGAGTTTGAGATTTCTATAAGCTTTCCAATTTGAAATATCTTAAAGGCAATTGGTGATTTGGCACAGAAACTTAGGAAAGAGATTGGGGTTGCATACATAGATCTGGGAATTATCTGCATTGAAATGAAAATCGAACCCATAGTAGCTAATGAGAATAGCAAGTGATACAGTATTCAATGTGACCTGTGTGAAAATCCACTTGAGAAAAATGACTATTACAAGGCAGAATGTAGGAATGCAATGAGAGTGATAAAATGTTATGTGTACAGAGTATCTTCTGGGTTTTCTGAGACAATCTTGATTTCAAGAATCAGAAAATGGTTAGAATTGGAAGTGACTTCAGAAGCCAGTCCATACTGAAACATGCCATCCCTGTCAAGTGATCACAGAGTCTCTTCTTGAAGTCCTATGGGGAAGAGAAATGCCCTACCTCATGAGGCAGCTCATTCTGCTCTGGTCTGCCTTAATTGTTAGAATTGGGATCCCCTCTCCACCACCAGTGGATTTCCATAAATTTAAGTGACTTCAAGCTTAAATTTACTATGTTGCACCTTCTCCTGTGGCACCTCCTTTGCTCCTTGTTCTTCCCTCTGGGTCAAAGCAGACCAAGGTAAGGATTAGACTCAAAAGGAACCTTAGTTAGACCATGAGCCCTGATTTCTGGTCACAGTAGCTATGGGAGTTCCTAAGAATGGGGAAATCAGGGAGTGTTTCTTAAAAGGAATGTCAATTGAACTGAAAATTGGGAAGGGCAGGAATTAGGCAGAGCTAGGAGAGAAGAGCATATCAACCAAAGGGAACAGGATAAGGAATGGCACAGGGGCTAGAGAGTCCAGGGGATGTTTAAAGGAGCAGAGGGCAATTCTTTGACTGGATCATATGGTTATCTCAGGTAATCTGAGATAAAACTGGAAAGGAAGACTGGAAATAAATGTTGGAGTTCCTTAAAGGCCAAACAAAGGAATTTTGAATGTGGTTAGTAGGTAATATAGAATGATTGAAGACTTAATAAACTCTCAAGGCTCTCTAGGCTTTACCTTCAAAAGAAGGGAACAGGCAAATATATAACAGCATATATGAAAAATTGCTAAATGTGAAAAAATACCCTTTCCATCCCTATTCTCTTTTATTGTTGTTCCAATGAGATCAAGAAAGCAGAAAATAATGAGGACCAACAGGGAAAATTGGAGAGGACAGCCTCCAAGCAGGCAGGCTGTGGTCCCTCACTAGCAGATTCCATATAGTTACAATACTGCTGTCTGTATGAGACCTCGTACAAGCTTTCAACCCAGACTTCTGGGATTAGAAGAAAGAGGCCTCCTGAGTACAAAGAACCCAGTGAAAGGCTAAGGTCACAAACAGGATCACAGGCTATACAACTAGGAGGGAGCTTAGAGATTTCTTGGTCTAACATATTCAATGTGATCAATGTCTGGTTAGCTAACTAGGTAGGGCAATGGAATGGGTACTATAATATCTCAGGTCAGGCATACCCGAGTTCAAATTCTACCTTTGACACTTAATAGTGTGATCCTGGGCAAATTACTTAAACTCTTTCTGCCTCAGTTGCTGCATCTGCAAAATAAAAGTAGCACCCATAGGGTTGTTGTGAGGATTAAATGTGATAAGTGAAAAGCATTTTGCAATCCTTAAATTTCTAAATAAAGGTTATTTAAGATTATTATCACTCTTACTCCCATCATCATCATCTAACAAGATCCGGGGCATGTGGCTATCCCTCAAGAGTGTCAGCCCCACTTACGGTGTTGCCCCTTAAATTCCAGAGGGCATTCAGAGGTAACCACCATCTCTATTCCTTTCTCGGGCTCTCAAATAGTGGGCTGCCACTCACCTCTCATTCTACCCCTTTGTGACTGGTATTACTACTCTCTAGGTATGTCAATATCATCCAATAACTTTTCATGGCTTTGGTCTCTATCTTAAACTCCTCCTTTCATCCTGAACCACAACACCCTCTATTTCATTTAGGTTCACTTATAAGGACATGCTATGCAAAGATTTTAATCAAAATGGTATTGAAATAAAATTTTAAAAGGTTAATCTCAGTAATACCCAGCCTGTGTATTTCCAGCTTCTGATGCTCCAAGACCCTCTAGTGAAAATCAGGACAAAAGAAAAGTTCACATTTTCATCACTCCCACTTGGGAGTGGCAGGACCCACTCTGAGTTTTTCTGCTCACAAATCAACAGTTGTAGACAGGCTTCTATTGAAGTGATGTGTAAGGTGTATAAAAGTGTGTGTATTGCCCACATATGTCATATAGATGTCATGTGCATTGGTCTAAATGGAGATCACTGGAAGATATACATATATATATAAAATGTACACACTCATTATGTATATATACATACATTATATCCAAATGCCCATTATATAGACACATATTATATATACACACATTATATATCTATCATCTATCTGTCTATATATGTACATGGGTGAGTGAGTATGTGAGTGAGTGTGTGTGTGTGTGTGTGTGTGTGTGTGTGTGTGTGTGTGTGTACGTAATCTCCCAGCTCCTCTCCGAGGGAGATTGATTCCTGTCTGAACGGAGTGCAGATGAAGACCGCAAGGCTGACTAATCTGCTTTCCTCAAAGAGGAAGTACCAAATTAGAATTATTTCCACCTCCCCCCTAAATACTGTTAATAAGTTAATTATATGTTAGTGTTAATAAATAGGGGAAATCATCTCGTTCTTATATTCATGCTGCTATCCTGGTCATAGTTCCTTGAAGGGCTAGGAAGGCCCCAAACCATATTTGAAGCTTTGTCTTTCTTACCACCAAATGCTTTTGTTTCCCCATCACAGATAGTGAATAGCAAATAAGTCCATTTATACAAGCATATAGCAAACAGAAATCAAAGAAGTTATATAAATTAGAATATTCTAGATAATAGTGAATGAGTGAATGAACTTCCCCATTGGGAGAGAAAGAGATCTCAGACCAATCAAGAGTGTCCGCTCTCACTCAAGGGGAATTCCTTGAAATCTCCAAGGAGACAAGCTAGAAATCAGAAACTTATCAAGATCCTAACAGCCAGGACCTAGCTCCTCTATATGTCTGTTGCTTTCCAATATCTTTTCTCTCTCTCCTTGAAAAGTGCCTGAAACTGTATTTGTCCTCTCTTGGAATCAGAAGCATGAAGGTCTCTCTGCTCCATAGCTGTCATACCAACTCTGCTCCTCATATGGGCATAAAGCATCTATCAGCTTCCTACATCTCTGTTCTACATCTCCTAGAACAAAGTCTATTGGGTTTGCTGATAAAGAGTAAGCTGCCTGGCTGTCATCATCCCACCAGGGCAACAGTCATAGCTCTTGCAAACAACATACTATTTCTTCAATTTCTCTTTACTCACAATCAGTTTCTCTTTTTAATACTCCAACATGAGCTTTCTCTGTCATTCCCACAACTCCATCAGACTTCTCATCCTGGAGATGCCCCCATTATGTGGCTTAAATAGAATTTTTATTATCTATCCATCCACCTATCTATCTGTCATGGATCATGTCCCCAAGTCTAATCACCCGCACTTCCTTCAGCTGACCCTGATATGGTACGAACTCAATGTCTTGGCCACCACCTCCGGATGATCATCAGCTTATCAATGTTCTTCCTAAACCGTCACACCCAATTCTGAACAATAACACACTAGATATGATCTGACCATGGCAGTAGAGAGGTGACCGCTTTAGTGCCATATATAACATGATTGTTTGACTACCATCTTACAGTGCAGACTCTTACTAAGCTTTTGGTCAACTGGTGAACTTTTTTGGACCAACTCTGCTCCCCCCAGAGCTGTATGCTTCAGTGTGGTATTCCTGTGACATCTATGAATTCTTTGCCTGTGGACAGTGAGGATGACAGTAATTAGAGAGACAGAGACAGAGACAAAAGCAAAGGGGGACGGGAGAGAAGGGTTAAAGTTCTCAAATGAAATGAAAGGCATACTTATTGAACTTCTGGTCTGGCCTTAGCGATCTCTAGAACAATGGTTCTTAACTTTGGGTCATGGGATTATTTGGCAGACTGGTGAAACTTATGGACCCCTTATCAGAATAATGTTTTAAAATGATTGCAGGAAATACTAAATTTTGGTTAGAGGTTACTGAAAATAGAGGTGCATTTTTTTTCCCCATCCAAGTTTACAGATTTCTTGCCTCTTCTTCCTTGACTTATACAGTATGGCAGACCATACTGCATTAGCTCCTCCGCCCCCATTTGTATATTCGAAACTAGATTTAAATGTGGCAGCTTTAGGAGGACATTGAACTGGCTCTGTAAAGAAGAAGAGTAGGTGTACCTAATTTGGGGAAGGGAGTGGGTTAATTATATCTAAATAGAAAAATAGCCACCTCCCAGTTCCTAGCTGGATGTTTCCCTCAGTCTCTGCCCAGCTGCTAACTGGTTAAGAACCTACCAAAGCCCAGGCCTGAGATGACTCACCTGATCTGTCTTACCCTAGTGGTGTCTCTGGCTTCAATGGAATCAACTTTTTAAAGGCACTGTTTCAGGAATGCTAAAAGCTTTCTATCTACCCTAAAGGATATGCATACACCCAATCCCAAATCAATTTAGGTATCACCATTGGACAGCTCCATAAGAGTTTATTGAGCATCAAGAGTTTAGAAGCATCTAAGTCAGGCCTTTTGGGTCTTTGAGTGTACATGCACTCCTAAAGGGCTTCTCTCCTTCAACAAGAAACACTATATGGGATACCACCAGGGCACCCAGCAAGCCAAACGTCATACTATGTGCCCAGAATTTCACCACAAAAATGTGGCGATCAGTGAAACAGTTCACATTTCCAATGTTGTTTAATTTGGCAATGAGGTGAAATGTCAATACGTTTCCTACTTTGACTGAAATCATTAAATATACCAAAGGGAATATTCCATGTTTGTCATCTCAGAATAAAGATGAGCATGAGAAGTTCGGCTCAGCTAATAGGATAATGGCTCTCAAGAAGACTTTATATTAGAAATACATATTCACATTCTTGTTCAACCTGGAGAATTGCTTCCTTGTGGTCAGAAGAGCTTTGGGTTTCTCCTGGCTTTCTCATTGAAATTAATGGAAATTTCACCAAAAATGGTATATGTCCTGAATAGATAAGGACAACAGCAGGAGATGAAGGATACGTTTTCTACACTGGGCTGTGGGATATTTTTCTTGGATGCTGTTTCTTGACTCTGGCTGAGAATTCTTTTTTTTTTTCTTTTTGTAGGGCAGTTGGGGTTAAGTGACTTGTTCAAGGTCACACGGCTAGTAAGTGTGAAGTGTCTGAGGTCGAATTTGAACTCAGGTCCTCTTGACTTCAGGGCCGGTGCTCTATTCACTGCGCCACCTAGCCACCGCTGAGAATTCTTTTGAAAAATCTAACCTCCCTCCCACTTTCAAAATTCATCCTTTCAAAAATGTATTTTTACCCATTTTTTGTCAATGCAGTTTATATAGAATAACTATAGGTGAGTATACATCCATTTAAATTTGTAGCTTGTTCATTGAAAGATGTGCTTCTTGGCTAATTCCATCCATCTATAAGGGACATGTCCCTTTATTTTGCATCCAGAGGAATGGCATTCTTGAAGAAAAGCTGGGATTATTATTCCCTGAAGGAAATAGAACATAAGATATGCATCTATGCCACTTCCTGTAGTCTAAAGTGTGAAAAACTCTTTGTAGTTAATGTTCACACATTACTAATAACCTGTAGAGCCAAGAGCCTTTAGAAAAAAAAATACACAACATGCAAGTAAGACATCATACAAACACCAGGTCAATTCACACAAATGACCAAATGCTAAAACCGTATTAGATCAGTCCTCTGGCTGTCTTACTCATTATTTTTGCTGACTTGGAAACCTTGAAGTGTTTTGTATCCATTTCATTATCTCCAAAAGCATGAACTGTAATGGAATTTACATAAAAATCCTGCTGGAGAGTAGAGCCCAACTGCACAGTCAGCTTTGCCTCCTAATCCAATCTTCCCCAATGCAGTTGGCATGGTGGTTGCCAAACTCCAACAGCAGGGGAGCCTTTTGTTAAGGAAAAGTATGAATTTGAGCTTTAAAATGAGTAGAAAGCTTTTTCTATTACACAAGATGCTTCCCCTTGCTGAGTTTACATGAGACATCTAGCAGGAGACATTATTAAATAGCCTCAGAAATTAGCCCCCTGAACAATTAACTTGGCTTAGCTATGAGAAAAGACACAAAAGGCCTGATGAAAAGAGCATTTAGATTTTCATTATTGAAGATCCACAGGACACCATAGTTGCTTGCTATTAGCCCTTGAAGCGGAGACTTTATATTTTGTATTAGTTTGGATTGAAAATTATAGATAGATCATATTTTCAATGCCTTTTAATAGATAGTATTTTCAATACCTCTTAAACTTTTATACCACAGTTACTTCCTGATGTACTGTCCCTTGCCACCAATGGAACTCTCCTTTGTATAACCAAGAAAAAAAATATCTAAATGAAACAATATAGCACAGTAGCAATGTCTAACAGAGTATGGAACATCCCACATCCATAACCCTACCACCACCCACCACCATCTTACTACCTGGTATTATCTGTCCTGTGGCCCAAAGATTGGTCATTAGATTTACTTTGAGTTCAGATGCCCTTTGGTGCTGTTTTTATTTTCATTGCTACAGTACACACACACACACACACACACACACACACACACACACACATATATGTACACATACATATATACTGTATGTGTGTATAGTCTACTTTATTCACTATGAATTTATCAGATCATGTAAGTCTTCATTACTTGGTTCAAATCTCACTTCACACATATACTAACTGTGTGACCTTGGACAAATCACTTTGACTCCCTCAGCCCCATCATCTGTAAAATGAGAACCATCATCATCATCACACATTTATTAAACATGTGCCAAGCACTGTACACAGCAATGAGGATAAAGAAAAAAAGAAAAGCAAGGGAAACAAGGAAAAAGCAAAAACAAAATCCCTGCCCTCAAGGACTTCATTTTTTTTGTTTGTTTTGGATGGGGGAATCCAAGGCAGTAGGAGTTAAGTGACTTGTCCAAGGTCACACAGCTAGTAAGTGTCAAGTAACTGAGGCTGGATTTGAACTCAGGTCCTCCTGACTCCAAGGCCAGTGCTCTATTCACTTCATCATCCAGCTGCCCGGAGGACTTCATATTCTAATGGGATGATAATGGCTGCTATCTCATAGGGTTGTTTTGAAGAGCAAATGAGACACTACATAAAGCCTTTTGAAAAGTTTTATATAAATGGTGGGTGTGGTTGTTATTATGTCTTCCTAGGTTGCTTGAAATTCATAGTTTTGTAGATAAGAGATTGATTAATTTCCTTGTAGAGATGACCTCAGAGCCATCTGGTCCAACCTTCAAATTTTACAGATAAGAAAACTGAGACCTTGAAGGTTTTTTCCAGGACTTTTTCAAGGTCCATAGTTAGTAAATCTCTCAAGTGAGATTTGGGCCCTGGTCTTTTGACTAAAGAGCCAGTACTATTTTAACCATACCAAATTTTTCTTATGGTAGAATAATATTCCATTATATGAATATGCCAAAATTTTAACTGACATTTTAAAAAATATGACATACAGATGTAAAATGTTTGTGCCCTTCTATGATATTCAGAGAACCATTCATTCTGGCTACTGACTAAGTTGGTAATAACAAGCTACTTTAAAACTTGAGCCTTCATTCCTGGAGATGTTGCCCCTTGACTGTCTTTTTTGTTTGTTTGTTTCTTTTTTAAAATTAACTTAAATCTCTTTTGTTTGTTTCTTTTTAAAAAACAATAGAAATTTCTTTTCTCTTCCTCCCACTCTCCACTCCACAAACAAATTCTTTGTAACTAATACACAGTCAAACAAAACAAATTCCTTTTCTGGCTCATTCACTCATACCTTGAGTCTATCATATCTCTGTCAAGAGGGGAATAGCTTGCTTCATCGTGGCTCCTCTGGAGTCATGGAAAGTCAATGCATTGAATAAAGTTTGGTCAACTTTCAAAGTCATTTGTCGTTACAATGTCATTACAATTCATACAGTTGGTATTGTATGAATTCTTTTGGTACTGTTCATTTCATTCTTTATTGTTTTGTTAAAGTCTTTTAAAATTATTCATTTTTATAATATTGATGTTATGGTATAAATTGTGTTTCTGTTTCTGCTTACCTGATTCTGCATCAGGCCATACAAGTCTTTCCATGTCTCTTTGAAATCACCTATTTCCTTGTTTCCTAGTCTTACCTTCACGTGATTATATTGATTGAACTCCTTGAAGTAACAAATAGAGAAAGGATTCACCAATCAACCAGGCCACCAAATGTTCCAAGCAAAAACCTTCCTCCTCTTTCATGTGGCTTATTTTTTTTTAGTCTTAAATTTTCTGAATTCTGCTTTCCCCTTAAGAGAATGTTCCAAAAGTTAATATTTCTCTGTTAAGATATTTTTCCTTATACAGAGCAAACATGTTTCTTTTCTTGGTTGTATTTCTATTCCTGTGGTCTTTTACCAATCCAAATAATTCCTCTGTCTCTATAGCATTCATTATTTTCAAATTTTTGAAGACTGTTATCATGTCAACCCTTAGAAGTCAGTTAGTCAGTTCCTTTAATCTTTCCTTCCAAGATTCCCTCCCCACTCTTCTTCCCCAGTCATTTCATTTTTTCCACTATTTTCTCTTAACTCTCTCCAATCTTCTACATATTTCTGGTGCTGAGTTTATCTAAACAGATAATATTCTTCCAGGTGCATCATATATCATCTCGTCTTGTGATTCTGTAATTCTTTGTGTACAGCTCCAATATTTAGTAGAGTTTAATGCCGTTTCTTTTCATGGTGTTCTCACTAAGTTGACTTGTGGGAAACCCTAGAATACTTTATTTGTACCTCCCACTAATCCCTAAGGGAGTTGTTTGTTTGTATTTTCGTGCAGGCTCATCTACCTGGTTAGTCTATTTTAAGGAATGTGCTATGGGAGAGAACATGTTGACATCAGCTAGGTTAGAATGTAATGCTAATATATTTTGGCTGCCATATTTACTCATGTAATTTCCATGTTTTGAAGTAAACATTTGTTGCCAAATTGTCAGGGAGGGGGTATGCAGACAAATTTCTGGGGTAGCAAACAGGGTGAACCTGAACTACACCATTATTCCACACAGGAGAACCTCTGAAGAACTATAAAGAGCAACTGTAGAAAGGTGAGCAATGGTTAAACATTCTAACTTTTACTTCCAAAAACCAGTATTATTCAACAAAATAATTCTTGTTCCACTTGCTCTCTGGTTCCCCTTGACCCTTGTAAATTCCTCTTTTCTTTATCATACTTTCCACCACTTTCCCTTTCAAACCTTTCATTCTTTTATGTCATCTATACATAGTCCTTCAACTCCTAGCTGTGACCACATAAGTATCTGCCAGCCTAGCTTTGGTTCTCATTTGCTAGATATCCTTCACCTTCTCATCCCCTTGGAAGTTTCACTATTCTATTAGTGCCTTTAATCTGTCTATGATCTGCCTTCCTCTTCCTCACCCCATCCCACTTAATATCTTCAAACTCTTTTCCTTTTAACTGTTGATTCAGGGATAGAGTTGTGTAGCTAGAATTGCATGCTGGAAATAAATGTCAAAAGTTCAACATTAGGAGAAGAGCACATATTTAAACTAACTTTTCATTGCCTTCAGTGCTGGTATACATTGATCAGATCTGCCCAATTTTTTTTTCAAGTGTAACAAAACAGTGGATAGGATAGCAGAAAAGCAAAGGATAGGTAAGACTCCAAGAAGTTTGTGGCCCCTCTTATATAACAGCCTACCTTTTCCTCCAATCTTCCTTCTTGGGTATGGTTAATGTTGCTGTATGTTCAGGGGGATACAATTAATCTCAATGTGGTTTGTCTACTTTCTGTGGGGTATCTGAAGTGACCTACAGTCAAGCCATGTGCCTCTTTAGATTCAAGTCACAGAATACAACTAAGAAAAGATCTAAGGAATGAATTCAATTTCCCCTTGAAGACTGCCCAATGGTGGACACCTCCGCGAGAGTGCTCTTTCTATAACATTACAACTCTCCAAATGTAACATGAGGAATGTAGCCTCTTCTTACCAATGTAATGATAGAATCATAAAATAATAGAGCTGAAGGTACCTTAACAATTATCTCATTCTACAGAAGAAGAAACTGAGGCCAAGAGAGATTAAATGATTTGTCCAAAGTTATACTTCTGGTCAGTAATAGGACTAGAATTCAGGTGCCTTGACTTTTAGTCCACCATTTTTTTTCTGATCATCACTATCAGCCTTTCAGATATTTCTGGATATTATGGTATATCATTACAAATGTGTAATTTCTATTTTCATTTCATAGAAGGTGATACAAAAACCTTAATATAATATTTTTATGTAAGCCATAGCCTAGGACCCCAAATTCCAGGCTTATACAAAATGAGTCTAATCTCAAGGGCCATCTCAAAATATTATTTTAATTTTGGTTATTTATAGCTCTATCCAGAAATTATTTTGGGAAATCTTAAAACATAGCTTGTGTCTAGGCCTTCACAGAGATGGTAAAAAGGTCTCTCAAATCCCATAAAGCACAAAAGGCACCAATGAATATATCAGGTATAGACGAGCCTTTCTTTCACTCTACAGAAAACACAAAAACACAAAGAAGTTCTCATAATAAACCATAAGGAATCAATACAATTTTCCCACTCAGGTGAGGGAAGTCTCTACAATATCCTAAAGTCTTCCATACTCCTAATAATACCCTATAGACTCCTTTTAGAAGGGAAACAAACTTGGGGCTTCTGGTGGACAATGCCTAACACTCCTGTGAGTTCCAGATCAACTTACTAATACCTTCTGAAAGCTAGCTCAGACTTCTCTGGAAAGGAAACATACTCGAGACAACTCTATAGACAACCCCCACTTCCCATCTGAGTAATGCACAGTAACAATTGAACCCACTGTTGAGTTACCTTGCTTTTCCATATTAATGCTCCTCCCATCATGGGTGACTCTATGTGTGAACTTCTCTCACTGAAGGTTAATTCTTTTCTTAGCTCCATCTTAAAATGGGATAAATTTGAACCTTTAAACTTGGTGCTATTAGACAATTTTTGAAATGAAGCACTGTCCAAGGACAAGCATTCCCCTCCTACTGTTATGGGAATCTAAAGATCTTCCCTGCCCCTAGGCCCTTTGCTGAAGTGGCTACATGACTTTGAGGACCCTTGGATATTTGAAAGTATACTCTGTTCCTTAATAGGCTGAATGTGGTCACATGGAGCCTGTGGCGCCA
>CM053586.1:324560020-324701151 GCA_028646515.1 Pseudochirops corinnae
AGGGTGCTGACTTTTCCCCCTGAACTAGGTAACTGATATATGTTTGATTGATTAAAGTGAAACCGTTAACCCATTCTGAGTTGCTTTCCTTTAGAAAAGCAGATCTAAGAACCTGTGCTAGTAGCCGCCCTAGGCATGCTAGGGTGCTTGCTGTTACACCTACCTACCCACCATTCACTAGATCAGATTCCAAGTCTCTGACTTAAGGTTGCTAGAAAGTCAACCATGAGGAGCACACCACTGTCCATATTGTTTCCTTCTTTGTAGCTGCCTTGTGAAGGAGGGTTACACCTCTGCCTCTCTAAGGCCTGGATTAGGATCTCAACAGTGTCCAAAAGTTATCTTCTCAGGTCACATGATCAAGCACATGTAGATATCCACATGATTCTTACAGGGGACTGCCATTAACAGCTCCTAATGAAGATTTCTTCTTTCCCAACCCCACCAATCCAAAACAGATCATCTCCTCTCTTGGTTCTTCTATGCTAGAAGACCAACAGGTAAAAAGACAGAGGCCCTGAGGAGGAATACCTTTCATGGAACAGCACAAAGAGAGACTCTTCCTAACAGTCTACCAGTTGGGTGAACTTCAGTGAAACCCATCCTCCATGAGGTGCCAAGAAGTTTGTTCATACTCTTCATGTAAAAATAACAAAAGTTCCAAACAATAACTAATTGCTTTTGTCAGCATATCAAGTGACTTGAAGAACCCTCTTGATCATCCCTCTATCTTTAAATGACTTAGGATTTAAATAAGTAATTTTAAAAACAGGATTTTTGTATCATGCTCTGAAAATTGAGAGCCCCAGGGTCTCTCTACAACATTAACGAGAAACATAGAGAAGGGTTCCTTCCCTACTGAGAATGTCATGTTCCCTAGGCTACGAAAACTTGAGTCTAATTTCTTCTTAAATCAACTCACAAACAATATTTAAAAAAAAAAAAGAACTTTAAAGATATATAGTTGGAGGGTTTTTTCTTAAAATATCTGGTTTTAATTTTATTATTAAAACCTTCTCTCTTTTTATTCGTTACATGTTTGTTGAATTGAATTAAATTTCAACTGAGTTCTTCATGTCATTTATCCATGTTGGAAATTCCTTGATTCCACATAAGCACAATTCAAAAAAAAAAAAAATCAAGTTTGCTTTTTTGTCTTACCACAGGGTAGGTCCCCATTTGTGGTTATTTTTAACTGGGCTGCTGCACCTAGCAATTTTAGTACTTTCTTACAGTCCTGTTTTCTCAAAATGATCTGACTTTGCGAAAATTAAATAAATGAACAGACCTACCTTTTGCTGTGCCACATCTCAAGCATTTGGGGAGATAATCCATTATTAACTGTGCTCCTCTACACTAAGCAAAAGAAACATCTGAACTTGAGATTTGATGATGTGTGTATTTCTTTCTCCTTTTTTCTTTTGTTTTTCTTCTTGAGCAGTTTAAGTTTGTATCTTTTCCTTTCATATAATTTTTGTCTTTATTAATCATCTTTGATATTAAACCTTCCCAGTCCTCTCCAAGCATTAGTTTGTCACCCTTGACCAAGTTTCCCTAGGGCCATCTTCATAGGCAGGTAGATCAGGCAATAAGACCTACTTAATTGTTTTCACACTCACAGGAAAACAAAATCTCACTTGAGAGAGATCTTAGAGGCCATCTAGGACAAGCCAGAACAATACACCCAACAAGTGGTCACCCAGCCTTTGCTCAAAGAGTACGATAGAAACTTATTACCTCCTGGGGTAGCCCAATGCATTTTAGGACACTCATAACTGTTAGGGAATTTTTTTCCTTCTATCAAGCAACAATTTGCTTCCAACTTAATGTTATCTTCTTTCTATTCTGTATTTTGTGTGAACCTGTTTATATACATGTTGTCTCCCTCATTAGTATATAAGCTCCTGGAGGGCAGGGACTGTTTTTGTTTTTGTTTTTTCCTTGGTATCCCCATTGTTTAGCATGGTGCCTGGCATAAAGTAAATGTTTAATAAATGCTTATTGATTGATTGATAAATTTTGATAATTGATAATTGACAAATTGATAAATTTTCCTCTAGTTCTCCTAGTTCTGCTTTCTGGGTCAATTAGAATAAATATAATCCTTCCTCCAGATGATGGGAATAGGGACCAGACCTGCAATTTTACTGATGTAGGGAATTGTCCAAAGAGGACAAAGTTTCCTCTACCAGTACAGATCAGCACCATCTCAATTTATAGGTCATAGATTTAGTTTGGGCCAGTGAGGAGTTAAATAAATTTCCCAGGATCACATAGTGATACATGTGTCTGAGGCAGGGTTTGAACCCAGAAATTCTAAATTCTGAGGCTAATTCTCCTGTTCATCACACACACTGTCTCTTAAGCAGCTCTCAAAATACTTAAATAGAGCTATGTCTCTCCTACTGCACTCCCCCGCCCCCCCCCCCCAATTTCCCAAAGTCCTCACTTTACCAACCTAAACATCCCATGTCTTTCAATCAGTCTTCATATTTCATGAACTCAAGACCATCCACCATCCTGGGCATCCTTCTATGGACACTCCAGCCTATCATTATGCTTCTAAAGTATATTCCTATGCAGAACTAAACAGAGTAATTTACTGGTATGTAATATAGACAACAGATAGAGTCTAACCAAGACAAAATACCAGAGAGTTATAACCCTCCCTGTTCCTGGACCCAGACTTCTCTTTTTGTTACCTAAGGTTGCTTTTGGGCTACTATATCATAGTCTTGACTCATAATTAGCTGGCACTCCAGCAAAAGCCCCAGATTCTTTTACTTTTCTTCTTTTTTTCCAATAAAGTGCTGTCTAGCTACCAATCACTACACCCAAACAGATCTTGCAGTTGTCTGGCTCCAGGTCCTTCAGGACTCTGGCAAAATGGCTGAAATGGTTTGATTGATTATCCTATAATCCCATTGTCTCTGCCACATTGACTGGCCTCAAGCTGTGAGTAGATTCACGAAAAAACAAGCCATCCTAATGACTATAGGGGATATCGTCAGGGTTGCTTTGGCCATAGTGGCAAAAACACATCAGTCACAATAATGACTGAAGTTGTTCAACGGGTTGAGTCACCCACTCTTGTTCTATGACCATATGTAGACAAGACTGTGTCAACACATATAATGAAACAGAATTGAAGCAATTGGCTGGGTAATTCCAGCCCCCATTTTCACTTGAAATTGAATGGAAAGTGTTCTTCTGGCTTTATTGGTTGTTTCAATGCTCCACTTCCCTTGGTTATGTAGGCAGAGCCTGAGATTTTAAAGAAAATTGTGCCTGAGGTGTCATAATTACATCCCCATAAGCCTAGGAGGGTAAATTATGAGTATATTTCCCTAAGGTGCTGTAAAATATTTTATTTATTACTATTTCCTCCATCCCTTTCTCACAGGTGGTTAGATTTTTTTAGAGATTATTAACTAGGCTTGTGTAGGCAGGTAGAGTCATTTGACTTCAGGAAACCATTATCCCAGCCAGCTTCCCGACTGCTCAGGCCCAGGGACATTACTTATAGAAATGAACCAGGGCTCTCTGTTTAGTAAATTCTTAACACATTTCTCTATCTACTCTATCAAGTGGAAAGTTCCTATATTCGTTGGCTGCATTAAAAAATTTGCTTATTATAACATTGTCCTAATGTTACTCGCCTGTTCAGTATTCTATTGTAACTTCCTTTTATGTCATGAATGGCCTCCTTAGTCTGCCAGTCAAGATCTCCCATCAATTGCCACTACCTTAGCTTGCACAATTTCATCAACATCTTTCTCATTATTTCCCTACAGAGAGCCTCCATTGTTGCAGTCAAACCAACTTAGTTCACTTATTTCTCTCCTTAGGTGATTTGCTCATTCCCTTTTCTATTTCTTTTTGTGTACCATTCTCTTTGCCTGGAATGAACTTTCTTTACTTTTCTGCCAGTGCAGGCTCCCCACCTCCTTCAAAACCTGACTCAAAACCCATATCTAAGAACCATCCGTGATTACCCCCACCAAACTGTACACTTTTCTCTTTGATACCCCTTTACTATGTGATCATCTGGTTTGGTCTATCTACATAAATGTCTTAATTGATAATGCTGACTTCTAGAATCACGAAATTTGAGAATCAGAAGGAACCTTAGTGACCGTCATCCAACTAATGCATACCCAAAATGGAATCCTCATTCCAGCGTGTTAGCCAAAGGTTCGTCTAGCCTCTTCATACAGACTGCCAATAAAAGAAAAGCCACCACCTCTCAAGATTGTCCATTACACTTGCAGATAACTCTAATTGTTAGACGTATTCCTAACAACAAGACAAAATATGTCTCTTTCCTACTTTCATGCATTGCCCCTGGTTCTGCTTCTGAGGCCAAATGAAATATTGACATTTCCACTTAGATGTTACAGTTCAGTGAAATGATGATCCACTCACAATGGGGATCCCCTTCACCCTTTGAAAACTGCAAACCTAATCCATGCTCTCTCAAGTTCTGTGATTTGGGGCCATGCTTCTTTAAAAAAAAAAAAATCTTCATTAGAATGGAGCCTTCTGAGGGCAGGGACTGTTTTCTCCTTTTTTTTTTTTTTGTATCCCTAGTGTCTAGCACAATGCCTGGCACATAAAAAACACTTAATAAATGCATGATGATTGATTATTGAGACTCACTGGAGATCATCCAATGTGTCTTCTAATATTCTGCAGATACCAGTTTAGCATTTGGGCTGGCAATCCGTTATCTTACTTTTGTTAATCAGACTGACCCATGTGTTTTTGGGTTTGTTTTTCTGGTAATGTCCTCAATATAGCTTTTTGACCCTGCTTCTCACACAGAAGTCATTAGATTCATTTTTTTTTGTCTATGTGTGCCCCAGTGCCTAGCACACAGCAGGTTTTGATTAATTAATTGATTCATGATATACTTCAGTCCATTAGCCCCACCAGGCATCTTTCCTTTGGCCTCTGCAGCCATATGAAATCCCTAAGAGAACACTGGAGGTAATCCAAAGAAATAAGGCTTTGGTGGCAGCAATGAGAGAAATTTCTGAAATTTCTTCAAGAATTTCTTTTGTGTAGTTTCCCAAATGTGATCTTGCCTGATCCATGTTTCAATTCAGTTTGGGCCATATAAATCTAGTTGTTTCTTTTATATGTCTGTATATAAATATATATAGTCAGTCAATAAGTATTAATTACCCGCTAAGCGCTAAGCATTGTGCTGAGAAAAGCCACCATGGTAACCCTGGATGGGAAGATACTAGAAGGAAGGAACTAGGAGTGACTTCCTGAAGAGGGTGGTTCTTGTACTAAAGCTACCTGATTGATTCTAAGAGGCAGAGATCAGGAAGATGGCAAATAGGGGAGGGTGGCTGGATTATGTAGTGTGGAAGGCAGTCATATGGAAGGAAACTGGGGGGAATAGGAAAGGATTTGATGGCACAGTGTGGATGAAGCCTCTCACAATAACAATAGTTCTAGTGATTCAATGAAGATAAGGTTCCAAATAACTGAGCCTTTGAAGAGGTGATGTGCTGTACCAACTACCCATGGAAGCTTCTGTAAGGATTAACATACCCCTGGTAATCAAGTTCTATTGCACTTTACCTCTAACTCATTCATTGTCTTTAATACATTCAAGAGATGAGTAGATTACAGTAACTGTAAGAAATCAGAACATTTTCAAAGGGAAATGAACGGTGGATCACATATTCATTAACTTGACCTTGGAGTAGGTCACAGTAGACACAGAAGAGAGAAGGGATACCTGCTGCCAGCTAAGGTTAGGAGAGTTTGATGTGAGATCCTCCCCACTGGCGGTTGTTGATGTATTGCCCTAAATCCCTGGGCACACCAGCCATAAGAAATATATTAGATAGATATCTCGGCCATAAATACATTTGAAATTCTATTTGGCAGAGAGTAAAGCTTGGGAGAACTGTATATGCTTTTCACGCTCTATTTATGGCTGCTTTATGTCTCAGGGTTTGTCATGATCATTATTAATATTTACTGTTAATTGCTTATGTATATTATTTGAGTGCCAATGAAGCCCTACAGATGTTTAGTTTTTAATGACAAAGATAATGATAACTGAAATGGTGATTAAAAATATACTATAAGCTTAGCACCTTCATAAAAGTCCCAGCGCTCTTTACAAAAGCAATAAAACAATAAACTAAAATAACAGCTGTGCTAATCATGAGCTAGTTTAAAAAGATAACACTTAAGAGTTTAGGTTGTTTTTTTTTTCTTCCTAAAGTCTACAAATAAAAGGAGACTAAGTCCCATCCTACTCAAGAGCAAACTTGGGAATTTCCAACTAGAAAGATGTATCAGCCACTGGTTTCCACTGAAGTCACAGCCTGGTATTACTCAGAATTTTGGCTGCACTTGTCAGGTGGGAGATAATAACAAGAATTGATATCCACCAAGAGTGAATTCTAATTCAATTCCATCTCCATCTTCTGCCTCACACTTAGGAAAATAATGAACCTTGATTAAGTACTTACCATGTGTAGAGCACTATGAGAAATGCAAGAGGAGACTCAGCATTTATATGAGGCCTCCTTCCTAACCTCAGGGAGCTTAGTCTAAGAGGGGAACACCATAATGATGAAGGGGATGGCTTCGGAGAAACCTATGAAGGCTTTATGAATTGATACAAAGTGAAGCAAGCAGAACCAGAATGATTTGTATAATAACAACATTATAAAGACAAATAACTTTGTAAGATTGAAGCACATGGAACAAAATAATGACACAGCACAATTCCAGAGGACTCAAGATGAAACAAGGTGTTTGCCTCTTGACACAGAAGATAGGTGATAGGCTTGGTCTGCAGATTGAGAGGTATTTTTTGAACATGGACAAAGTAGGAATTGATTTTGCTTGGCTGTGCATGTTTGTTCAAAAAAAAAAAAAGGGGAGTGTTTTCCTTCCTTTAGCAATGGAAGAGAGTGATAGAAAATAAATTTTTGTTAATTGAAAAAAATAGATTTGGGGAGACAAAGTATCCAAGTAAATGGATTCAATCCCTCTTTTCATATTTTGGGGTATAGGCAAAAGCAATGAGTCTTTTCAGTCCATTTGAAAACAACACACCTGTAGCTTCTCTAAGTCATGACCCAACGCCCCAGTACAGAGCCCTCCAAAGCAAGTTTGCCCTAATTTTCCATACCATAGCAACAGCTTTGTTTGCTAGCAAGGTAACTTCTCTGCTGAAACATCTTAACATCCAATCAATCAATCATCATACTATTAACTTGCCAGAAATATGTCTGTTTTTTATAAACTTTCTGATCCCTACCTAATATTATGAAACTGTCATTGAAAAAGAAAAAATTGAGAGCATATAAATGCTAGTTAGTGAGGACTTGGAAGAGGAACAGCGATCACCAGAAGCCAGCATAGGTTCATTGAGAAGTCCTGTCAGAAAAAATCTCGTCTAATTTTATGACAACTACTTGACTTGTAGAGCCTATGCTCTACGCAATGCTGGGTCCTGGATTCCAGTTTTGAGGATTTACTTATTGACAAAAGACCAATTAGTTGGATTAGGAACTTGGTTGTCTAATATCCTGATAATCATTAAATATCATATTTTGGCCAGAGTCTTATAATCCAAAGAGTATTGATCAATGAATTGATAGTGTAATAAAAATAATAATAAATATAAATTATATAGTTCTTTAAAGGTTTGCAAAATACTATCTCATTTTATATTCACAACAACCCTAGGAAGTAGGTGCTATTACTTTATTTCACATATGTTGAAAATGAAGCAGACCAAGATTAAGTGACTCACCCAGGGTCACACAACTAGTACACAAGATTTGAATTCAGGTTTTCCTGAGTCCAGGTCTAGTGCTATATCCATTATACCATTTTATTACAGCAATAATAATAGTTAATATTTATAGAGAGCTTTAAGGTTTACAAAATACTTTACATCAGAGGTATCAGACTCAAAACCTGAGTCAGAGTACAACCTGAACCAGATTAAAATATAATTGGGAAATGTTTAATAAAATAAAAATACAATACAACATAGATAATATTAATTTTTGGTTTTCTAAATCAAAATGTGGCCTGTGGGGATCTATGTCCACCTCTATTTGAGATAGACACCAGTTTTATATATATCATCTTATTTGATCCTTGAAATCCATGATTTCTTTCAAGTCTCAAGTTATACCTTCAATAGGAGGCCTTTCCCAGTTCCAACAAATGTTGGCACCTTTTCCTCTAAAGTTACTTTGTGTCTATAGTAAATATTTCCTGTATCCACTATAAGTATATATACATGTTGTATCACATGTTAGAATGTAAGCCCCTTGAGGAGGGTGACTGTTTGGCTTTCATCTTTCTATCTCCAGTTTTAGCATAGCTTAAATAATTGACAATTTATCCTGTATGTATCCTGTTTATACATAGTTGTTTTCATGTTGTCTCCCCTCCACCCCTACCACCAATTAGACTGGGAGTTCCTTGAGGGCAGGCACTAGCTTTGCTTCTTTTTTGTATCTGAGTATTTAGCACAGAACCTGAAACATAGTAGGTATTTAGTACTGTAAATGCTTGTTTATTTGATACATTTTAGGCACCTAATAAATGTTTGTTGATTGTTTGCATTAGGTACCCCCACCCTATTTTACAGAGGATGAAAGTCAGAGAGATTAAATGATTTGCCCAAAGTCATATGATCACTAATATCAAAGATATTTCAGTCTACCTCTCTTCACCTACATATGGAGAATAAGGCTCAAGTCACTGCAGTCCTTGGCAATATTTTGGATAAAATTTTTATGACTGCTTCATTGTTGTTGTTTTTTTGTCTCTGCATCCTCAGTGCATAGAGTAATGCCTAGCAATACTGGGAACTTGTTTGAAATTAATTGTTCCATTCTATTACTATTTCTAACAAAAAAATGGTGGCCATTTTGCATTTTTCTGCTTTATAAGTTATGCTTCAAGAAATATTCTGTAAGCATGTGCTCACATCTCTGTGGGAGCCTCTTTGCTCATGGCCAACATTCTCGCGCTGAGTTTCTCCATAATGTGCTAGGTCAGTTTTTAGAATACTAATCTGATCTGATGGTGAGTCCTTTGCTGAAAACCTGCTGGGCGGGGCAGAACCTGCCAGAGCTTGTAGCTTGCTTATAAAGCCTTGCAGAACTTAGAATCAAATACACTCCATGGTAATGTAGTAGAGGAAGACTCGAGTATGGCCATCCTATTCAATCCAATAAACATTTACTACTTTAAAAGCTAAATTTAAATACCAGCAATCATGTTTTATAGAGATAAAGGCTATACTTACATAGGGCAACGCAATCAAACGAAAACTGGTATTTCCCAAGTGGAGCTGGCAAACTCGCCTTCTCTGGATTGGACCATTTTGGCTCAAATGGAAACCTTCAGCATCTCATACATGATGTCAATCAGTATTTCCAATGTAAACCAAGGATTACCTGGAGCAATCAGGACACGAGCAGGCTGCTAAAATTTTTCCATACAGGCTCAAGAGAGTATGTCTTTATAACTTGGAACTTATATTTTTTTATTGAATGCAGTTGTCACAAGTAAAATACCCATACTTATATCTATCAATATCTATACCTATATTGATCTATCTATATCTATCCATATATTCTATACCTCTATTGATCTATATATTACTATACCTATATCTATATCTGTCTAGAGATATATTCCTATATTAATCTATCTATAGCTATACCTATATTACTATACTTATATCTATCTAGATATAAATGATAGATATAAAACAATATAAAATTTATAGACATAAAACCCATGCTTCTCAACCTTTACTTTGGTCATTTTTTTCTGGCACAATAATATACCATTACATCCATATGCTATAATTTGTTCAGGCATCAGTTTATGTTTACCCACTTTGCTTCCAGTGCTTTTGCTATTAAAAAAAAAAATTCCTTGCTATGTTCAAGACATCATGCCTTTGTTGAGATGATAGCATATTAATTTTAAGAGTTGAACGTTCCCTTAGAGATCATTAAGTCTAGCTCACTTCCCCTTCTAGGTGAGGAAACCAAAGCCTAGCAAGATGAGGGGACTTCCTTAGGTCCCAGAGCTAGAAATGGCAAAGCTGATACTAGGACTCGTAGCTGCAGACTTCCAGTCTTTTCTCCTTTTTTTCTGCTCCAGTGCTTATCTTCCTTACTAGTCTCTAAGGTTCTCAAGAAGAGAGAAGATTGCATTTTTTTTTTCTTTTTCCCTTTCTGTAATCTCGCCAAAGATCTTGTACAAAGTACTTGCACACACAAGTGGTTTTGACCAGCTGAGCCAGTCTCTACAGCAGGGGTTCCACAGTGTTCCAGTCAAAGGAGCTCTGAGATAACATATAAATCTTGACTTAAAAGAAACAAAGGGAAATAAAGTTACATCTGCTTGCCTTTTTAACTGTAGACTCTAACAGGTATTTGAGGTCCAGGAGGTAATGCAAGAATATATTTACTCCTTAACTTGAGTTTGCTGCAATTACCTGACTTTCCCCTGTGTCTGGTTTTGCTGGGTTTTAATCAAAGACCATTTCTGCGAACAATCTCATACTCAGATTAGAATTCAACCCGACAAATACTCAAGTGAAGCAGAAAAGGGACAGTCCAAAAGCCTCCACAATGAGTGAAAAGTAAAATCAACACATTGGAAAAGCAGCATGATATTGTGGGTAAGAGGGTGAACCTGAAACCAGGAAAGTGTGGGTTCAATCCTACCCTTGAGACTACATGACCATGGGTAAGTCACTAAACTGCCCTGGGGCTCAGTTTCTTCCTTTAAATAATGGGAATTATAATAGTACCTACCTCCAAGGGTCATTGTGAGGCTCAAATGAGATAATGTATTTAAAGTGAATGTGAAAGAAATATATTTGAAGTAAACATTACATCTGATATATGTCAGCTATCAATATTTTCTATTTAAAACATTTTCTTTGCATTTCCATTTTCTGAGGGTCAGAAAAAAGGGAGTATGTAATGAAGCATCCTTAAGGATAGATCTGAACAATGCCGCAGATTTAAGTGGCAAGAGTAAAAGATTTTGTCAGGAACAGAATGGCAGTACCTAGCTAAGAAGGAATGAGCTAGAAACCAGTTTATAGGATTAGAAAACTAGAGCTGGGATTCCTAACCTTCTTTTATTTTGTCATAGACTTCCCACCCTGCTCCCTTTGGCAGTCTGTGGGAGCCTATGGACCCATTCTTATCATGTGTTGTGTTGGGTTTTTTTACTCCAGTAGATAATATTTTATTTTTTCTAATTAGATGTGAACACAATTTTTAACATTCATTTTCATATAAAATTTTGAGTTTTATCATTTAGACAGTCCCTGCCCTCAAGGAGTTTACATTCTAATGGGGAAAGAATACACAAAGAGATTGGCAGGAAGGGAAAATACTGCAGGTGAGGAAGATTCAAGAGAGAGCTCCAGGAAGACAGAGGTCTGGCTGGGGACTTTCCTAAAATGATGGTTGTCAGAGAGGGTGAAGCAGAGGTAATGAGCTATCTCCACAATCCAGGAGAGCAGGGCCCTAGAGCAGAGCCTGAGGCTTTTCTCCTCCTCCACTGCCTTTCAGCTTCTGTGTTGCTGACCCCATTTCCTTTTGGCTGGGATTGCCTTACCCCAGATTGTGACCTTTCTGCTTCTGACCCTATTCTGGTAACTTGACTCTGATTCCTGATTACTTCCTGGCTTCTTGGTTTGATTTTGCCTTTCTTGACCCTGGGCTGTGTCCTGACTAAAATTAGCTTGGGCTTAATGACGGAGCAGGAAGGACCTTATGGCCCTTTCCCTTCCATTCATCCTCTCTGCTTCTGTTGTAGGAAATGGAGGGTGGACTGTGGACTCTTAGAACTATGGAGTTCACAAGTCGGGCTGTGGGAGAAGGAGTTCCAGGTCAGCTGCTAACACCTCAGTCAGTCAATAACATTTATTAATCACCTGCTGGGTGCCAGGCACAGTGTTAAGTGCTGGGGATAGAAAGAAAGGTGCAAAATGGTCCCTACCTTCCACCCAATCTAATGGAAGAAGCCAATATCATCACAGTCATAATAATAATAACATGTATGTATATATTTTATATATTTATATTATATAACATAATAATATATAACATATGTATGTATATATTATATAAATATAAATAAATGTGTGTGTGTGGAGAGAGAGAGAGAGAGAGCTTACTATGTTACTATGTGCTAGGCATTCTTGTAAGTACTTTTACAATTATCGTCTCATTTGGACCCACAACCACCTTGGGAGGTAGATGCTATTCTCCCCATGTTACAGATGAGGACACTGAGGCAAGCAGAGGCTAACTGACTTGTCCAAGGTCACACAGCTAGTAAGTAGAAGAGGGAGGTTCTCCAAGTAGGGGCAAAATGAAGTCCAGAGGAGTATAGCCAGGTGGGAGATGATGAGGTGGCTGCCCTGGGTACTGTCCTGGGTGGATCTGGGAGGACCTTTCCTAATATCCGTGTTCTACCTTCCCCAATCAGAGAGAGGGAAGGAGGAACCCATGAGCAACTTCTGTAGGATAAACACATTTATGAGCTAGATCCAGTACAGAATCACAGATTTAGAGCTGGAAGAAACCTTAAGAGATCATTTAGGCCAAGGGTATCAAACACCCTGCCCACAACACTCCCAGTGTGGCCTGAACCAAATTAAAATCAAACTAGGAAATACTTAGCAAAATAAATAAAAGTACAATAGAGCATAAGTAATATTAATATGTGGTTTTCCAAGTCACTATGTGGTACACCTAGGTGGCAGTGGATAGAGCACCACCCTGGAGTCAGAAAGACTCATCTTCCTGAGTTCAAGTATGACCTCAGACACTTACTAGCTTTGTGACCCTGGGCGAGTCACTTAACCCTGTTTGCCTCAGTTTCCTCATCTGTAAGCTGGAGCTGGAGCTGGAGAAGGAAATGGCAAATCACTCCAGTATTTTTACCAAGAAAACCCCAAATGGGGTCACCAAGAGTCAGACACAAATGAAATTACTGAATGACAGCAAGTCCACATGTGGGCCACAAGGCTCCTGATGTACAGATTAGTGACCCCTATTTCTATTTGAGTTTGACGCCACTGATCTATCCTATTCCCTTCCCATTTTGCAGATGAGAAAACTGAGGCCGAGATAGAAGAAAGATATTTGGTCACTGACACGTATATAATCTTTTAAGGTTTCTAATGGTGCTTTGCTTGCATTGTTTCATTCTACCTTTACAACAATCCTGTGAGGTACATAGACACCATGCCTTTGAGTGGGTGCCGCCATCATTTATACAGTAGACATATGGGAAAAAACACAGGTCATGGGCGTCAGGCATCTCACTAGTCTGATAGCAAGATTACAGTATTTAGTAGCCAGTGAATTGGTAACTAATTTTTTGAATCCATCTAAGGACAAATATATTTCACAATAAGTCAACTTCTTCCTTTCATCTTGTGAAGTAAAACTAAATCCTTTGGCTCAGCTTCATCTCAGTTATATCTTCAAAATTTTTTTTTTTTGCCTGAACAATCCCAGTGAATAATGCAAATGAAGTTGATACAAGCCCATAATTACTTATGGAAATTAGATTTAGTTGTGGATATGACTCAAAGGTTCTGCTCTCCTTCTAGTAGATTCATTTTGAATTAGGTAGACTTGCTACCTCAGATCCTAGCCAAAATTTACAGTTTTTTTTCATGAATCATAAATCCAGGGTGGGGTTTCCCCTCTCTGTCCCTGAGCAGGATGAGAAGTACAATGCAATCAGTGATTCTTACCAGAAAGTAAGAGTACAGATAATGAGATTTAGATGTGTGAAAACCATGAGAAATTGTAATTCTTAGAAAGAGACCCAGGCTTGCAGGAAAAGAAAGAAGGCGAATAGGTATTAGAAAGTTGAATTTGGAAAAAAAAAAACAGAAGAATTTATTAAAAGATTCTGGAGTCATAGATGTTGTGGTGGAAGGGATCTTGGGCAGTTAGGTGACTCAGTGGATACAGTACTGGGCCTAGAGCCAGGAGGATCTGATTTCAAATATGGCCTCAGACACTTACTAGCTGTGTGACCTTGGGTAAGTCACTTAACCTTCTTTTGCCTCAGTTTCCTCCTCTGTAAATGAGCTGGAGAAAGAAATGGCAAACCACTTTAGTATCTTTTTTAACGTTTCTATTTAAAATATTTTTAAAATATAGAAATCAATACTTATCAAGTTTGACAAGGATTTTACAGTAGTTGTGGTTAACCATCATTTTTCTATCAAATATAACATCCAATAGAGCTAGATTGTTCTGCCATTTCACATAGAGGAAAAAAAGTCATGACCACTCTTTCTCCATCAGACCATGGAAACTATATTTTATTCCACAAGCATAGCCACTGAATCTATGAATTGAAAAAGTGGTAGTCAAATGGGCAGCACTCCAGTATGTTTGCTAAGAAAACCCTAAATGGGATTGCGAAGAGTCAAATGCAACTGAAAAATTATAGCACACACTAGGGATCTTAGTCATCATTTAATGCAATTCCTTCATTTTGCCAAAGGAAACTGAGGCAGTGTGCGATTATGTGACTTTGCTTTTGGATTCACATAGTAATTGGAAGAGTCAAGATTTAGTTCTCTTTCCACTCCCAAATACAGGATGACAGAGAAAAGATAAAGGACCGGTAATCAAAGAGAAACATAATAAGAACCCCAAATTTGAACTGAATATCCTATTTTCATCACTCTGAATATTATCTTATCCTTTTTTTCATATAGGTTGTCTAGAAGATAGGCTACCACTGAAGAAAAGTGAGAGGTTACAAAAGAAAGTTAATTTTAAAAAAATTAAATTTGTGTCAAGTTTAAATGAAAGGCAATAAATATATATACATATATATATATATATATGTATATATATACATATAAAAGAAAAGGTGGGGAGGAGGTAGAATTGAAGATTTCTGAGTCATTCTCAGTGATCTTTGAAAGATCTCAGGGAACTTGAGATGGTCAGTAGGAAAGGAGTTAGGAAAATGTTGTTTCAATTTTCATAAAGGGGAAGAGGGTGGAGTCTCCAAACTAGAGACCAGTGAGCTTGAAGTCAATTCCTGGTAAAATTCTGTAACACATGATTAAAGGGATGATTTGAGAGCACTTAGAAAAGGAAGCTGTGATCAAAAGAGGCTTCATCAAGAACAGGTCATAGCAGACTAACCTCATTTCCTTTTTTGTCCAGCTTACCTGCCCCTCGATACATTTCAGGGGACTGTGGTAGAGACAGAATACTAAGATTTCTGCAAAGTATTTGATTCAAGTCATTCATTCTAGACTTGTGGACAAGTTGGAGAAATGATACAGTTAGGGAGATTTGAAATTGGTGGGAGGATTGTACCCAAGGAAAAGTCATTGATAGGTTGGTGTTAATTTGAAGGGAAGTCTGTAATGGAGTGTCCTAGAGATCTCTTCTTAAATTTGTGCTGATAAGAGTTTAAATAAATGAGTTAGATTAAACACAGATGATGAATAATTATCAAACTTTGAAAGTGAACATGAATAAAAAGGATTGATAACACACTAGATGACAAAGTCAGGTTGCAAAAAAAAAAAAACCTTTATGGGCTAGAACAATGGATCAAATAGAACAAAAGTAAGTTGTATGAATATAAATTTAAAGATCTACTCTCGAGAAAAAACAAAAACAAAACCCAAAACCTTTGCAAGTAGAGAATGAGTTGGGCATACTTAGATGTCAGGGAAGGGAATCTGAAATTTTTAATGAACTGAAAGCTGAAGAAGAGCCAAGCCAGTGAGTTGTTAGCCAAAACAACTAACACTGTCCTAGGATGCACTGAGAGGTGCTGAGATGTCCTGGAGGAAGGACACCATTCCCCCTTCCCATGTCCTAGTCCAGGCACTTCTAGAATACTGTTCCTAGTTCTGGGCTTCACATTTAAGGAAAGACATAGAAATACTAGTGTGGCTCATAAGACCACAACAAAGATGGAGAAAGGCATGCCATATGAAGGTCCAGTGAAGGACCTGGGATCTTAGAAGACTTAGGGGGAGCATGATAGCCCCCTTCAAGCACCTGAAGGATTATTACATAAAAGGAAAGAGACTAGGCTTGTTCCCCTTGATCCCAGGAGATAGATCTATATCTCAAGAAGCTGAAGAATGAGTAGGGAATGAGGGAAAGTTGAAACATCAGAGGGAAACACTTTTTTAAAAAATACTTTTTTTCAAGGAGTTTGACCAGAGCTAAAAGTAGCTGTAGAGGTAGGTTATCAAGGCCCAAACCCTTTATTTCATAGATGAGGAATCCAAGGCCCAGAAAGATTAAGTGACTTGTCTAGGTTAACAAAGCTACTAAGGGCCTGAGGCATATTTTAAACTAAAGTCTTCCTGACTTCTAGTGTGTCACTTAATCAGCTTCTCCAAGCTCCTTCTCAAGAAGAAAAGAACAGAGATGAAATAGAAACAATATGGGGGACTGAGGAATAGGAAGGTACAACTGGGGACTTCATTTAAGATCAAAATATGTAGAACAATCACTTTGGGAAATCAATCTATCAATAAACACTTGATATAACCCTATGCCAGGCACTGAGCTAAGCACTAGGAATACAAAAAGAGGCAAAAGACAGTCCCTGCCCTCAAGGAGCTTACAATCTAATGAGATATTAATCAATATATAAGCTTTTATTAAAAGCTACTACGTACTATACTCTGTTCTAGGAGCTGGATATACAAGACAAAAATGAAGTAGGCCCTGCCCTCAAGAAGCATTCTTTTGAGGGAAAATAATATACACACATGTAAATACATACAGAATGTATGTACGCAAGGTAATTTGGGGGTGGAGGGAGGCAATGATGAGCACGCACCTTATGATTTCTTTCCAACACGTGCACTCCCACTAACAAGAAATCTACACAGTCTGAAATGTAGAAATTCTTGCCCAAGTCTTCCCAAGTTGCTGGAGGCCTTCTTCTTGGTATTTTAATAGGGTACATTATAATTCAATTTAATCAATCATCATTGTTTATTTTTTTTTAACCTTGGGATCTTTTGGATCTAAGGTTTTGATGTCAATGTGAGTTGTACTTCCCAGATACATACACCTGCTGATGTTCCTCCTGGCATGTATTAATAAATACATTATTAATGTATTTATAGTAATGTATTAATAAATACATTAATATCCACCGAGTGGTCTGCCTGGGGGGTAAGGGTTCTTTAAGGAAGAGAAATCATCAGAAGACTTAATAAGAGCACTGCAATGTACTCTCTAACTAATGTTATCTACGTGGCTATTTGAATAACTTTGATGTCATTGCCTTGCCTTCAGAATTCCAAAATTCACTTGACTTTGAAATCAAAGTATACAACTCCTTTTTTTGTTGTAATATCAAATCTATATTAAAATTTTATCAAAAACTGAACAAACAAGAGGAAAGGGCACACTTTGCCTAGGATTTTGATAAAAATTTAATTTGTTTTCAAATATTTTATTATCTAAGAAATATATAAAACATAAAGTCACTATGAATATGGTATATATTTTACTATTTATTTGACAGAAACCTGACATTTTACCCTGATGGTTTGGTATTAACATGTACATTTTAAAAGGCTGTTCTGTTATTATAATGAAGGGGGAGAAACACTGGACCAGAATTTGGAAGGTCTAGGCCCTAGGCCTTCCTCTGCTACTGATTATATGTCTTGATTTATTTTATTCATCTTTATTTCTGTTTCCCTATCTAAAAACCAGAAATAATATATGCCCCAACCTAAATCCTAATTCCTGCAAACATTGTCTCTTAAAACTCTTCCCAAACTATCCATCATTATTCAGTTGACACCCCTTGCTACACTCTACAATATGTCCAGACTCATCACCTTCATGTTTCCCTCATACAACAACCCGTCTTTCACCTATGTGCCTTTCCACTGGCCACACCCCCCACCCCAAACCCCCACCTAAAGTACACTTTCTCTTCTCCTACATTTTATATTTATTTTGTGTCTAAATTTCTATATACTTCGTTGGGTATTTGCTCTTTCTCCCAATAAAATGTAAGATCTTTAAGGAAAGGCCTGTTTCATTTTTGTCTTTGTAATCTCAGCACTTGGAGAATAGTAGATGCCTAATAAATTTTTGTCGATTGACCCCTTAACTGGTTGATTGGCTGGTGGAGAATAATCGCATTTGGAGAATTAGAGAATGAGAGCAAAGCAACATCTAATGACAATGTCTTATTCTCTAGGAAAAGGTCATTTAAAGAGAAATTTCATTTAATGCACATGATACAGCCTTCTACAATAGAATGTATGCAGGTGACGATGATATCCTTTAAAGCACCCATCTTGCTACTAAAAGTTTGTAGTTGTTTAATAAATATTTTTTTCAGTTAAATGAAAATGATCCAATAAGGAACAGTCAGAAGATAATGCATTATTGTTGTCTTTCTTTGTAACTATCTCTGCAAGGAAAGAAAGATTTCCATCTTTTAGGAGTAGTCTTTGGAATAGAGGCTCTCTCCCCCAAGATTCCATGCCTTTTCCTCTTACATCCCCCAAATTCCCTCTTCTTTCTATTTCTCCTCCTCCTTCTTACAACATTTACATTGCATATTAAGTTTTTCAAAGCATACACACATGTGTGTATGTGTATATACATATATACACACATACATACATACATACATACATATATATGTATATATGTGTATATACATATATATACATATATATGTATATATATATATGAGTGTTTTCAGAAAGATAGAAGCTGATAATTTTTCAGTGGTAGCAAATGGTGGACAACAATACTTCTCTTTAACAATCTGGTCAAACTTCAGAGAGGAGCTGGCATTTCAGGGAGTATTTGATGGAGAAGCATTGCTCCTCCATCAAAAGACGGGTACTTCTGGGTATATCCAGGCTATAAATACAAGGGGCAAAACTGGCAAATTTAGATAATAATGAAGGACACTGGAAGGTAGGTTTGCCTCAGGAGAGCAAAAAAGAAACCAGCAAGAATTAGTGGAGTCCCATCGTAATGAATGGTCTTCAAATTGAAGGTCCTTAAAGGAAACCAGGAATTAGAGGAAGTTAAAGAAAGGAAGAATGTAGAGACTGAATGAAGATTTGTTTGTCTGGGCTCCAGTTTTCAGAAAGAAAAGGAAAAGCCAACAAGAGGAGCTATTGCTGAGAGATTGGCATCTATAAGAGAGGGGAAGGAAAGCAGAGTCCTAATGACAGTAATAGATTTTTTAAAATGAGCACATGAACTAATCCAAAGAAGTTGCTTAAAATTACATTTTCAGTGGTGTTTTTCCCCAAGAATTATTTCAAGAGGGGGAGGAGTGGCAAAGGGAGGAGGTAATTTATGGGATGTACCTTAGGAACTATTATTAGAGGAATAAAAGACAGAATTACTGGCAAATGCAAGTACCTTAGAAATGCAGTAATTAAAAGATTCTATAAGAAAAGAAGCAACCCAGAATGAACAGGCTTCTCTTAACCTATTGTAACTTGCAACTCACATTGCACTTTCTACTTTCCAATACACTAAAAGCCCCGAAACTCAGGGATATAGACAATATAAATGTTGTGTTTCCCCATGTGTGTAGCATTGGTGCTCTTGTGATTTGCAAACAATGTAAATGGTGTGTTTCTGCACTTGTGTAACATTGATGCTCTTGTGATTCGCAGACAATGGAAATGTTGTGTTTCCCCGTGTGTGTAGCATTGGTGCTCTTGTGATTTGCAAACAACATAAATGTTGTGTTTCCCCATGTGTGTGACATTGGTGCTCTTGTGATTTGCAGACAACATAAATATGTTTCTGCATGTGTGTAGCATTGGTGCTCTTGTAATTTGCAAACAACATAAATGTTGTGTTTCCCCATGTGTGTAGCATTGGTGCTCTTGTGATTTGCAGACAACACAAATGTGTTTCTGCATGTGTGTCGCATTGGTGCTCTTGTGATTTGCAGACAACATAAATGTTGTGTTTCCCCATGTGTGTGGCATTGGTGCTCTTGTGATTTGCAAACAATGTAAATGGTGTGTTTCTGCACTTGTGTAACATTGATGCTCTTGTGATTCGCAGACAACGGAAATGTTGTGTTTCCCCATGTGTAGCATTGGTGCTCTTGTGATTTACAGACAACATAAATGTTGTGTTTCCCCATGTGTGTAGCATTGGTGCTCTTGTGATTTGCAAACAATGGAAATGTTGTGTTTCCCCGTGTGTGTAGCATTGGTGCTCTTGTGATTTGCAGACAACATAAATGTGTTTCTGCATGTGTGTAGCATTGGTGCTCTTGTGATTTGCAGACAACATAAATGTTGTGTTTCCCCATGTGTGTAGCATTGGTGCTCTTGTGATTTACAAACAACATAAATGTTGTGTTTCCCCATGTGTGTAACATTGATGCTCTTGTGATTTGCAGACAATGGAATTGTTATATTTCCCCATGTGTGTAGCATTGGTATTCTTGTGATTTTCAGACAACGTGAATGTTTTGTTTCCATATGTGTGTAGCTTTGATGTTCTTGTGATTTGTCCTTATGTGTGTCTTCAAGTCAGCATTTTCTGTACAGGGGCAGAATTTCTTTTTGCACTGTTGAGTGCCCACATAGTGTTCTTTTAAAAAAAATACTTAAGAGGATGTCTCAGCAGATAATGATAATTTTTTTTTAAATCGTGGTGAAATGTGCATATTCCTGCAAGACTGAGCTAACATTTAAATTAAAGAAAGCAAGCAAATGAAGAAAACATTAAAATTTTTTGAGAAATAGGTAAACATAAGGGATGTGATAAGTCAATTATTGAGTAATTACCCATCATTTTTTTAAAAAGCCATTTAGCTACCTGATCAATTTGATGCAGTCTATGGATAGCTGAAAGAGCTAACTTGAAGCTTAAAATTTGAAAGAATTTCATGATTATTGTGAAAAGCTAATGGAGACACAAAAAGGAAATGGCCACAGGTAAAAAAAATTTCTAAAAGATACTAGAAACAATCTATAAATACTTCATTAGAAGAATGTAGCCTATAATGGAATGATTAAGAAAGGAACACAGTAGGCCCTATTTTCCCTAGAGTTTATGACAATTTGATAAAATTACAGGGAGGTAAACTTTTTTTTGACTGGGGGTACTTTGTATCTTCTGACGGAAGGTGTGTATTAGACCATTGGACATGTGGTTTTTTTTTTTTCTTCCAGAATTTATTCATTTATTTTTAGTTTTCAACATTCATTTCCACACAGTTGTGAGTTACAAATTTTCTCCCCATCTCTCCCCTATCTCCCAGCCCAAGAAAGCAAGCATATCGAATGCCCTTTCTTCTAGTCTGAGCATGTGTTTGAGAACACTGAGAATATATCCTTAGATCTGAGTGAATAGGTTGGGTTTGTGTATTGTCAATCAGAGGTTTTCCTCTGGAGAGTCTCTGTCTCTATCCCTCCTTTAGAAGGACCTTCTTTTCAGAGAGCTAGGTACAGAGCAAAAACCAGAGACTGGAGAACAGACCTGGGTCCTGTGTATTCTGGGAGAAGCCTGCCTAGCACACCTTCTTTCCCCCATTGCCAGGAGTCTTTCATGGAGCAGGAGGAGCACGCTGACAAGGTGCACAATCTCACCATGTGCCCAGAGGTGAATGTGTGAAAGTGCTGAGGCCTTTCACTCATGGGCATCCATAAGAATTCCTAGACTCTGAGATCCTGGTCTCAGCTAGAGAGAGGCCATGGCATAGCCTTTCAGTCCAACTGGTAGCAACTATGAACAAAGAAACTTTGTACCTGAGGAGTAAGAATTCACAAGCTACATCCTTCTATAGGAGTATTGAATTTCTGGACTGAGGATTTAGCATATGCTCCCAAAGTTGGAACAGCAGCAAGAAACCAGGATATGACATATGGAAGGGACAAAAATCTGGAATATGTCTTCTCTACTATTTCTGGGTCTGATAGGAAAGGGGATTGCTCCTCTAGCAACCCAGAGTTCTTGAAGAAGTCTGAGTCCTTACAGTAGTACCATAAGGCTAGATAATTGTATGGATCCTGAGCGTGAAAAAGAGAATCATTAGAATATTTCCCTTCAGAGAGGTTGCACAGTTTGCAAGGACAATGTTAATAGATGAGAAGCTGCTGTAGATCTTTATTGGCCAGATGGCCATTACTGGAGAGGGAAAAGAATTATATCAAACATTTATGAGTTAGTGTGAGTCTTTTCAAGATTTGTTTTTGTTTTGTTTTGCTTTGTTTTTGTTTCTGGGAGACCTAGGGGGCATTTTTGGTGAGGTGACAGGTATATATTATTATACCTTGATATACATTGTCACCTTGAGTTCTAGCAAAGAATATAGGGACCCTTTTTTTCTCGGTAAGTGCAGACACAAGATATAATCTAGAGATCCCAGAGGAAATTTAGGGTGGAAACAAAAAAGGCCAAAATGGGATTTGGGGGAGACCACCCCAAAGATTGTGCCCAGCCTATATAGTAACCATAACAATATAAGAACTTGGTTTGCTGGATCATGGATTACATCTTGGGAGTAGCTCCTTTTAAATCTTATCTCTTTGGCTTGTTTTGTCTCTCCTAAGGGTTTCCTTGGGGAACCTCAGATGTGACCTGTGGCTCAGCATTCCAAACTCTAAGCTCACACAGATAGTCAAGATGCTGATTAAAATGGAAAAAAAAAATATTTAGAGCAGTAATTCTTAACCTTTTTTATGTCATGGAGCCTTCTGACAGTCGTCTGGTGAAACCTAAGGGTTTTTTCTCAGAATAATGTTTTTAAATGCACAAAATAAAATACATAGGATTACAAAGGAAAGAATAATATTGAAATACAGTTACCAATATTTTTTTTAAATTCAGGGCCTCCAGGTTAAGAATTTCTGACTTAGAAAATCTCCAGCTTAATGAGTAGATCCTCAATGGAATATTGATTGGAAAACATGGACAAGAATCTCTAAGAATTAGAAGACATTGACAGTTTAAGATATACACCAATGGAGGGAACCATTGTGACAGCCTAGGTATTTCTCAAGTAAAGTAACACTGAACAAGAATGTACCTTCCTGAGGAAAGCTCATGCCCTTCCCTGGACATCCACTTTGGTCAGTTGGGTAGACTCGAAAACAGCCCTTACACAGAAGAAAGCTCAACAGTAATTATCAGAATATGAAGCAAACAAACCAAGCCTAGATGAACTGTCAAATTAGGAGGGGATAACCAGACCTAGAGGGAGGGCAGAACAGCACAGTATCCCCTTGGGGGATAGTGGGGTCTCAGAACTATTGATGAAACTTAGGAGATGAGGCTCAGGGGATTTAGTGCTAGAAGGTAACTTGGATACTTGCCAATCACTTTATTTCACAGATGAGGAAATTGAGGTCAAGAGATGTTAAGTGACATTTTCAAGGTCACATTCTACCACAGAGGGAAAGTATCACACAATATTTTGGAACTCTGGATGGTAGTAGATAGCAGAACTTAGAAAGACTGAGCTGAATTCTTTATTAAGGAATAGTAATGGGAAAGTTGATGAAGTTACTGTAACATCTTTTTAAAAAGTTTAATCGATGCTTTTTGTGGTTATGACATAGTTACTTTTCACCCTGTCCCTTATGATGAACCCTTCTTGGAGAGAAAAAACATGGGTAATTAAAACTAAATGATAGCAACTGTTTCTGACAGTGTATGCAACATTCTGTACTTGCTACTTCTCTGGAGGAAATAGCTCGCATTTATAAAGCATTTTAAGGTTTGCAAAGTGCATTACATATATTATTATATTTGATTGTGATCTAACACCCCCCCACACACACACACACTTTTCATTGTTTGGAAGGCTCTTCCTCTTCCTCTTCCTCTCTGACTACTACTTCTTTCTTTAAGTCTCTGCTAAAATCTCACTCTATTTAGGAAGCCTTCCCTGACCCCTCTTAATTCCAGTGATTTCCCGTTGTTCATTACTTCCTCTTTATCCTGCGTATAACTTTATAGATTTTAAAATTTTATATAATTTATTTTTATTTGCCTTTTGTTTCCTTCTTTAGATGTAAGGTCTTTGTGGCCAGGAGCTATCTTCTGCCTCTTTTCGTCTCCCCTGTGTTTAGCCTAATGCCCGCCACATAGCAGGTGCTTGACAGATGGTTTTTGATTGATTTTTCACAACAACCATATAAAACAGTGGTTCTCAACCTTTCTAATGTCACGAGCCTTTAAGGCTCATATGTGGGCGTGTCTGCATGTGGGCGGACCCTCCTGGAGACCCATAGAGGAGTAGTGTCTCGGTTCCTAAGACCATCAGAAATATGTGTTTCCTGATGGTCTTAGGCGACCCCTGTGAAAGGATTGTTCAACCTCCCAAATGAGTCGCGACCCACAGGTTGAGAACCACTTTTACAAGGCAAGTGCTATTATCGTCCCAATTATTCAGATAAGGAAACAGAGAGGTTTAGTGATTTGCCCTGTGCCACAAAGCTAGTACAAGGTAGGATTTGAACTCAGTCCTCTCTGGAAACCATATTGGTCATAACAGTTGACTTTCACTGTTCTCTTGGCTTGTAGTATTGTAGCTCTTATGTGCATGTGTCGTTCTGTGACTGATTCCTTTTCTCCACATTAGTTCATATCCATCTTCCTATGCTTCCTTTTTTTCCATATTCATCATTTCTTATGATAAAATAGAATACTGTTATATGCATATACCACGATTTGCTCAGCCATTCCCCAATCCGTGGGCACTCTCTTCATTTGTGGGTTTTTTTTTTTTTGGTGCCACAAAAAATGGTACTTTGAGTGCAGACTCCTGAAATAAAATGAAATTGAATTAAAAAAATAAAAGTAACCATGTAAATGAATGCACCTTTTAAAATAGCACAATAGAGTAGAATGAGGGTTGGATTTGGCTTTCTGAGATAATATTTGCAAAAATACTTTGCCAATTTTAAAGCACTACATGAAAGCTATTATTAATGACTGTGTGATCCTGGACAAATCACCTGATCTCTCTGGGCCTCATCTTCATCTGAAAATGGGTATAATATTTATAGAGTTGTTTTTTAAAAAGTCTTACAAACTTTAAGTGCTACAGAAATATGGACATTATTATTGTTTTTTGAATAAATGGACAACTCATTAAAACTTAAGAAACCATAAATTATTTCTTTGATGGACAACATAAATAAAATGGAGCAATTGTTTTTGTTCTAAATTTGTGTGGAACATCATTCTAAAGAACCTTTGAGAATAAATTTGGGAAAATACACAATATATTTGGAATGCTTTTTTCTTTCAGTAAATGTACAAGGTATTATTATAAAATATTATTGCCATTAAGTACTTTTCTGTTTTTTTCCCCCTACTCTTTTAGAAATGTAAACCAGAACTATGTTAACTGCTTATTTACTTAAACATGATAGAAGAATGCATCAATGTGTATATGTTATACAATAGGTGTTTAAGGATTAATCATGTTGAAAACATAGGCCAGTTCTCCCTTCCCCCTCATAAAATTTGTACTTTTTGGATATATAAAAAATCTAAATTGTGAAGATAATCACCTTCTGGAGAAACTAGCTAAAAATGAGGCTTGGGGCAGCTAGAGGGAGCAGTGAATAGAGCATTGGTCCTGAAGTCAGGAGGACCTGAGTTCAAATACAGCCTCAGACACTTAACGCTTGCTAACTGTATGACCTTGGGCAAGTCACTTAACCCCAATTACCCTACCTTCCCCCCTCCAAGAAAAGACCCAAAATTGAGGATCAAAGTGAACCCCCAAAGAAGACACACAAAAGTACTTCCTGTCACCTCTCTCTTTCACCAATGTGATCCCTTTAGTGGATCAATGTAATTTTTAAATTACTGAAAAGAAAAGAGGAAAGGAGTCAGTGAAGAGGAATTTGAACATTTCAGTATTAAGGATAATGTTCATCAATCAACTGAAATATGTTTTCTTTAAAATGCTATACATAAGAAACATATAAATAAATATAATGCTATCATAACAAATTAAATCTCTAAATAAATAAGATGCTATATAATAAATATAAAACCATGTATTCATTATCAAATTTATTTATTAAAAATAATTTCATTGCAAAATTCACCATAGAATAATATTCATTATATTCATTACATTCATTCAAATAATATTCATTATGAAATAATTTTATTTACTCTAAATTTTAAAATTTGTAAACATATCTTAGAGTTTTTAAAATGCTAAGTGGGAAGATCTCAGTTCTTGCCCTGGCTCTAACTAACTAGCTAAGTCAACTTGTCTAAGTCATTTGACTACTCAGAAATTCAATTTCTTTTCTGTAAATGTGGTCTATATTTTTCCCCCTATCCTTTAAAGTATCATCTCCTCCCTGAGTTAGCTTGTAAAGCAACCACTTAATGCTTCTGAAACTTTGAGACAGTGTAGTATGATGAAGGGTGGTAGGGAGATTTGGATATGAGTCCTGCTTCAAACATTTAATAGATGCATTAATGGGGACAAGTGTTTAAGCTCCCAGAGCCTCAATCTCCATATCTATAAAATGAAGCTAATAACATTTGTAGTTCTTGTCCCGCTGGTTTGTCGTGGGTATAAAATGATGTCTGTATGCATGTATGTATGTATTGACGTGTGTATATGTATGCACATATGTACACATATATATATTTAATAAACCTTAAAGTACTATAAAATTATATAAAGTACAATAGAAAGCTATTGTCCTTATTTTTGTGGGATTGTCCCAGTGGCACCCTGGATTTCCTCTGCACTTGACATTTCCTCTCCACAGGCTCATCTTCCCTTCATCTTCCTATGAGACAGATCTGTTTCTCCAGTTTAGCAGTTTAGGGACTGAAGAGTTAGAGTCCAAATGTTGCTGATGGTGAAAATTGATTGTAACAGAAATGTTGACAAATTCGTTCCTTTACATCTATTTTTGTCCTGTTGCCAGTTTCGTCTATAAATGCTATTGGGATGATGTGGCTCATTGGGATCTAATGCCAAGCTTTCTTTATGCTTGTTTTCACTGTTTTATGAGGTGATACTACTTATAATTTTCTAGCATCCATCTCTGTAGTGTTTTAAAAATGGATTTGCATTCTAAACCAGCACAGTCCTTGGCTGTTGTCTCTCTTTACTTGGCCAAGAGATCAAGTGTGTGCTGGAATTTCTGGACTTTTATGGCCTCCTCCCCCTGGCAATTAAGCATTTTCAGGAAATGGTGATAATCAAGGTCAGTATCTTTGCCTTTTACCATTGCCTACTTTTCAGTATCAGTGGTTCATTTGAATAGGTCAAGTTCAAATGGTTACCATCTTTTTAATGCCACCTTCTCATTGTTAGCCTTTCTTCCCAATAGAATCTAGGCTCCTCTGATAAAACACAAACTCCTTAGGAGTAGGGCTTGTTCCAGTTTCGTATTTGCATCACTAGGACCTAGCATAGTGGTTAGCACGTAATAGGTGCTTAAGAAATGGTGGTTGGTTGGTTACAATTTGATGTTACTTTTGACCCCAATAATTGACTACTCAGTAATCTGACTTCGTGTTAACAGTTGATTCTCTGTGACTTCCACATTAAGCAGTCATTTTAATTTTTTTGGTTATGGTGTATTGTTGTTCAGCCATTTCAGTCATGTCCAATTCCTTGTGACCCCATTTGGGTTGTTTTTGTGTTTTTTGGATGTTGGTGTTTTTGCAGAGATACTAGAGTGGTTTGCCATCTCTTTCTACAGCTCATTTTATATAGGTGGAAACTTAGGCAAACAAGGTTAAATGATTTGCCCAGAGTCGTACAGCTAGTAAGTGTCTGAGGTTGGATTTTAATTCAGGTCTTTCTGACTCCAGAGCTGGTACTCTATCCCCTGTGCCACCTTGCTGCTCCATTTAGGTATACTCAGGTTGTCTCTTTGTGTGATGTTCAGTGCATAGCATATCTCTTCTGAAAGGCAATATTCATGATTTATAGGCATAAAGCTTTTGAGTCATCCAAAGGCCTTTGTTCTCATATACTTCTCAAAGCTGACTTCTATTTCCCATCATGTGGCTGACTATACTTTGTGTCTACTTTTACTTTGAAATCATCGAGTCTCACTCTCTATGCTGATTTGGTTTGGAGAATCGTGCTGGGTTCCACATAGAATTTATGTCAAGAAAAACTCCTTTACCATTAGAATATACAAAATGGATGGATTCCCCTTCACTGGAGGTCTTCACACAAGGGCTGGATCACTACATGTTGGATGTGTTGTAACAGAGATCGTCTCTGTGTATGGATTGGATCAGATGCTTGTCAAGGCCCCATTTAACTGTCAAGTTCCATGATTCTGCCTTTTTTTCCTCTGCAACCAACACTGGTGCATAACCCCCAAGTGTCTTTATGGCAGTGTTTTATCTTCTCATTCTAAGGTGAAATGGCCACATATCCCAGGAGATGATATTATTTGTTTGTTGCCTTTAGGTAGAAGATGAAATCAGCTCCATGGATTGCCTCATCTGCCTTTCCGAGAAGAGCCTGTGGGCTGTCCTTCCATGCTGCAATTTCCTTTTGTCAGTCAGGCAATAGTCGGTCAATAAACATTGACTAAGAACCTACTACAGTTATCCCTTCTGTATCACTGGGGTTCAGGACATGGGGTCCCAGTGATCTGGAAAATCTGCATAAAATTTTTTGGCTCAGGTTTTGTACCAGGGAAGTCTGAATTTTTTCCTTTTTCTTTTAGAGGTGTTTATTGTAAAATTTGGGTTAAGTATTTGGTCATAGGCTCTGTGTCATGTGCTGGCCTTCGTTTGTTGTCTGTGGCTTCTACAAAACTCCTCCAAAATTCCCATTTAACTTCTTGTGCTGACCCATGCTATAACGGCGACAGGGAAAGTTGAGGTGTGGAAGGGATAACTGTATGGGTCAGGCACTGTTCTAAACGCTGTGGATACAAAAAGAGGCAGAAAATCCCTGTCCTCAAGAAGCCCACAGTCTAGCCAGAGAGACAATAAGCAAACTAATATATACAAACAAGCTATACATAGGATAAATAGGGAATGAATACAAGCAGGAATATGCCAGAATTAAAAGGGATTGGGAAAGCCTTCCTCTTGGGACAGTGGAAAAAGCTATTGCTTCTAAGAGGTCAGAGACTTCAAATCCCAAATCATCCATTTACTATCTGTGTTATTTTGGCGGTCACTTCAGCTTCCTATGCCTCAGTTTACCCCTCTTATAAAAGGAAAATCACTAAGATCCCTTTCAGCTATAAGCATATAACCTTACAAACAAAATGCAATCAATCAGCAAACATTTATGAAATCCTGCCTATGTTTTAGGCACTGCTCTATGTGCTGTGAATAGAAAGAAAGGAAAATACTGTCTGTCCCTGCTCTCAAAGAGCTCACATCCTAATGGGGGAGACAGTGTACAGGAGTAGGTACATAAAAAAAAAAACACAACAAACCAGAGTAGAAGAAAAGTAGGTTTAGAGGGAGAGGAGAATGTAGTATAGAACAGTGAAGTCCAGTAGTATGAATCCTGGCCTCATTCTGCCTCACCTCTTCCCACTGCTTAAACAGCAATCCCTTAAGCTTTCATATGATCACAGTGTTGGAAAGAAGTTTAAAGGTCATATAACCCTACCTCCCTTGCATCTGCAGGAATATTTCAGTAGGTAACAATTAGTACTTAAATGGTAAATCTCAGAAATCCCTAATTCACAGGATTATAGGGTCATATAGGGACTATCTCTCTATTGATGCAGCTCAAGACTGAATTCTCCCATTTTTTTTTTAGTAGTTGCATAACGCTTATGGTCAAATTAACAACCGGTTAAATATAAAACCCAGAGCTTTTTCACATAGCCACTAAGTCAGGTCTCTGATTTTTTTGAAACCTAGATGCAAGATTTCATGTTTATCATTATTAAAGTTCACTGTGTTTTATTCAGGTGTTCTAGACTGTGACATTTTAAATCTTCTACCATCTTTCTATTAAATATGCCTCTCATTTTTGTGTCCTTTGGAGATTGGATAAATATCCTTCCTGTGTCTCCATCCATTCATTGCTAATATTTTTGAATAGCCCAAAGGTCAAGGACAATGACAGAGCCCAGTGGCATCACAATGGAGACCTCTGGGTTCATACCGCACTATCAGTCGACTCTATTAAAACTGATTTTGTCAACTAGTAGTATAGTTACATAAAAGTTCTAGTAGCCAGTCTTTAACCCAGCAGCACTTTTATCTTCAAGGTGCACAAAATGGGAGATTCTATCTTGATCAAAATTAAGATACATCATGTCTGTTATTCCTCTGATCTGCCAACCTAATTAATCTATAAAAAGGGAATTGAGGTCAGTTTGGCATGACTTGTTCTTAGTAAATCCACTCACTCTAAGTTGGCATTCAGCTCTTTTTAAAATGTTCACAAACAACCCATTTAATAATCTGTTCTAAAATTTCTCACCAACCTCAAACTAACTTAATAATAACATCGGTCAGAAGTGAATGGTGGCTTCTAGCCTTTGGACTTCTACCATCTTTCAAATGTATTGGCTTCTTTCCTGGCCTCTTTAACTCGCAATGTAATTATTTGCAATTACTTTTTTTTTTTCCTTTTTACAGTATTGTTGGAGGCGAAGTTACATACATCATGGTCCAGGGCTGGGAGAGAGGGGGAGGGACCTGCAGCCTGAAGGCCATATGAGGCCTTCTAAGTTCCTGAGTGCAGCCTTTTGACTGAGTCAAAGTTTTATAGAACAAATCCTTTCATTAAGAGGTTTGGAGAAGTTTGGAGTCAGTCTATGGCATAGACTAACATTTTCCATCTTTCCATCTTTTCATATGCATTATGTGGACATATAGATGTGTGTATATATGTATAACACACACCAAATACATGTATAGTGTGTATATACTCATATGTGTGTATAAGTATGTATGTGTGCATATATGTATATATACTTATATACGTATACAATACTTGTGATCATTTTCATTAGTACAAGAATGAGGAAATGTGAGCAATATCTGCAACTTATCATTTTAGAAAACTTCCTGGAACACAATGAATTTAAGTGAAGTACCCAAGAACACTTAGCCAGTCTGTTAGAGATGATACTCATACCAAGTCTTTTTGAATATGAATTTGTTTCTTTCTCTCTATTATTCTGTGCCACTTCTCTATTACTAAATTATTAATTTTATTTTATTCTTTTTTGTGGAGGGAGCAAAGCTGTCCATCATCTCATTTACATTTAACCATTTAATTGCCATGTTTCTATTAACTATTCCATTCCCAATCCAGTGGAAAGCTTCCCAAGTTCAGGTACTATTTTGGCATTCATGAGATATATGACCATATGCAAATCACCTAACCCAATTTCTTCATTCCATTAGAAGCTCACCTCTGCCACTTAGTAGCTGGGTAACCCTGGGTGAGTCATTTAAGCTCCCTAGTTCTCAGTTTCCTCATTTGTAAAATGAGAGAGTTGGGCTATATGGCATTTGAACTAACTCTTGAAGTCAGGGACACTGTTGAGGAAGCAGAGCACTGTGGGCATAATGGGAATCAGAAATGGAGACCCACAGATGAAGCATATGGCTAGATCACATGACGTATGAAAGGGAATGATTTTACCTATAAGAAGACTAGAAATGGAAGAAGGGACTGGGCTGTGAAAAGATTTCAGAAAAGATTTTTTTTAACTGAAAATACCCTATCCCTCTGCTCCTGCTCATTACACAGAGAAGTTCATGACATTTCAATGATAATATGATTTAGCAAGTGCCTTTGTTAAGGGCAAAAATGTCCTTCAGGATGCAGTAGGAGGTTTTTATGTCTGTATTCATGACCCAAAAGAAAGTGATGGAAAGTATAGAGCCAAAAGGAAAATGGAGGTCTGAAAATTTGGGGTGAAATACTCTTTTCTCCTTTAATTTTTAAGGCCTTTTCAACACCCACCTTCCACCAGGGGAGTGATGGACTTAAACTGCAGCATGAGACATACTCTTAGGACAAACGCAACATGGGAGTTTGTTTTGTTGGAATTTGCCATATGGATTTCATTTTTCATTTTAAAAAATTGTTTTTTGAGGGTTCAAAGATCATAAATGTTTATAAACAAACAAACAAACAAACACATTTAAGACTGTTTGGTGTGAAAGCCTTAGCAGGTGTACATCAAGTTATGAGCTATAGATAAACGTTGCCTTTGGGGAAGAGAGTTTCATTCAATTCACTTCAACAATTATTTATTTAGGATCTACTGAAACAGTGCTGAACACTAGGAATACAGAGATAAAAACAGAACAGTCCTTACCCTCAAGAAACTTAAATTCTATGGAGGGCAGCAACATATATCTAAATATGTGTATGTGTATATATATTTATGCAAACATATGTATATACACATACATATGAACATGTAAATCTATGTATAATGTATAACATAGTATGGCTACTATAATATGCCGCATATAAATATATACATAAATATATATTTTATATTATTTATAAGATATACACATTGATATATGAATATAAGTAACATATATTTATATGTAAAATGTGTGTGTGTGTATATATTGCTTATATATAGTGTGAGTATGTATACACAGACACACATAAGGTCATTTGAAGGGGGAACAATACATATCACCTGCAATGCAACAAACCCCACTATCCTTGAAGTTCCTCTGCCCCTCCCTGTGGGACTTTGACCAAGTCCCTCCACATTTCATCTGGATAAGGACAGAGTTGGATTAGGTAGCTGCTAAAGTTTATTCCGGTTCTAATTCCCTGAACCTAAATCTTTTTGGTTCCTATGTCTGCAATATGTATAATTTTTTGGTGAAAAGAAAAAGAAAACATTAGCTTTTCTTCCTTTTCTAAAATGTTTTTCTCTAGCTGGGCATACCCAACTACTTTTGGAGTGCCAGATGACTTGGGTGGGACATGAACTTTTCAAAAACTCTCATGCTCCTAGGGACTTTTTTTAGTGCATTAAGTTTTAAGATACTATGAAAGAACTTTTGGCAGCATCCTGGTTCCTGTTGTGTGACTCAAGATTAGGATCTTAACAAGGAAACTTCTAAATAAAATAACAAAAGATTTTTTTTTTTTGCAACAATCCCAAACTAAGATGACTTAGTTCCTCCTCTTACAAGAGGTTCACATCACTTTGACTCAGGCATCAGCAATTTCCTTATATTCATAATCTCAAAATTGGTTGCTTTCCTTTATCTTATTCAGCAATCTCCGTGCAGACGAGCATTCCCCTAAGATGTGCAATTTTCTTTTCAACTTTTAATTTCTCTGGGTACAGAAAAGAAGCTCTGGACCCTTAATTGAGCAATTATTATTTTTTAAGTGAATCTAGAGTGTGAGGATAGTGCCAAAACCCTCTTTTCATCCACAGAACGAGCAGAGCTGAGTCAGTGGCACAAGTTTTCTCCTGGCAGCCTCCCAGTTCAAGGTAGAAGGGCCAATTCAAGCGTGAAAGGGGAGCCCATTTTTCACCCCCCTGCTCTCTTCTTGACATCTACCGAGTTTCCTGAATGAGTGCCAATTAGTAGCAACTTACAAGTCTCTTTGGAGGTTTTAGATGACTTGCCTCTAAGAAATATTTGTATTTCTCATTTAGGCTCTTTCTGCAAAATGGAATTGGCAAACTCCCCACACCCCCAACTATGTGGCTTTCCCAATGGCTCAAAGCAGCCCTTTCTGTAAATCATTATTTCCAGAAAGTCATAGGATGCTGGTATTAGCAACATGGTCCAATGGAAAGAGCACCAGATCTGCAGTTGGGGACCACTGGTTCAAATCTTGCCTCGATGACTTCATTGGGTCTTTACTTCCTCATCTCTGAAATGAGGGGGTTGGATCTCTGGATCCTTCTGGTTCTGAGTCTGGTGACCCCACTAAGTACTAATTCAAGGTAGTAGCTCAGTTTCTATAGATACTTATGTAGAATGGATCTGTACCATGTTCTGTTATGCCTTAGCTACTGAATGATATCCCCAAATCACATGTATAGAGTAAATAATAGGTTAACAATCAATATACCATACTTCCTTGTTAATTAATAAGGTTACTGACTCACCTTCTGCTACAAAGTACCCTAGCATCTATCACAACATATTGTACAGGAACCCAACAAATGATTTTTCATTTAATTCATAGAATCACAGAATTATAGAATAGAAGAGTTAGAAAGTACTACAGAGGTCTTCTGGTCCAACCTCTAGCCACAGCATGAATTTTAGCTAAAGAATTCTCAACAAGTAAAGGCATTATAGTATAGGAAAAAAAAATAAGTGCTGGATTTAGAGTCAGGGGATTTAGGTTCAAATCCCAAACCTGCCACTTATTACCTTTGACTTTTGGTCAAGTTACTTAGGCTCTCTAGCCCTCAGTTTCCTCATCTGTACAATGAGTGTGTTTGACTAGATGCCCTCTAAAATCACTTCCAACTCTTAATGTAGGAGCCTAGGAGCCTATAATATCCAGCCTTCTCTTGCCTTAGAAGGGGAATTCCAATTTGAAACAGTTCTAATTGGTAGGAAGTTTTTCTTTATATTAACTCGAAATTGGTATCCAAGCAGAAGGTAAGCTTCTTCAGGACATAAAACTTTTTGTCTTTGTCCATAACATGCAAAGTACCTCACTAAACATTACAGATGAGTAATATATGTCTGTTGAATTAAATACAGTTTAAATCTACTTTCTTGTAACTTCAACCCTTCAAAGCCCTTCTTAAGCTAACCTCCTCCCTCCCCACCTTTCTGGTTTTCTTATACCTTACTCCTCAACACACATTCTTTGACCCAGTAACGCTGGCCTTTTTGATGTTCCACAAACAAGACACTCCCTTTCTGGTTCTGAGCACTTTCTCTGGCTGTCCTCCAAGCCGAGAATGCTCTCCCTCCTCATCTCCACCTCCTGATTTCCTTGGCTTTCTTTAAGTCTCAGTAAAAGCTCATCTTCTATAGGAAGCCTTTCCCAATTCCACCTAATTCTAGCACCTTTCTCTATTAATTATTTCCCATTTATCCTGTATATAATTTATTTCTACATATTTGTTTGCATGTTGTCTTCCCCCATTAGACCATGAGCTCCTTGAGGGCAGGGGCTGTCTTTTGACTCTTTTTGTATTTCTAGAACTTATTACAGTACCTGGCACATAGTAGGTGTTTAATAAATATTGATTAACTTAACCCACTTATACCAGTTCTGCCCCCTAAAGCCAAGCAGAACAAACCAGATCCATTTATTCATGAAAATCCTTCAAATGTTTAAAGACAGAAAACATGCTCCACAGAGGTTTTCTCTTCTCTGTCCAATGTCTTTCTTAGTTTATGGGACTCAGAATGGAATAGACTATTTCAGATGAGGTCTGTGTCTCTGTCATTTGAGACATTATATTTGTGTTCATTCAGACTAAGATTACATTAGTCTTTTTGGCTATCCTGTCAGTGAACTCACAGTTCACTCAAATCACCAGATTTTTAAAAAAATGTACTTATCATTTCCCTCATCTTATGCTTGTGTGTTTGGTTCATTTTTATCAGTCACTGATATTTAAATTGATTCTTGTTAGCTTCAATCTGCCTTTACTGACTTGAGATCTTTGTTTTTTATTCTGCAATTCAGTGCACAAGTAATTTCTCCAAGTTCGTGTAATTTGAAAAATCGACAATTATGTCATCTATGCTTTCTTCCAAGTTATCTGATAAAAGTGCTGAACAGAACAAGGCCAAGGGCACAGAGAATAAAGATTTCCCTCTAGATGGACATCATTCTATGAAGCAATACTATTTGTGTGTGGTCAGTCAGCCAGCTCTGGATTTACCTAATTGTACCATCATTCAGGATACATTCCATCATATTGTCCACAAGAATACTGGGAGAAACTTTGTCAGCTTGCTGAAATCCAGATATGTGATATACATATTGTTCCTTTGACCTACTGGTACTGGCCCCAAAGGAAATTACCTTATTCTGGCAAGACTAGTTTAAAATGTGTACTTAAAACCTTACAGTGGTCAGATTCTCCTTTTCTAGGTCTTCACAAACCATTTCTCTATAAGGAAAAAAGTGTTGTTGTTTTTTTTTAAATCAGTAATCAGCTTCAAGCCCACTAGTCAATAATCTGAAGTATTCACCTTCCTCTGCTCTGAAAATCAGGACAATATTTACCCCCTAATCTTGAGGCACTTCTCATTTTTAATGACTCTTCAGAAACAGTAATTCAGCAATCACACCCAGCAGTTCATTCAGCAACCAGAAATCTGGATCACCTGGATCAGGGAACCTGAAATCACTGAGAAAAGCTACATTCTCTGCTCTTATTTCCTTGCATCCCTGACTCCTTACTCTTTCTAACCACACCCCCCACACCCTCAGTAAATCCAATCAGTTGTGAAGTCAAATTGTTTCTACCTTTGCAAAATTTCTCCTTTCCCCTCTGTCACTGCCAACACCTTGGGACAGGCCCTTATCTCCTCACACCTGGACTATCGCAATTGCCTTCTGGTTGGTTCCCTTACTTCATGTCTCTTCCTCCATTCAGCTACCAAAGCACTCTTCCCAAAATGCAGGTTTGACCATGCAATCACCTCTGCAATAAACTCCAGCGATTCCCTGTCACCTCCAGGATCAAATATCAAATCCTCTGTTTGGCTCTTAAAGCCTTTCATAACCAGAACCCTTCTTCTTTTCCTGGTTTTTTATGCCTTACTCCTCTCCTGATACTCTGCAATCCAGTGGCATTGTCCTCTGTGATTTTCCTTAAATATAATACTCCCTCTCCAGATGCCAAGTGTTTTCACTGGCTGTCCCCCTGTGCTGAAACTCTTTTTTAATTTTTAATTTTAAAAATATTTTAATATGTTTCTATATAAACATATCTATATATTTATTTGTATGTAATATATAATATTTTTAATATATTTATTTTTGTCATTTTTATTTGTTTTATTTTTAACTTATGGAATAAAATGAGTATTTCCATAACATACTATAATTTTAAAAAAATGATTGTACATAAAATTGCTTGGTATTCCTTTTAAATATACAATAAACTTATCATGTAAATTTCCTTTTTTCTCCTCCTTTCTTATCTCCCCCTACCCTACTCTATAGATGACTACTATTAGATACAAATATATACACACACATACATATATACATACATATCATACACACACACACACACACACACACACACACACACACACATATATATATATATACATATCTATATATATATCTTTTCTCATCCCTACCTGCTGGATTCCTTCAAGTTTCTTCCTACCTTCCAAAAAAACCTCTCCACTTCTTCCTTAATCTTAGTACTCTGCCTCTGAGATTATCTCCAGTTGATCTTGTATGTATCTCATTTGTACACCATTGTTTGCATGTTGTCTCTCCATCAGACTATAAGCTCCCTGAGAGCAGGGACTATTTTGTGCCACGCTCTGTATTCACAGTGCCTATGCATAGTACTAACACAGCGTAAGTGCTTAATAAATGCTCATTGACTGGACTGGACTTATTTATTTGGATGGAGCTGTCATCTGCTGCTAACCATTTTTTTCTTCTTTCCTCTGTATAAAGATAATTCTTGATAGAAAAAAAAGAATCAAAAGAGATGTTGAGTAATTCAGCCTTTTCCTTGTTATCCATTATCATCTTTTCATCTCCTTCAAGAAGTAATTCTTCCTGGATCTTGCTCTTGTTAAAAAGCTCTTTTTAGTGTCCTTCGTACTTACCATAAGCCTCAGCTCTGACTTGACTTTATTTTCCTAAGACCGTGCCCTTCTTTAGTATTTTACCTCAGTTACCTGTCCTTACTTTCATCTCCTTTAAAAATATATTCTAAGTGTGTTGATGACCTCTCCTTGAAGCTACATGTATCTCTGAAGACATATCTTTCTTTTCTTCTTCACTCGAAAAAAACTGAATGTGTCAATAGAGTGTCATTCTTGAAAGACTCCTCATCACTCTTAAGCTGACTTTTTTCTCTCATATTCTCAAACTATGTGATCTTTCCTGTTCTGTCTCTGAGCTCTTTTAAATTCACTTTCCAAAAGCCTCATGTATATCTAAGACTAGAGTTGGCATTTTATTTTGCTTACTATTTGCTTACTATTTCAGTCTCTAAGATGTCATGGTACTTGTTTTCCAAGGCTTCCATAGTTTCTATTAGTCAGTTCCTCTATGGTCATTAACAGTTTTCAGTAGACTCTGAGATGCTCGGGTTGAAGGAAGCTATCTCTAATATTATTGTGTATTTAAGAGCAGGATGGTGTCTTGGTGTTGTCTTGGCGTTGGAGGCTGAGTAATGATAATAATAACAGTAACTAGCATTTGTAGAATGTTGCAAGGTTTGCAAAGTGCTTTACATACGTTATCCCATTTGATCCTCACCACAACCTGGTGGGGTAGGTACAATTATTATTCTCATTTTACAGGAAGTAGTGAGCTTTAAGTGAGCTCAGGTGACTTGTCCAGGGTCACACAGCTAGTCAGTGTCAGAGGCAGGATTCAAATACACATCTTTGTGACTCCAAGCTCAGTGCTCTGAACTGTGCCAACCAAACTCTCAGCAGTAGGCATGGTAATGGAGAGCACTAACCTGTGTATGTAGGAAGCTGATGCTTGTGGAGATGGGACAATAGTGTGAGAGCCAGTGTAGAGCTTGAAAAGATGAATCAAAGGGAAAGCATAGGGGCTGCAGAAAAAACCTGTGAGTCAGAACAGAGTATATGAGGGTGTTTCCAGGAGGTTGGGACCTCTTTTGGCTGGTTTATACATAAGCCTAGAGCTGAAAGAAGGTACCTTGATTTGAGGAAGCGTGGGGAGAGTGAGGGCAAGGGTAAAGGTAGAGCCTGTTATGTACCACCTTAAAGATGGTGTGTGGATGATGGTTCCCAGTGACACCAGTTTAGAAACAATGGCCAGCAACCCTTAGCATATCTGATCCCCTACCAGTTATCTAAGTTGGTATTTTCTGAAATTCTTGGAACCTCTGGGGAAAGTGAGTCTCTGGGGGTCTAAGTGGACCAGAGGAGAGTGAAATCAGCATGAGCAGGAGTGGGTCAGTGACAGTTTTGATTAAAGACAAAGCACTTAACCTCAACCCATCATTGTATATTATGGCAAGTGATGTTTCCTTTTAAATCAGACCTGGGATTTCATTGGTATTGGTAGTTCCCAGGGAGGAAACTATCTCTAACAGTGGTAGATCAGCAATTGCTCCCTAAGATTTAGTCTCAGAGAGTTGTCTTGAGCATTGAGCATTTAAGGAATTTGTCCAGAGTCACACAGCCGGCACATATCAGAGTGGGGGCTTAACCCCAGCCCTTCCTGACCGAAGCCAGCTCACCGTCCACTACAATGACTCTTACTGAGGGTGATTTCCCAAATCAGAGGGTGGGCAGGATTTTTTTTTCCCCTTCTGTCCTTCTCATATGTATTTCTACATGAGAACCAGTTCTGCTCTATGAAGTGATCCATCAAAATCTTTTTTTTTTTGGTGGGTGATGTTATTTCTGATCTGCCAGGAAGTGTTCTCAATATAAGCATTTTCTTCCTGGCTCTCAGTGTCTGTCAGCAAATACCCACAAATTAGGGATATATCCTATGTCTCATCCTTAGGAACAACAAAAACAACTCAGAACATGTTTTCTTTGAAAAATGCTTCCCTCTCCCTGCCTCAAGTCTCTCATGATTGCTGCCTTTCCAGTCTTACATTTTATTCCCTTCCACTTTGTATAATACAACTCTGTTGACCTCCGTGCTGTTCATCATATACCACACTCCAACTTCCACCCCTGTCTCTTTACACTGGCTATTCCCCTGTGCCTGGAATGCTCTCCCTCCTCATCTCTACCTCTTAGTTTCCCTAGATGGCTTTAAGTCATAAATCCTGGTGGATTTATTTATTTACTATTGTTTATTCTCATAGGTGGCCTTTCTCTGTCCCCCAGGTTGATAGTGCCTTCCCTTCTGAGATCACCTTCTATTTACTCATACATCTTGTATGAATCTATTTTTTTACATGTTGTACTCTCCTCTCCCCAAATAGAATGTGAGCTCCTTGAGGACAGGGACTATTTTTGCTGTTCTTCTCATACCCAGTACTTACAGAATACCAGGCATATAATAAGACCTCTCTAAATCTTAACTGGCTGACCAACTGTTAAGCAGTGTCTTCCTTTGAAATCTAATTTCCCATAAAAAGCTTTGCATAATAATCTTTCTCTTGTCTACTCCTCCCAAAACATCTTTGCTATGGACCCTAGGGTCCCAGACACCACAGGGAAGGCTTGGATACCTTATGCTTGTTTGGGGGCACAGCCAATGTGGATTTGGCCACATAACCATATGTGTAGATACTTTTTGTTTGCTGACATGTGTCCAGTGGGCGTTAGGAGTAGGGGGTGATATTGAAGAGTGTAGGAAGAATTCGTGGAAAAATGTACTGTGTGTACAAGGACTAAAAAAATGTGTAAGCTTCTTGTTAGAAAAAAATATTAGTATGATCCTTTAGGTTGTAGGTTGTAGGTAATATATTCAAACTGGTTGATGGTTTTAACTTCCTATTAGATAGTCAAGCCTAATAGCCCATTTAGTCTTTCATAATATGAATATTGATTTTTGGAATAAGAGAGTATAAAAATGTATGAGAGGTGGGACAATATAGGGGATGGAGAAGTGTTCTCAAAGCCAGGATGATCTGGTATCAACTCTTGCCTCTGCTCTAAACTGACTGGGTAGCCCTGGTCAGACTCTCAGTGGTCTAGAGGCAACTCTTTAAGACTATGGTACAGAGGTGACAACATTTATTAGTAGAGGGAATTTCCTTAACTGGGACTTCCCAATGCCAATAAAATACAAGGACCAGTCCCTCCCCTGCCCCATTAGAATGTACTTTCACTGGAGACACAGCAAGGTTTCATGTTTTCTTTGTGTCTTCCTCTCAGAGTAAGGTCTTAATAAGTATTTCTTGGTTGACTGATCTAATTGTTAGCTGTTCTTTTTAAATTCATCTCCCTGTAATATTGACCCATTTGGTTCTTAGTTTTGCAACCAGGAAGAAGGCAGATCTTATCCACTCTTGGTTCCACATGTCAAATATTTTAAGAACATTATCATGTTCCCATTGGACTTTTGAGTAGCACAGTGTAAGTCCTGGAAAGTCCTACCAACCTGGAAAAGAATTCCAATATTTGAAAGCTGGAAGGACCTCGGTGGCCATCTAGTCCAACCCATAGCTAAAAGGAACCCTCACTATAACATACTTGATAAGTAGTCATCTAACTTCTGTCTGAAGGTTTTCAGAGAGGGGAAATCCATTACCTTGTGAGACACTTCATTACATTTTTGGATAGCAATAAGTTTTTTTTTTTTCTGACCTCAATCTTCAATTTACCTCCTTGTGACTTCATGACCTATTTCTCCTGGTTCTGCTATCTGAGGCAAAGCAACGCAAAATTCATCCTTCTTACACAAGACAACTTTGTGTATGGGTCCTTTTAGAGTGGAGCTTTGTAACCTGGGGTCCATGATTTTGCTTTGTAAGTAGTTTGACAACTTTTTTCTATAGAGTTGTTCTCCTTTTGCATCCTATGTATTTTCTTTTATGCAGTTAAAACTGTTATTCTGAAAGGGGTCCATGAGCTTCACCAGATTGCCAAAAGTTCCATGATAACAAAAGAAAAGTTCAAGGATTCCTTGATTTTATATGTGTGTGTGTATGTACATATATATATGTATATATGTGTATATATGTGTATACACACATACTACATATACATATATGCATATTATGTATACATACATACTATGTATACATATGTACATACTATGTGTGTATATATATATATATATATGTACACACTATGTATGTATCTCTAGCCCAAAGACCAGTGTAGTTAATTTAAGAGAGGCTCACCATCATGCTGACCACACAATAATTAATTTTTCAGTCATAATAACTTGCAAGGACTATACGCTAAGCAGAGAAGGAATAGAATCTGCCTCAGTTAAGGGCATAACTACACCATGGGAGTAAACTTACAGACCTGTGAAGTATTACATAGAATCATAGATTTGGAGCTAAAAGGAGTCTCAGAATTAATATCGTCAATAGTCAATAAGTATTTTTTGCGTGCCTACTATGTGCCCGGTACTGTGCCACACACTGGGCATGCCAGTATCTGACTTCATGGATATACCATCACTAACATTTTATAAAATCTGGAAAACATACAAATATGAAAAACAGAGACAGTCCCTGACCTCAAGGAGCTTACAAAGATATTGCTGCTATCAAAATCCCAAAGAAGAGACATATGGCAGCTAGGTGTCAAATATGCTACTGACTTGTGATGATGATGATGATGATATGGGGATGCTGAGCTAATCCAAACTTTTATATATTGCTCTTAAATTTGTAATAACTTATTAGATAGCTCTTAGGGAAAGAACACTAACTTTGCTTATAAGAAAGACACACTACAACTGAAGAACAAAATATAGGTTGTCAAAGTGTATCGTACAGTGCCACTTGTATTGGGGAAAAGCACAAAAGAAAACCCTTTGATATAAAGGTAAAGGTGCTGAAATTGATTTTTAGTACTTTTGGATTGTCACATGCTTTCTAGTTTTAATTTTTGTAGAGATTTTGTTAATAGGCAGTATCATTTTCTAAAAAAGGCTACTAGCTATGCTTTGAAAATACCCAACATTCCTTTAAGTATAATTAGCTAACACTGTCAGACTTAAAGATAGTTTGAAAATTTGTTATGTTCTTATGAAAATTTCTCTAGAAACTTTTACAAAATGTTAGTAATGCTATATCCAAGAAGTCAAACATTGTTATGTCCAAAGATGATGGCTCCAACATAATGGATGTTTGTAGTTTTCATGAAATTCCTATTTAGTTGAAAATTAGCCAAAATTCCCACATGTCCTGGCCCATGGTTGCTTTAAACCTTTCTCTTGTATTTGCTTTGCCTTCAACTATTCTCTACCCACCCTTTTCCCTTTCAGGAAGTTAAAGAAAAGTTTGATGTGTTAATTTTTTAAAATTCTCCAACAGAAAGCCAATAATCAAACAGACCTATTAGGAAGGAGCGAGACCTTGGTTAAATTTTAAGGCTGATTTTTCTATTTCCTGCAGTTACCAGAACTTCAGTAGGAGCCAGATGACCTGTTTAGGAGCATGTTGAAGGTGGAGTTCTTGAATAGGTTGAAACCTCACATAAAAAAGGAGAGCTGAAAATGAATAAGAATAAATAAAAGAGAAAAGATCCAAGAACATATACTCTTATCATCATGCCTTATCCATCATTCAATGGCCAACCTCCCTAGAAGTGTTTTGTGGTTAGGTGTGGGCCACATGGGTTATCAAATTCATCTGGGCTGAGGTGTAAACTTGACTGCTATGGTGGATACTAGAACGGGGAGGAAATATCTGATTAAATTGTTCATGGCTGCTGAGGCAACAGAATGTTACCATAGTGATTGAGATGAAACATGCAAGAAGAGAGATAATTAAATCTAACCCCCATAGTAGTTTGACAGCCCATGCACTGCCAATAGGAAAACTTATCTACGATGTTAAAGATAAAACGCATTTCTCAAGGAAAAGAGCCGTACTCATATTTTGTTGTTCCCTTTTCAAATACATTGCTCCAGGTGAATAATTTGAATGTGTTTGTCTAATAATTCAATACATTTGTGACCTTGGTCTGCAGCTGCCTAAAACTTTTGCTTGCTCGTTGTATCATGGTAACTGTTGACTAAAAACAAAAAAGTCCAGTGTTCATGTGGCTGTGTGTGTGTATGTGTATTTTAACTTCTTGTTAGCTAAAAGTATAGTAAAGCCTAAATTGTCACATTTGAGCTTGGAATTCAATAATATCTAGAACGTGCTGCCCTCTTCAGGAACTAGTGATTAAAAATACTTTGATTTTGCTTATCGATTCAGGAACTTTAATGACAAAATGTATATTCTGGTATCAAAGGTACTGTTTAGAGTCTAATGCTTCTCATGCTCGGGAACTATCATAGAGTGAAAAATAAAATAAATTGATTTTTGGAAGAAGCTGTGACCACTAAAAGTTTTCCAGTAAAACATAAATTTTAATCTAAAAGTTTCAAAGTACCTACATGAAATATAAGTGAGTACTTATTCTAATGGCAGAGTTTCTGTTTTTCCATTCTGAAATGGATTTAGTGTAGGTGGGATAGTAAAGAGAAGAAAATGACTTTTGAGTCAGAGGATCTGGGTTCAAAAGTGACTCTATCACTGGTTACCTACCTGACCTTGGGCAAATAATTTTATTCTTCCATGACTCAATGTCTTCAACTAGAACATAACAGGGTTCTACTCGATGGCCTCAAACGGTCATTCCGGATCTAAATTTATGACCCTATGAATCCTGTAAATTAGGGACTTCTGAGATTTACCATTTAAGTACTAGTTGCAGATATCTACTGAAATATTCAGAATGGATAAAATTATTATTAATATACTTTACACAGATACCCAATTAATATAACACCAATTCATAGCTGAACCCCCAAGTTAAGTCCCTAAGTGAACCCATAATATTGCCAACTTTGTGATTACTTATTGTTGTGGTTTGACTCTTTAGTATGCTTAGTTTATGGAAGCTTTATTCTTTCTACTGTGATTATTCTTTCCATGAAGAAATGCAATGCTTTTTCCATCAGATTTATATAAATTGTTTCATAGGATAATAATAATAGCTGACATTTATATAGTGTTGTAAGGTTTGCAAAGCACTTTATACATGTTCTTTCATTTAATTACCACTACAACCCTGTGAAGTAGGAGCTATTACTAGCCCCATTTTACATATGAGTATGTTGAGGCTTAAAGAAAGCTCAATAGACTTGCCCAGGGTCACATTACCTAGTAAGTGTCTGGGGCAGAATTTGTGCCCAGGTCTTCCTGACTCCAGGCCAGTATACTATCCAGTATGTGACCTCTTTCCTAAAGATCAAAGATTTAGAGCTGGAAAGGGGCCTTCAACTCATCATTTTACAGCTGAGGAAACTGAGGCCCAGGGAGATTAAGTGACTAGCTCAACTCACATAGGTAGTAATGCTCAGAGGTGTTCTGACCACAGAGCTAGTACCTTTTCCTATTGCTTCATTTTCTTTTTTTTAATCTTTCACTTATTTTTAATTTTATTTTTAATTTTCAATATTCATTTCCACAAGATTTTGAGTTACAAATTTTCTCCCTGTGTTTCCCCTACCACTCACCCCAAGATAGGGAGCCGACTGAATACCCCTTATCCCAATTTTCTCTTATATCCTCTCTCCCTCCCCCCGTAACTTTCTAGTAGGAGAATATGGATTTCTATACCCCAGTGCCTATATATCTTATTTCCCAGTTGCATGTAAAAAACAATTTTTTTTTACATTTGTTTTTAAAACTTTGGTTTCCAGATTCTTTCCCTTCTTCCCTCCTCATCCATCCCCACTGGGAAGACAAGCAATTCAATATAGGTTGTACATGTGTAGTTACACAAAACATTTCCATAGTAGTTATATTGTGAAAGATTAACTATATTTCCCTCCATCTTATCCCAACCCCCATTTATTCTATTTTCTACTTTGACCCTTTCCAAAAGTGTTTGCTTTTAACTACCCTCTGCCCCAATCTGCCCTCCTATCTGTCATTCCCCCTCTTATCCCCTTCCCCTCTACTATCCTGTAGGGTAAGATACCCAATTGAGTGTGTATGTTATTCTTTCCTTAAGCCAAATTCAATGAGAGTAAGGTTGACCCATTCCCTTTCACCTTCCTGCTCTTCCCTTCCATTCTTACAGTTTTCTCTTGCCTCTTTTATGAGATAATTTACCCTATTCTATCTCTCCCTTTCTCCTTCTCCCAATGTATTCCTTTCTCACCTCTTAATTTTATTTTTTTAGATACCATCCCTTCCTATTCAACTGATCCTGAGCCATCTATCTATGTATACATGTACACTCGTATACACACACTCACATATGTATTTATACACATGTACACCCTCCTATATATACATATATATGTATGTATGTATGTATACACATACATATATTCCCTTCAACTATCCTCATACTGAGAAAAGTCTCATGAGTTATAATGATCGTTTCTCCATGTAGGAAGGTAAATAGTTAAACTTTAATAAGTTTCTTATGGTTTCTTTTTCCTCTTTACTTTCTTATGCTTCTCTTGCTTTTTGTATTTGAAAGTCAAATTTTCTGTTCAGCCCTGGTTTTTTCATCAAGAATACTTGAAAGTCTTCTATTTCATTGAATGATCATATTTTCCCCTGAAGCATTATACTCAGTTTTTCTGGGTGGGTGATTCTTAGTTTTAATCCTAGCTCCTTTGACCTACAGAATATCATATTCCAAGCCCTTCAATCTCCTAATGTACAAACTGCTTGATCTTGTGTTATCCTGATTGTGTTTCCACAATACTCAAATTGTTTCTTCCTAACAGCTTGTAATATTTTCTCCTTGACCTGGGAACTCTGGAATCTGGCTATAACATTCCTAAGAGTTTTCTTTTTGGGATCTTTTTCAAGAGGTGATTGGCGAATTCTCTCAGTTTCTATTTTGCCCTCTGGTTCTAGAATATTAGGGCAATTTTCCTTGAGAATGTCTTGAAGGATGATTTCTAGGCTCTTTTTCTGATCATGGCTTTCAGGTAGTCCAATAATTTTTAAATTATCTCTCCTGGATCTATTTTCCAGGTGAGTGGTTTTTCCAGTGAGATATTTCACATTGCCTTCTATTTTTTCATTTGTTTGGATCTGTTTTATAGTATCTTTATTTCTCATAAAGCCATTAGCTTCCATTTGCTCCAGTCTCATTTTGAAGGAATTATTTTCTTCAGTGAGTTTTTGAAATTTTTTTTCCATCTGGCCAGTTTGGCCTTTTAAGGCATTCTTCTTCTCATTGGCTTTTTGGGCCTCTTTTGCCATTTGAATTAGTCTATTTTTTAAGGTGTTATTTTCTTCAGTATTTTTTGGGTCTCCTTTAGTAGGCTGTTGACTCACTTTTCATGATTTTCTTGCATCATTCTCATTTCTCTTCCCAATTTTCCCTCCACTTCTCTTACTTGATTTTCAAAATCCTTCTTGAGCTCCTCCATGGCCTGGGACCAATTCATATTTTTCTTGGAAGCTTTTGATGCAGGAGTTTTGACTTTGTTGTCTTCTTCTGGTTCCATGTTTTGATCCTTTTTGTCCTCAATAAAGGATTCTATGGTCTGATTGTGCCTCCTCTGCTTGTTCATCTTGCCAGGCAGTAACTTGACTTTTGAGCTCTTTGCCATGGTAGAACTCTGCTTCCAGTGTGCAGAGAGCTGTGTCCCAAATTGCTGGGGTCTTCACAAATGTTGTCTGAGGAGGGCACCCTCCAGCCTCTACAAGCTCTGGCACACTGGCCACACAGCCCAGGACCACCACCCAAGACTATGACTGAGATCCAAGCAGGTCAAAGCAAGAGTGATTACTATCTGGATGGTCACTTGGGCTCCCTACAATTTGCAGGCCAGGAGCTCTGGAGGCAGCCATGGGGCAGCTGCTGCAGCCACTGTGCCTCCACCACCTCTCGCCCCAGTGGCAAGAGCCAGACCCACTCTTCTATCCCTCAGTTCCAACATTTCCCCACTGACCTTTTACTTTCTCTTTGGTGTTTATGGGTTTAGAAGTCTGGAAACTACCACAGCTGCTGTGGTGGTTTCTCCTAAAGTCTGCTCTGGCCAGTATGTGCTGCACATGTGGGACCAAGCTCGGTTCCCAGCTCAATGTGATAGCCCCTTCCTATTATTCTGCCAGGTTCCCTTCAGTGGGAGATTTGTTTCTCTCTGTCACTTTGTGGGTTATGTAGCTCTAAAAATTGTTTAGTGTCATATTTTATAGGCATTTGGAGGTAATTGGAGTGGGAGCTTAAGCAAGTTCCTGCTTTTACTCTGCCATCTTGGCTCCAACCCCTCATTGTTTCATTTTTCAAAACTTGTTTTTTAAAAAGTATTGGTCTTTGAGATGAATAATATGGGAAGTAAAATATTTACCTCCCTGTTAAGTTAATACCACATGGATCTACAATTTTGCCACCATAGGAACTTACTTCCTCTGCCATGAGGATTATAATAGTTATTAGAAGACTTAACACAGAGTTAGGTAGGGATTCTTGAGCTTCAGTGAGGCTAACACTTACCAATGTTCACCTAGCTAGTCAGAAGTAGGATTTGAACCCAGATCTTGCTCCCTCTGAGGATGAAATTCTATCTCCAATGTAACTTATTCTATTATATATGAGACTAGACCTGTGATTTCATTAATGTAAGGGAATCTCCAAAAAAAAGCTTCTAATACCACTTCAGATATGAACCTCCTCTGAAATTTATAGTCTTTTGAGAAGTTAAATGTCTTGCTGTGGAGTACATAGGCATTGTGGTCTCAGAGTTGGGATGTAGAACCCAGCTTTTCATGACTTGAAGACCAGCTTTCTATCCACTAACACATGACACCTCTCTACTAGTTAATATGTTTTATTTATGGCATTGAGGTACAATTGAATTGGGAAGGGTTTTCAGGGGACACTCTAACTTCAATACTATTTGGACACCTTTTAAGATGTTATTTTTTTATTTTACCATAATTCTAACTCATTAAAAAAAATTCAACTCACTTAAAATGTCTTTCCAGACTTCAGAAATGTGAAAGAATGAGGGGCACTGCATCTTCACTACTTAACACAAATGAAGAATCTCATATTATTATTATTATTATTATGCTAAAAAAAGGGGAAGTCCTCACACTTATATTTGTTTCTCAGATTGGCTGCTGACTTCCTGCTGGGAAGATTCCTGTTTAGCCTCATAATTTAACTTTACCAAAAATTGTTTATTGCTGACTTCATGAAGATATCATGAACCCTACAAAATCCCACAATTAATAACCACTGTACCTTCTGTATCCCTGGCAAATTGTTCCTGAACTGAAAGCATTATAAAAATTTAAGAGAGAGCAGTCTTCAAAGCCAGGATAGATCTAACTTCAAACCCTACTTCTGACGTATACTTGCTTTGTGATGCTGGGCAAGTCATTATCCCCTCAGCCTTAGACAACTCTCTAGAGCTGTATGTTTCAGAGAAGGTTCTTTATTGCAGAATTGCTTCACTTGTGAGTTCCTTACACTAAAGAAATCACAAGACCAGTCCCTATCCCTACACAAATTTATCAAAAAACATTCCCTTAATCTTGTACTCTCACCATTTCCAAGAAAATTATTTTCTCCTCCTATTTTCAAAAGCACCCATTGAAACTCTTCCTTAATCTGTAGTTCAAGATCTTAGCCAGATAAAATGTCCTACAGCAAGAAATATTAGGATACCTACTGTCCCAGCCCCTGGAACATGTGCTCTAGTCTACATTAAAATCCTGATTTGTGTTTTCTACGATAGATTTGTTTCATTTTTGTTTTGCTGCTGATGCATTGTATATGGCAGGTAGGATCCCTGTGGATGAAGGTATAATAACTAATAAAATTTTCTTTGCTTTCCAGGGTATTTGTGGCATAGTGATAAATTTCATCTTTTCTGGAATGGTAAGTAAAGCTTTTTCTATATTTGATAGTACTGAACACAAAGGAGAGAGTGAATTGATACTTAAACAAAAAAAAAGAAACCTAAATGAATACAGCCTGATAATTATAAGGGGGCTCATATATACATAAACATATGAATACTGTATTCAAGACTTGTAAGCAAGCCAAAAATTCTTACAAACTGTTCTGATTCCTTCAAAAGGAGCATAAGGACTTTCTTTCCCTGTTGGATTACATATGAACCTAGGGTGTTCCACATTGTGTTTCTGGCATAATTTATTTTAATATATACGCAGACATACACATAAATATGGTTTACATTCTATGAATAGAGGGGGAAAGTGTATCTTTGGTACCTATTGTTGAGTAGGGGAGTAAAAGCAAGAATTCTATGGAATTTTTACTGTTGCATAAAAAAAAACCAAAACTGATCCTTATTTATGTTTGACAGGGGCTTTACTGAATCTGTGAATTTCAAATTGTTTATTTTCCAAAAGCATGTATCATAACTTCTGAACAAACTAGCTTCTGTGATATTTTTATTTAAAAACATAGTTTTAGTCATCTTTCTAGGTGTTTTTTTATGACTGAAAAAGGCAATGTTTATTTTTAGTCCTGATCATAACATCTTTACAATCAAATAAAAATAAAAATTCATCATGTTGGATAGAGAAAGGTCATTGTAAAATTATATGTCTCAGCAAGCAACTCTTGAATCCTTTGAATGTGTAGTTATGAAGGGATGTTTGCTGAGCAATACTTTGGTCTTTTCCCTGCAAAATAAATAATAATGTCTTCATAAAAATTCATTTTGAAATGAATCAATCAATAACCATAGCTACTATTATAATATTATAGAGATAGATTTGTGTGTATATCTCTATATAGTTAAACACACAAATCTTACTCTATTCTATTGAAAAATAGTTCTTATTTTCTGTGTGTATATATGTATACACATGTACACATATACACACACATATGGAGACAGACAGACTAACTGGGAGGTAGTTACTTACTGTAAGAAGAGCTAGGAAGATGCACAGGCAGGTCCTGTTTCTGAAATAAACCATGTAACCCTTGGCATAATTACCTTCTCAGGGCTCTAGGCTCCAGAAGATGCATAGTGTTCACTAAGATGCTATATTCCACTGGTACCCTTAGTGCCCTCACCTAGGATTTCCCTATACCAATGAAATCACAGGTCCATCCTTGTCTCTATCTTCCCAGGAAAAAGAAGTATTTGGCACCAAATACAGATCTAAAGGATTCTTACGTTGTAGTGCCTGTCACAGTTGTAATACCTTGCAGTCCATCTCAGAAAGAGCCCTTCATCTCCTTTTCAGAGACTACTCTGAGCTCCAGTGTACAAATGCATAAAACAATGGATTTCCAAAATGAGCATAAAGCTGAGAGTCATATTTCTTTAGTACAAAACAGAAGCATTTCTAGAATTCAAGAAAACCTGTTGAAAAAAACCACACACTTTCATATATATATATATATATATGTATATATATGTATGTATACATGTATGTATGTGTATATATATATCTCTATATATATACATGTACATATACATATATACACACACTCACTTTTTAAATTAAAATAAGGTTTTGAGGTAGTGCTTTGGTTTCTATTTCCTAAGGTGAGGAACTTGACTTTAGAAGACTTTTTCTTTTGTTCCTTTTTTTTTTTTTAAACAAAGAAAGAAAGGAAAAAAAAAACTCGAGAGGGTCAAAACCTGCAGGTGAATCTGTTTTGAACTCATTCTTTCAACAAGTAGATCAAGCTAGTGGGTAATAGTTTAAAAAAAAAACCTTTTGGTGAACTCTACAGGGCATTTTCCCCTGCCTGCCAGCAAATAGACGTCCCAGAAACACTGATGTCAAGAACTCTTTTAGAGTCCAAGGTGAAAAGAAAACAAAATGTAACCTAAAAACCCAAGAGGATGCTAGTCCCAGAATGTATCTTAACCTTGCCCAAGTCTTCAGAATAAATTGGGGTTTTTAGGGATTTTAATAAAAAAATGAACATCACAAAATCATAAAATACTAGCATTGGGAGAGATCAAAGAATGATGTACCTTTGGAAGGGTCCTCAGCAGCTATTCAGTTCAGCCCATATCTGAAAAGAGTCCCCATTATAATAAACCCAACAAGTGGCCATTCAGCCTCTGCTCAAAGACCTCTAAGGAGCAGGAATTCATCCCATCTCGAGGCACACCATTACACCTTTGGATGGCTCTAACTGTTAAGAAGTTTTTCCTGCCATCAAATCTAAATTTGTCCCTTTGTAGTTACTTGGTGGTTCATTGCTCTGGCCCTTCAGGGTCAGAAAAAATAAAAATCTAATCCCACTTCCACATGAATTATTGAAGAAACTGGTCATTCTCTACCACCACTCCATCCTCCACCCTTCTTTTTTTCATGATCAATAGTCCCTAGTTCCTTCAAACAATCTTCAGCTCCTTGTGAGTAGGGATTATTTTGTCTTCCCATCCTCGGTGCCCAGGATAGTGCCTAGCACATATTAGGCACTTACTCAATACCCATTGATTGACTAATGCACTTGAGGCCTTATACCATTCTGGTTGCTCCCCAGTTTACCAATTCTCTTCTTAAACTATGGTGCCCAGAATAAAACACTGCTGGATGACCTAATCTCCTCCATAACAAAGAGGACATTTGGTCATCCAGGTTTTGTTTGTGAGTCCTCCAATGAAAGAAAGCCCACAACCTTCCAAGAGAGCTAATTCCATATTTCTATTACTCTACTTGTTAGGAAGGTTCTCTTAAAGAAATTGGTTTATAAACAATTCGTTAATAATCAGAATTTAGTGTAAAGGCCAAATACTTAACTTATACAATGCCTTATTATCTAGCAATTTTAACTACCGATAGCATAGCTAAGAAGGTGGAAACCCCAGAGGCCTCTGAACAGTCAAAACTGATGTAATAAAGTCCATGTAGCTCATGCCTATAGACTTTTCTCATGGGTGATCCCTTTAAGTCTTTCTCAGGGCCTATTCATTTTTATTTGACATACAGTTCTAACAGGATTGCTTTTCTGTTTTCTGTGGTCCATAGCAGATTAGAAGCAGCAAATTAAAAGTGGGAAAAGAAGAGACAGAGAAATATTTCTGGTGGCAGGTATGCAGTCAATACAAAGAAATGACAGAGGATGTTGAGGGATTTTAGGACTATATATTGTTTCACAGAAGGCACTAGAGATTTGGGACTCCAGCTTCTAATAGGAAACACCAACTACTACATCACTGTAAGACAGGTAAACACAGGAGGACTGTTAACAGGTATCCTAGCATTGGTTCCCTCTTGATCCAGGCAGACAGGAAGACAGCTTCAAAGGGGCTAAATAAGCTTGCTTACTTTATTCTAGTTTATTCTTCTCAAGAAGGGTTGCTGATAATGAGAGCACCAACTCCTACAGCATTCTCTGATCACCCTTTCACAAGGGCGGGCAAGAGGGGGAGCAACTATCCCTATGTCTCAATGGGGTCGATTGAGACAGACATAGCTTGTGAACTCCCCTAAATACCCTCAATTCTCAGAGAGACACACTCAGCATTACACTGTCATACTCCCCACTCACTGACCAGCGTCCACTTAATTTATAGGGCAATAAACAAACAAGGCATTTTGCCAACATTAAGTACACAGGTTAACTTTGGCAATATTGTCATTCAGTGTAAGCATAGTAAATATTGCATCATGTCATCCCTTTATCTCACTGCGCAAGTGTGGTGGGGAGATGTTTACAAGTCATAAGCCTGGGAAATATTATCTAACACCAGGGAACTAGGGATTGTTATGGCTATGGATCCTGGAAAACTAAACTCTAAGAAAGAATAACAAAATCCTCTTTATGTCCAGAGATTTAGAGCTGGAAGAGACTTGAAAAGTCATCCAGTGCTCACCTGTCATTTTACAAACGAGAAAATGGAAGTCCAGCTAGGTGAGATGACTTACCCAAAGTCTCTCAGATAGCAAGTGGCAGAGGTGGAATTCAAAGCCACATCCTCTGATTCTAATGTGCTGCTCTTTTCAATATAACATCCTGACTCTAGAATGGAGGGGAGTGAGAAAGGGGGAGAAAGAGAGGAAGAGAGAGAGAAACAAAATAAAACAAACCTTCCTGGAAAACAGATAATAAAACATGCCTCCGTAAAGAGTTGGAAGGAATGTGGGGCCAAAATGTTGCATACATTGTCAGAGATGGTCAGCAAAAGTTGATATTTGATTAATTGTTTTTCTTTGTTACAAAGGAGAATTTGGTACTGGTGGGGGAGGGGTATATCTGAGGGTGACTGATGCGGAAAAAAAAAAACATCACAAAACTTAAAAAAACACAACCAAATAAAGAAATCACAGAAGTGTGGAGCCATGTACGATAGAGACTGAAAGCCCTCCCTACTTCAGTGCCCTCTGTGGACATTGCTCTAATTTATACAGCACAGTACCATAATTGAGGGATTTAGCATAGCAAAAAGAGAATTGGACTGTTAAGGAGGAGATGGCTTCTGATCTTGCTCTACCACTCTCTAAGAGTTGCATAAGTTGTTGTACTTAGGGGCAGGTAGGTGGTACAACTGACTGGAGTCAGGAGGACCTGAGTTCAAATCCAGCCTCAGACACTTACTAACAGTGTGACCCTGGGCAAGTCACTTAATCCCAAGTCTCCAAAAAGCCCAAACCAAATAAAAAATAAACTGCTGGACTTCCCTAAAAAATCTAATTTTTCCTTTTCTATAACATGAGGGAGTTGACCCGGATTGGATGATCTCTGGGTTCCTTCCTGCACTAAAATAATGATTCTTAGATAAAATATATGGCCCTGAGTGATTAGGAACAGATCCCACTATGATCATTATATTCTGTTTAAGAAAGCAGAGAAACAAGGTAATGTTTTGGTTTTTTTTAAATAAGTTTTATTTAAAATAAGATTATTTTACATCATAATCATTCCTGTTCATTACTATCACCTTTAATACCCCATCATACTTCCAGAATTGTAACAAAGAAAAGAGGTTAAACACAGACAATCAATAGGGTGACTGTCTGACAGAGAGTATGTAGCATTATTCCCCTGTACGTCCCCACCTCTCTGCTGAAAGAAAAGTTCTCCAGGTCCCAAAGCAGTCATTACAATCTTTCAGAGTCTGGCTTACTGTCAGTGATTTTTTTAAAAACTCCTTTTATAGTGGTAATGTATTTTAGTAAGCTTTTCATAAAAGTAAAATTAGAAAAGTAAAGTGTGCATTTCAATTATTTTAAAATTTCACTTGTATGAAAGAGACCATATAGGATACATAAATATGGGGTTACTGTATGTAGATTTTTGTCAGTTTGGATGCTATGGCCCTATTTACATTCATAAATTCATCTAATTCATCCAATAAATATTTTTGAGGGCCTATTATGCACAAAGATATCTTTACAAAGAAAAATAAAACATAATTCCCCCTTCTGCCCTTATTGAATATAAGGATTGACCCTTTTCCCCTTTGGTCTGTTTCAAGGGACACAACTCTGAGTCTTCTGGAGCCATAGGAGGTTTAAATGTCTCGGCATCTGCTTTATGATCTCCTCCTCCTCTGATTGCCTAGTCTTAACCTGATCTCATCTGACTTCGTCAGCTCAGTAGGCTTAGACTCAGTTAGTCCTTGGCTAGGAGCCTGCCTGGAAAGAGAGAGACATCTCCTGCCTTTGGGAAGCTTTGGGTATAGTTGGAAGATCATTGGCTGGGGTCTTTGGGTCTTGGGTCAAATTCACCTCTGATGCTTCCTATCTGTGTGACTTTAGGTCAGACATGTACCCTGTCTGGGCCCCAGTTTTCTCATCTTTAAAATGAAAGGGTTGAATCAGGTGACCTTTGAGGTTCCATCCAGATCTATATTTGTGATCCTACATTTTTCAAACATTTTTCCTGGTCTTCTCCACTGCATTTATCATATTTTCTTATAGCATAGTTATAAGTAGATGTCCCTTTTTCCTTTCTAGTTTGTAAGCTTTCTGAAAGCAAGGTCTGTGCCACATTCATCTTTTCGACCCCTAGTGACTAGTGAAAAACTAGTGTTCTGCTTTTTTTGGCTTTTTGGAGGAGGGAGGGCAGGGTAATTGGGGGTAAGTGATTTGCCCAAGGTCATGCATTTAGCAAGTGTGTCAAGTGTCTGAGGCTGGATTTGAAATGCAGGTTTACAGAGTGAAGTTTGTTCTTCACATGAGTTTTGTCAGCTAGCTAATGAAGATTTTGAGACAATGATCAGATTACTTATTACCTGTTTTCCATGAGTAGATATTTTTTCTTTCTGATGTAGCACTTTAAAAACCCGGGAGAGGCTAGAGCTACAGTGCAGTGTGATCTGAATTCGCAATTCAGAGTCTTCATATATCATTGTTCATGTACATCTATCAATGAGTCCCTATTGCCCCTAGGATAAAATACCAAGTCCTCAGTACTAGCTCTACAAATGCCCTTCATGATCTGGCTCCTGTTTTTCCAGGCTGATTTGATGTTATTCCTTTTCATGCCCACTCCATCCCAGTCAAATGATCCCCTCACTAGCTGTTCTCCATAAATGGTATTCTTGTGCCTTTGCATAATTGTCCCCAAATGGAGCATTTGCTCTTCTCTTACCTGTTTTGAAGAATTCCTAGCTTTCTTCAGGTGCCACCTCCTGATCCTTGGATTCATTCATTCATTCTCTCTCCCTCTCTCTCTCTCTCTCTCTCTCTCTCTCTCTCTCTCTCTCTCCCTCTCTCTCTCCCCCCCCTCTCTCTCTCCTTTTGTATTTGTTTCACATTTCTCCATTTGTGTGCATGCCATAGACCATTCCCCTCCAGTAAACCTCAAGTTTTGTGAGTTCAGGGATAGTTTTTGTCTTTCGTTAGTTTTTTTTTTTGGTCTTCGTAGCCCCAGAGTTCTCGTACATAGTAGGAACTTAAAGAATGTTTGTTGAAAATGTGGAATCTATTTGAAATCAAACTTTTTAAATTGCGACTATCCTCCCCATTGTTAGATTTTCTCAAAGAATAGTGATAAAATGCTAGAAGTCGAAAGAAAAGCAAATCACTCAGTGTAATTAATCTACACTTTAACAGAGTAGACTCCCCTGCTCATTCCCAACTCTGGCTGTGCTTAATGAATAAAGATTAAAAGCACATTACTATGAATAGTCACAACATCTAGCCTTCAATCAAAAAAAAATCTTTTCCCTGTATATGTTAATAAATGATTTGTTACTTTAACAAATTAATGACAAAAAATATGTACTGGATTTCACTAAACCCATAGCCCACTTCGTCGTTTACTTTTAAAATTTAATTCCATAAATGTTTTCCATCTACTGCATGTCAATTTTTAGGTCAGATGACAGTCATGTAAAAGAATGGTTAATAACACAGCAGAGTGATTACTGTTCCCTTTAAAAAAAAAAGAAAAGATAAACAGAGTCCTCTATTTTTCCTTCAATTAAAACTCCATGCAATTATTCTTGTAGATTATAGATCTCTTTGGGGACTTGGGGTTTCATACAACTTTTTGGTTCATTTCACAGGAATAATATTCATCTTAATTAGCAAAAACAATTGATGGGCTTTTTACAAGAGGGAGTTCACTCTGCACACTGATTATCACCACTAGATTATCCTGATAACGGAAAAGTTCCTGCTTTTCCAGCAGTTTGTTGAATATGTTATCTTGTGTAGTCACTGCTTTGTTAAGGACAGGATGGCTTTCTTGATGAGTGGCTGACCCATTTTGTCTAGCATCCTAACATCACTAGGCATGGTGCCAAGTTGGCTTCTGTAACTATTTCTAACTATGTTATGTTGAAGATCCGACTATGTAAATCACAATTATTAAACAAAAAGACATCACTGATTTGAGACTGAAATGTATTACCTAGCTTACAAGGTCAAGATACTTGTTTTCTTCATTTGTTCAAATGAAATTGAGTCAGGAGTGGTCAACAGTGATGGAAAGGGAAATTTTTAACTTTTAACTTAGATTTTGATGAAACATAAAATACCTTTTTTTTCCCCTACTATGTTAAGTTTTTACAGTATGACACAGTCTTGGTGTTTAAATTAGAATAGTATAGCTAAGTAGAAACAAAAATACTACGAAGTACATTGACATTTAAAAAAAGATTCCATTTGAGTGATGTTTATGAAGCCCCTACTGTGTGCTTGGCACTCTGCTGGGAGGTAGAGATGCAAAGACAAAGCTGCTCTCACCCAAAAGAAGCTAACATTTTACTGGCAGGATAGCGGATTGGGGGGAGATAACACAGACAGAAATGATGTAAAATGTATATGAAATAATAGTAATAATAACAATGGAGGAAGGGAACTTTTATTATTATTATTATTTTCTTTTTGGAGGGGGGAGGGCAATTGGGGTTAAGTGACTTGTCCAAGGTCACATGGCTGGTAAGTGTTAAGTGTCTGATGCTGGATTTGAATTCAGGTCCTCCTGACTCCAGGGCCAGTGCTCTATTCACTGTACCACCTAGCCGCCCTGGAACATTTATTATTAAGCACCTACTGGGTACTATGTACCATGCTAAGTGCTTAACAGATATTATCTCATTTGACCCTCCCAGCAATTCTGTGTGGTAGGTACTATTATTATTATACCCATTTTATAGGAGAGGAAACTGAGGCAGGCTGAGGTTACTTGTCTTGTCTGAGGCCATAGTGTCTGAAGCCCTATCTGAACTCAGGTCTTCCTGATTCCAGGTCCAGCATTCCATCCACTGTACCAGATAGCGACTTAATAATGATGATGATGATGATGATGAAACTAGCATTTTTATAGTGATTTAAGATTTGCAACATATTATTATTCCCATTATACAGATAAGAGAAATTAATTAAAACAATAAAAACTCATTTAAATGGGGAGAAGGGAATATTCATTTGTGAAGTGCCTACTGCTTGTACTAAGCACTTTACAAATATCATCTAATTTGATTTTCAAAATAACCATAAGTGCTGTTAGGATCCCCATTTTATAGCTGAAGAATCTGAGGCAGATTAGAGGTTAAGTGACTTGCCCAGGGTCTAGTTAGTGTCTGGGACTAGATTTGAACTCAGGTCTTTTGAAGACAATGCTAACAACTGGGAGACTCAGAAGTAACTCTCATGTAGGAAGTGGCATCTGAGCTGGGCCTTGAAGGATCAGACACTCTGTGAAAACATTTCAGATGAAAAGGACAACGAAAAGGCAGATTTGCTTGTAGGCTAAAGCTAGAGAGTAGAATTGTAGAGAAAGACAAAATCATGAAAATAAAAAAAACCTTAGTGGTAATTTCATACAGAGTCCGAATCTAATATTCTCTACAGAGTACAATCTGTTTACTTTTGGATATCATTTTGGAAAAGGGTACATAGTGTTATAAGAACATCAAATACTCATCGGAATGGTGAGATTTGAATGGATGTTGGATCGAAAGTCTACAGTGCTTTTGCACATATTGAGGGTGTCTCTCAACAGTCATTCCTGAGTATTTGGGCTTTCTTCTCCCTCTTATAAAAGATGGAAAGATCCAAGAAATAGTTCTGGCTGCCCTTTCCCACCCTCATACCCCCTTTCCCCTCCTTGTCCAACAACCCATCTTACAAGTACTAGGGGCTATGTTAACTTTCTCTCCTTAATTATGCCCAAACGATCTCTCCTCCTGAGGGGCCCCATGAAGTGCCGATTCTATAATACAAAACTTTCATGGATGAACTTCTAGAAATAGCGTGCTTTTGATCCTTCTAATTCCTCCCCACCTACTGCAGAGTTAGCTTCTTTCCCTAATATTGAAGTGAAGCTAGTCTCTCAATTAAGTGTCAACTGTCATACTTTAAAAAAAAAAAATGTTTCAGACACTGGGGATATAAATTAAAAGGTGAATCAGTTATTATCTTTAAGGAGTTTATATTCTATTAGGGGAATATAACGTAAACAGACAAACAAAGTCACAATATATGCAAAATAAATAATTTATTTATATATTGCTTTAAGATTAGCAACATGCTACATTTTACCTATATTGTCATTTGATCCTCACAGCAATCCTGAGGGGGGGTTCATGATCACCCCATTTTATAGATGAGAAAACTGAGACTAAGAGAGGTTGAGACTTGCCCTGGGATTACAGAGGTGGCTGTGTTCTAAAGCAGGATTCAAACTCAGGTCTTCCTGATTTGGATTCTGTCCACTATGCCGCCTCAAAGCACAGTGATTTAAAGGTGCTGGCTATTGGGAAAGACCTTTTGAAGGAGGAAACATTTGAACCGGGGATCCAAGCCAGAGCAGCATGGAGGTGGGAAATGAGAAGTCATGTCTAGGGAAGAGTGAGTTGGCCAGTTTGCATGACAGCAGTCCTGTGTCAGGTGGAATGTGGAGAGGCAGGTTGGAGCCACTGTGTAAAGCTTTTAAATGACAGAGTGGTTTGCATTTTGTCCTAAAGGCAATGGGGAGCTATGGAAACTTCTTAGCAGCAGGACATGATCAAACCTGTGCTTTAGAACATAAATTCAGTATCTGTATGGAGAATGGATTGTAAAAGAGAGAAACTGGAAGCAGGAGACTAATTAAGAAGTTGTTTTAATAGTCAGGGCAAGAGGTGATGAGGGCCTGTACTGCAGCTGTTGGGGGTTAATAAAAGGAGTTTGTAAACTTGTTTGTAAACAGCAGAGAAGGAGCTGGTTGGATAAGGAGAGAGAAGGATGATTCAGGACTGTGGAGGGGATGAAATGGGTTGGATCAGGGACACAAAGAGAGGAGTTGGCAATGATGAGAAGATCCAATTGATGCCCATTATTGGAGTGAAGAAGGAGCAGATAGATGGGAGATGGTTTTGAGATGATATGAAGGGATTTTGGTGGAACAGGTGGAACAGGAACTCTGCTCCTGAGAAGAAAGGGGAGGTGGTGCTGTAATTGGCTTGAGAAGGGAAGGTTTACTGTGGGTGGTCTGATAGAAAGTCCTTCAGGGAGGAGTAAAAGGACCCTGCTGAGATTGCCTAACCAATTGATAGTAGACCTAGTTAGCACCTGAGCAAGGTTAGAGAAATTGGATGGAGGGAGTAATCCGAGATGGAGGTCTGGAAACGGAAGAACAGTGATGGGACTAGGGAAAAGGGATTGAAGTTTCAAGGAGAGTGTCAATTTAAATTGGCTCGTTAAAGGACAGAAAGTAAAGAGGAAACAGGGGTGGGGGTCTGGGAAAACAGGGAGGAGAGGAATGATTATTAGACAGAAAATGGCTTTAGGAATGCGAAGTAGGTAGCGCTGAATGGTCAGGAGATGATCAGATACAGACAATTCAGAATTATGGATTTGTGGGAGTTGATCACTCATGAGTTAGCATTTATATTTATGTGCTAGGCAGTGTGCTAAGTGCTGGTGATGGATTATTGTAAGATTAAGAGCATGACCATCCCTGTATGTAACTTCAACAGAGTAAACGTCCAGGTCAGAGAGGTTGAGGAAGCTGATAAATTAGGCAGGGCAGGGGGTGCTGTGGGTGGGAAGAGAATTAACTTGTAAGTTGATATCCTTAAGTACAGGGGCAGTGTTTGGGGGTGAAATCTAATAATATTTTGTCAGCTCTTAGGCTCCTTGACCTTTCTAAATCATTGCACATCCTTTCTTCTTGATTCCCCCTCTCCTTTGGTGTCTTGACCCTGCTTTCTCTTGGTCCTCCTAATATGTTTCCTACATGCAATCTGAAGTCTTCTCTCTTTCTCTCTCTCTCTCTCCCTCTCCCTCTCCCCTCTTTCTTCTCCTATGACCAAAGTTTAAGTGTTTTCCAAGGCTTCCTCAAGTCCTAGGAGCTCTTCTTACTTTCATTGCAGTCACTTAGCTTCCTCTAAAATTATTCTAAAGTCCCTATTTCTGCCCAATTGATCAACCAGTCCATCGATTGATCGATCACTAGGTATTTATGAAGTGCCTTTATGTGCCCGGTTGTATTCTGGGTGCTGGGGACACAAGTACAAAAAAAAAAAAAATGGAGTAATCTCTACTTGCAAGCAACTTCTGTTCTGATGAAGAAGACCACAAGGACATATATAAATATACACAGAATATACATATAAGGAGAAGAAAAACAATTGAAGATGCAATGCCATGTGGAAAGCAGGGCACTAACAGTTGGGGGGAATCAGGAAAGGCTTCATGTAGAAGGTCATGCTTTGGTTTCATATTAAATGAAGAAATGGTAGAAAGGGGGAAATACATAGACTATTTTTTCTTAAGGTAAAGTAATTAGCAAAGGAGAGCTGGAACTTTTGTAGCAATATATATTTTTCATAAATAAAAGTCTGCCATTTGTTTAAAGGAAGTGTCAACACTTTGGGTGGTTTCATTTTTATTTTTGGAAGGAGGAGGGAAGGCAATTGGGGTTAAGTGACATGCCCAAGGTCACACAGCTAGTAAGTGTCAAGTATCTGAGGTCACATTTGAACTCGGGTCCTCCTGACTCCAGGGCTAGTGCTCTATTCACTGTGCCACCTAGCTGCCCCAGTGTCTATAGTGTTAAATTGCATCTACTCTCTAGGATATTTTTTTAAAATGGGAAGACCAAATAATACAGTTTGAATTTAACTAAGAGATCATGTTTGTTTTGAATCGCGGTTTGCGATAGGGACGAAACCAGAATTTAATGACACGAGAAACTCCTAGGTAAAGAAACTATCTTTATCAATGAAGATCAGCATCTTCTTGGTTACTTATATAGTCTGTTAGTGGTTTGCCTTGAGTACTGAGTGGTTTAGAAAATTGCCCAGGGTGACACAGCCATATGTATCAGAGGTGAAACTTGAACCCAGGTCTTCTTGGGCAGCTTTTTATACACTGTGCCATGATGTTTCTCTTCATCCCAGATACACACACACACACACACATACACACACACACACACACACACACACTAATACACACATATACGTGCATTTAGGTGTGTGGACTAGGGTAGAGACCTTATATATTTAAATACTGAAACATATTAAAACAGATAATAAATGTAAATGCATAAAAGATTTGAGTAAACATAAAAATATTTAAAGCATCTCAGAATGTCAACCAGAATTGATAAAATTAACTCAATGATAGAAGCTATTTTCCTGTGAATACTGTAAGATAGAAATAGTATGTAATCAAAAAATGATTAGCTTTAAACTGGTACAGATACTGAGTTTTTTTTAAAGAAGTCCCTGTTTATTCTTTTTAGAGAGTTGAACGTATCAGATGTCAAGCTTATGTCTTTTTCTTGGTCAAGTGAATTTACCCTTTCTTCCACTTGGTGGGGGGAGGGGGAAATCCATGGACTTTATTATTATTTTTTTCTTAAGATAAGGGGACTAATTAGCAAGGAAAGGACGAACTCTTATTGTAATCTATATTTTTCACAAATAAAAGTTCTGAGACTTCTTTAAAGGAAGTGTCAAGTACTTTAGGGTTGGTGATATTTCAAAAAGCCAGGGCAAAGTGATTTCAGATGGTGTTTGCCAAAAGCTTGACTACACAAAATTGCTTATTTTTAGCAAGAGTTGAGAGCAAATTATTGGAGCCCTGGTATGGCTTTGCTTATTAAATGCTTATTAAATACCACGAAAGCCAGTTTCACAATGTAAAATACGTGTTCTGGCAGAATTGAAAGGGTTATTGGAAAATAGATTCGAACATTGCAGGATAGACCCAGAGTAAGTTAATTAACCTAAATTAATCAGATAAAAGTCCAATTTATCTGAGTCATCTGTCACATCATTTTCACTTTAATCTGGGAGGAGAGGGAGCGGGAAGGAGAGGGTTTTTTTTTTTTTTTAGAAATATACATCCTAATATGCATTTGTAGAAGCTTATGTTTTTACACTTCAGAATAGCTTTGCTCGATGCACAGACAAAAATAAAAAAATGCCACCATTAGGCATGTTTGTGACCTTGAACAAGTTTATCAACCTTTCTGGGCCTCAGTTTCCCCATTAGTAAGAAGAAGTGATGAGACTACGTCATTGCTAAGGTCCTTACCAGCTCTAAATACCATCCTTTGATTTCATGATTCCTACATCTGGTTTCTAGGTTATATGTGACAGTTATTTTACCGTAATAATTTCCCTTAAAATGAATGGTTTTTTCTTCTATAATCACTAAATGAAATCTGCCTCTGTTAAGGATACGACCTTTTATATGTAATGTTGATTTGGGGCGTTTCTGTAATAAGGTAACATGCTCAGAAATACAGTAAATACAGAAGCCAACAAGGTCAAGTTCCAAATTTCCTCTGTGTATGTAAGAGCAATAACCGACGTTAATATAGTGCTTGAAGATTTGCAAAGCAGTTCATATACATGATATAATTTGATCCTCTACAATCCTGTGAGATGCACTCAGTAGATGTTATTAGCCAAAGTTTGCTGATAAGGAAACAGAGCCTCAAAAAGGGTAAAGGACGGGCCTGTGGTCACATAACTGATAAGTCCAAAGGCAGGATTAAAACCCAAGTGTCTGCTGCCTCAGAGTCCAGTCTCTCTCTCTCTTTCCCTCCCTCCCTTGCTCTCTCTCCTTTCTTTGTTCTCTCTTTCACTCATTCTCTTTTCTGTCTCTTCTCTTTCTCTTTTTCACTGATTTTCTCTTTCTCTTTCTTTTCACTCATTTCTCTCTTTCATGTATTCTCTCAGTCTCTGTTTCTTTCATTCATTCTCTGCCTCCTTTTCACTCTCTCTTTTACGCGTTCTCTCTGTCTCTCTCCATTTGTCTGTCTCTATGTCTCTCTCTCTCTCTTCATCTCCTCTCTTCCTTTTTCCCCCTCAACTCTCACATGCCCTTTATTCAGTATAGTTCCTGGCTCCTTCTTCCACCAATGAACTCTGATGCCCTTCAAAACTTGCCACATCCAAAAAATTCCTCATGCTGGGTCAAATCGGTAACAAACCGATCCATCTTCCACATAGCTGCACAAGTGATATTCCTAAGTCATGGGTCTGATTATGTCACTCCTTTGCTTATTCAGTCAGGTCCAGCAGCTCCCTAATTACCTCAAGGATCAAATACAACCTCCTCTGTTTGGTGTGTAAAGCCTTTGACAACCTGGATCCAATCTGCTTTTCCAGGCTTATTATAAGTATATTACTTCCCTCCACTCACACTACTCCCCAAACTAGTCTTCTTGGGACATTCCATTCCTGTGTCCGTGATTTTGCACACATCCTCTTTCCTTAGATCTGCCTCTCCTTTGCCTCTCAAGCCCTAGAACTCCCAGCTCCAGGAGGCCTTTCCCCCCAAGGTGCCTGGTACTTTCTTCCTCTCCGCACCTAAATTATATCATAGTTACCTTTTATATAATTTGGACCTTCTTATTTGTCAGGACTACATTCCCCTCTGAGGGATGCTTAGAGTTCCTCAAGGGCAGGGCCTGGTTTAATTTTTGTTTCTGTATGTCACAGTATCTGGAACATGGTGGGCCCTTAATAAATGCTTTGATTGATTAGTGATTCTTTCTTACTCTGGTTAGACTCATCTTTAACGTAGATATTAATTAATAACACAGCTTGTACTCTACTAACGTGATGACGTAGAGAAGTACTATAATATATATGGTATATATATTATATGCATAATATATATAATATATAATATAATATATATGGTTATCTATATTATATATACAATATATGTGGTAGATAGAGTGTTAGACATCAGGTCAGGACTACCTGAGTTCAAATTCTGCCCCACACACTAACCTAGGTGTATGGTTTTGGGGCATGTTGTTTAACTTCAGTTGGCCTCAGTTAACCCATCTGTCAAATGGGAATGCTAATAGTACCTACCTCACATGGTTTTTGTGAAGATTAAATGAGATGCCTCTGACTCTAAGTAAAAGATTTAGCAGACTGTTACTATTTATTATTATTATCATGCCCATAAAGCTTCTGAGGTTTCCTCCATGCCAAGATGAGGATTCATATGAGTACTTTTGTGGAGGTATAATACTCATTTATATTTATATGTATGAGGAAAAAAAGCAGTGAGATTCAGCAGGGTCCATGATAATAGTACAAAGCCACATAAGAATGAATTAATAAATGAATATTTTTCTAGAGCAGGAGATTTTAACCTGTGATCTGTGGATAGATTTCAGGGAATCTATGCATCTGGATGAGAAAAAGTATACATATTAATTTTCACTGACCTTTGGTTTCCTTTGTGAGCCTATATATGTTATTTTACACATTTAAAAGCATTATTCTGAGAAGTCCATTGGCTTCATCAGCCCTGCCATGACTCAAAAAAAGGCAAAGAAACCATATTCTAGAGGCATATTTTATAAACTTAGAGACGTGTTTCCCAGGAAAAGTTTTTCCTCCTGAATACTAACCAGAAATCATTGTAAAGGATATGACAAACCTCTTAAAGTCACATATTTCAAGGGAAAAAAACTAACTATTCCTGACTAAATATAAGTATTATTAAAGGTAATTAAAGATAATTGACTAAAACCAAATGTTGCACCAGAACAAGTTGTTTTTTTTTAAAACACTGTTGGAAACCACTTTTGTCTTGATTCAGATAAAACAGATTGTTCACCCCTTTAAAAGTCATTGACCAGACTCATTCACCAATAGTTGCTGTTGATGAAAAAGCTTTAGTTACTTGGTTCAAAAGGGTTTGTGTACAGTTGTTATTTTTGTTTGTTTTCCTCAATATTAGGTTTCCTTAATTATTTGTTTAACTAAGTGTTTTTAACAGCCGCTTTTTTAGAAGTTTACAAGGCACTTGTTTTGTCACTGTATTTCTTCAAACAAGCTTGACTCCTTGCATGTGTGGTCCCCCTGGTGAGCTAGAAAACAGGCGTATTAGGTGGTATGAAGCTGATGTAGCATTTACCATATCTATATTTTCCATGTAAGTGAGTTGAAAGAGCCAGAGAGAAAGGAAGTGTATTGAGGCAAGCAACATGGTGACCAAAGTGGAGATTCCCTTGGTCACTAGGCATTAGGGGAGAGATTCCTGACCACTCTCTGCCCATGGGATGCAGTTAGGAAGGAGACTTGAACCTTCAGCCATACTTGGGAGTTCCAAGAATAACATATCATTGTCTAATCACCCATGAGACACTTCTAGTCAGTTTTTATGAATCACGAGGATGCTCATTGGTTCTGCCTTTTCATTCAGTCAAGCACATGATTCATTGCAAATGAGGAGTTAGGATTTGTTCCTTGTTGCCAATTCAATCCACTACCCAATTGATTCATTTAATGGAATGTTATTCTATTCACAGTATAAAGGGAGGAAAAAAAAAAACAAAATTGGGAGGAGGGATGGATTTCTTTACGTGGCCCAGGCCCTCCTTGAAAGACTGGAAAGAGGGCATGAGAGAGACAGGCATTTATCAGTTCTGACTCTGTCTTTCATAGTAACCATACTTAAAATTTTAATCTAAATGCCTCAATTCCCTAAGTTAGTGGAAAGTAAAGTGGTTAGGCTGATTCCTTTCCCTTTGGGCCCCGAGATCTCCCCTTTTATAAAGCCCCTGGGGTCAGAATGTAGGAAAACAAAGGTAAGGAGAGGGAGAAGACAGCCATACTTCTTGGTTCCTAGGGACCCAAAGGGGCCATATTAATCCACCATGCTTAGGCCAATCATTTAACCTCTAGGCAAGAATTTCCTCTTCTGTAAAATGAAGGAGTTGGAGAAGATGGTGTTGAAGTCCCTGTGCAGCTCTAAAATTCTATGTTGAAAGTTCTCTGACAATTCTTGAACACTATGGAAATCTAAAGTATTATTATTCCATTGACTCTCCCATACCTTCTCTACTTATCTTTGTTTATTATCTTATACACTGAGAATTTTATCAATAGCATACATTCATGTAGCCCTATAACAGTGGTTCTCAACCTGTGGGTCGCGACCCCTTTGGGGGTCAAACGACCCTTTCTCAGGGGTCGCCTAAGACCATCGGAAAACACTCGTTTCCGATGGTCTTAGAGACCGAGACACTGTTCCTCTATCCGTCTCCAGGCAGGTCCGCCCACATGCAGATACACCAACATACGAGTATTAAAGGGTCCCGGCATTAGGAAGGTTGAGAACCACTGCCCTAGATGAATGTCAGTTGGTTGTGGTTATTATTGTTGCCGATATTTTAATACTCACAATCGTTTACATAGACTATAAATGGCAGCACTGAGATTCCAATCTAGTTCTTATTCCAAGCCCAGCATCACGGCCACCACACTATGCCGCTTCTCTAATATCTGTGATGTTCACGTTAATGATACCAGAGTACTACAAAATCAATCTTAAATTATCTGAGAAAACTTGTTCTGTCCAGAATGCTGTACCTAATTGACAGGAAAATATGTTTGCATATTTTGCAATGGGTAAACATATTTTTAGTTTTGTATCCCAAGCACCAAGCACAAATGGAGATGGGGGTCTAAATGGGAGGTAGGGGTAGGAATGAAATGGAGGGAGGAGATGTAAAAGATATTGGGGAGATAGGATGAACAGTTAATTGAATGTTGCAGGTCTGGGAGATGGAGAAAAAACCTCGAAGATGGCATTGAGGTTTTGAATATGAGTGACTAGAAGAATGTTGGTGAAATGAACTCCTGTGGAATGAGCAATTTTAGTGGGAGATACATGTTCAGTTTGGCACAAGTGAAGTTTGATGTGCCATCAGGGCATCCAGGTGGAGGTAGATGTCTCGTAGGGAATAGAAAATGTTGGTCTGAAGCACAGGAAAGAGGTTGGGTCAGAGATAAACACTTGGGAGTCATTGTTAAGGATGAATGGATGAGATTATTAAGGGAGATAGGGAGGGAAGAGAATGCTTTCATTAAGGGGGAAAGAAGAAAGGAAAAATAGAGGAGGGAGAAATGAGAGGAGTATAGTGTCACTGAAGCCAAGGAAGGAAGGGTTACACAGAATGAGGGTATGATGGAGACAAAGTTTATCATTTTTTTGTGTGTGTGTCATGGGCTCCTTTGGCAGTCTGGTAAAGCTTAATACTACTGTGGTTTGTTGTGCATATCCATTAATTGAAGGAAATGCTAAATTCAGTTTGAGGTTACTGAAAAAAATTTTTTTTTGTCCAAACCAAGTTCATGGATGCCCTTATATCTACTCCCAAGTTAAGGTCTTTGTGATTCACAATGTCAAATTCTACAGATTTAGAATAGGTTAATCACTAGCTGACTACTTTTGCTTCAGTAAGGTAATAGATGGAAATTAGATTGCAAAAGGATGGAGGATACTAGGTGGTGAGGAAGTGGAAGAGAGCGAAAGGAGGAGAGCTTGAGATTCTTAAGAAGGTTTTGTTTTGCTTCTGTAGGTTGGGGGGATGTGTGTCTGTTTATGAAGAGTGAGGGAACAAAAGTGGAAAAAGAAAGATCAAAGGAGCAGGGGGAGGGGAAATTGATCTGGTATTTCAATACCAGGATGGATCTGTGATCTCATCAATGTGATTGTTCCCTCCAGTGATGCAGATTGTAACTCTTTCCTGCCCTAGATGATTTTTGCCCTTGTCCTTTCTTAAATCCTCCACAGAGATCCACTCAACATGCTAAGGGTCTTACTCTTGGTCGATCCCTCCAGTTCTCTTGACATTGTTAAAATAACTAATTGAGTAGATCAGGAAAATGCCGGATAAAGAATACTTGTATTTCAGCAAAACATTTCATGAAGTCTTTAATGATATTTAAATGGTGAAATGTGAGCACGGCGACAACACGGTTAAGTTTATTCAGAATTGGCTGAAGGGCAATAATAAAAATAAGAATAAGAATAGCCAGCATTTATAGAATGCTTTAACATACACAAAGTTCTTTATAAGTTTTGTCTCATTTTAAAGTCACAACAACCCTGGGAAATATATGTTACTATGAACTCCAGTTTATAGATGAGGAAACGGAGGCAGATAACTATTTGGTGATTTGCCCAGGATCACACAGCTGCTGGGTGTCTGAGGGTGGATTTGAAATCAGGTCTTCCTAACTTCAGGTTTAGCGCTTTACCCACTGTGTCCCTAGGCGCCATGGCCTGGGTAGTTGATTCATGGATTGCTATCAAATTGGAGTAAGGTCTCCATTACAGTTTTGTATGAATTTCATTTTCTTCAACACATTTATAGTTGATGTCATGCTTACTGGATTTGGAGAAGATATGAAGCTGGAAGGGATGGCTAATATAATGAATGAGAGAATTAGGAGCCAAAATGATCAAGATAGTCTAAAATAATGGGATGAATCTGACAACATAAGATTTAATATAGTTTAAAATGACAAGTCTTAAGATTAGGTTCTAAAAGGTAACCGCCACAAAACCATTAAAAATGATGACTGAAGAATTCAGAGAAACACCAAAAGACTTCAGTTAACTGATGCATAGTGAAGTAAACAAAACCAGGAAAACAGAAAATGAAAGGATCATTTACCCCCAAAGGGCCCTCCACCCTTCCCCACCCCCCAATCTCCCAAATGAAATCAAACATTGTGTAATTATAATGAACAAACTTGGCCCTAGAGAAGAGTTGAGAAAATGCACATCCCTCCCTTCAGAGTCAGCTAGGGAGCTTGGTGACCAAAGAACTTCCACAGACTTGGAAGTCAGGAAAACCTGGATTCAAATCCCAACTCAGGAATTACTTACTATAGCTTTGTGACCCTGGGCAAGTCACTTTTAATCTCTATCTACCTTTGTTTCTTATCTCTAAAATTAGGATAGTAATAGCACCTACTTTGAGGACTCTTCTGAACTATTTGAGATATTTATACCATAATATAGTTGTAAAGTGTTTTGCAAACATTAAACCAGTAGAGAAATGCTATCATTGTTGTTGTTGATCAATTGATTTCTTGATTGAGTCAATTTACATTTTATTGATTTATTTTAGGGGAGATGAGGCTAATTGGGAATTCATTTGGGGGTGAGCACCTGGAGGAGGGGAGGTTATTCAAGATAAGCTAATAATGTGATATGGGAACCAAATAGCCAATGTGATTATAGTCTGTGTTAACAGAAGCATAGTATCTGAACTCTATCCTGCCTATCTAGCATTCAGTTATCAGCACCCCATTTTAGGAAGGATGTTGACAAGTTGAACTGTGTCTAGAGGAAGGTAGTCAGGAGGTTTAGAGGGCTCAGCAATCAGACTGTACAATGTCTTAAAAGAACTGATCATATGTAGTCTAGGATGAAGACTTGGTGGGGGTATGGAGCCTATCTTCAGACATTTGAAGGAAGTATTCTCTTCTCTGTAAAAGGCTGCATGTTGTAGTAGAAAGAGTGGTCATTTTGGAGTTCAAAGACTTAGATTTGAATCTTGCTTCTGTCCTTTACTCTTGGGCAAAGCTGTTACTTCAATGATGAAACAAGATGGTTGGAGAAGAAGGTCCCTTCTGCCTTCAAATCCTATGAATGAGACTCAATGAGTAGCACAGTGCCTGATACATTGTAGGTATTTTATAAATGTTTATCGAATAAAATGAATGAATTTGAACTGAGGATAGGGGAGGACTCTTAAAAATGAGAACTCCTCCCAAATGGAACATGGTGCTTCATGAAGAAGCAAATCCCTCAAATTCTGTAACAGGTTACTGAAAGAAGGCTGGAGGACCTACTTGCTGTGCATGTCATACTCCACGTACATGGACTTCAGGTAGAAAGGGTAGATGAAATGGGCTCTGAGGTCCCTTCCAACTCTGAGATCCTAGGATTCCTCCACAAAAGATGACTGGTTATTTTTCAGCACCCTGATCTTCTTTCCTTCAATTTCAACACGAGAGTATAAGGGTTAAGAGAGCTGGTAATTGTGATGGAACTAGATGGTGCCATGGTTACTCTTCTTCTGTAGGTGTGTTCAGGTATATGTGCTGGGTATGTAGGGAGAAGGGGAGTAGAGTAGAAAAGGACATTCTGTATTATCTTCTCAAACCCCAGTTAGTTTACATCTTTGTTTATGTATGAATCACTGCCCTAGATCAACTCAGATAGTAAAATGATTTTTTTTTTAAAAAGCTATGAAAAAGAAAATGGTGTGAAGTCATAGCATGGAGCGTTAATTGCTGAATTTTCTGTATTTCTGCAGACCAAGCATATTTTATGGAACAATCCAGCTCTATGGAGCTAAATTAGTTTGGTTATTTGTTTGTATTTATTTTATGTGTTCTTATGCGTTTTCCATATGTGTTTTTCCTTTGTCCTTCAGAGATGGTATGTTCCCCAGGGAGGGACTATTTTTACGCTTTTACTGTAGTAATTCATGCAGTGAATAGTACAAAGGAGGCATATGATGAAGGCTTAGTAACTGATTGGCCTCATCATCTTATCTATTTGCTTGCAAAATTTGTAAAAGATGCAAAATTAAGAAAAGATGAGAGGAGTCTGGGCTCCGAAAGTCTTTTTGGCATTAAATCACCCTGGTGTGCCAAATGTAGCACAAATGGTCCTCTACCGGGAGTCCTCTTCAAAACAGTGGGTGATCAAATAAAACGTCAGCTGCAAATACTGAGTGAGAACAGTGGAGTTGAGGACAATGTGCTTGGAACTGGAGTTTCTCTTGCTTGAGTGACATTATGCCCGAATATCTATATATGAGAAATTAACATACATGCATATATGTATATGCACTCACATGTTTGGATGTATTAACATATCCATACATGTGTATATATGTGTTTTGTAGAATATAAATTATTCATCCAAATAAATTATTTAAGCGACTTAACATTTTCTTTTAAAGAGATCAATGGAATCTTGCTATTTAAAAAAAAGAAACATTTTCTATGACATTGCAAAAATTCTAAGGCTAAGAACGCTTTTGCGGGATTAAACCTTTTAAGAATGAATACTTTTGTCCATACTTATTATATCACAGATATGCCATTTTTTTTTTAACTGGCAAAAGTGACCAACATTTCCTGGCTTTTATTATTTTATTGGGGGAGGGGGAGGAAAGATTCAGGGGGTTATAAAATAACTTCAATTTGAGAAATTTGATTTTTAGGCAGAAATGGCCTGATTAATATAAAAGCAGATTTTCTACAACAATACTGTGATTGTTTGAATTGTATAATTTGTGTAATGAGATAAAATAAAGACCATTTTTTATTCTAAATTTATGTGAATCCAGTAAGTATTAATTCTGTAAACTTTTATATATCAATGTACTTTGCTAAGCTTAGCAATATATAATAGCTCTCAAGTCCATCTTTATGGTGCATGGCTCTTAATCAGAAAGATGTTTTGCTCTTAGAAAATTATGAGGAACCAGTATTTATATAACAAGACCTTAAGACCCTGGGAAGAATTTTAAGGCTTTTTATGAAGCTCAGTATGCATTCTTTTGCTAAGTTTTGGCATAGTTTCAATTTGAGACTCCAGTGAAATTCAATTGGTTTATTTTATAATTAAAAACAAGGAAATCATAGTAACAAAAATATATAATGTATAGCACTCGTGTTTATAATAGAAACATCCATAAAGGAAGAAACATGTTCTAACTTTTCTCATTACCCCAAAGGGAATTGCATCTTTAATCACAGAAAGCACAACTGCTTTCTAATTTTGTTTAAAGTGTTTCAGTACTTACAAAAACCAGATCAGGTTATTGTAAATCTAAAGCAAATTAGAATCATTGGCCTCTGCTCAGCTGTATTTAAGGGTACTATGTAAATCATAAATTTAATGGCATACTAAGACACACATCTGTTTCTGTTTTGTAGAAGTTAATAATCTAACTAGAGAGTATTTAAACACTACTTTCATTAACTGGAAAATTGAGAAAAAAGATAGACTTGCTTGAGCCATAAGGTATTGTAGGACTGCACCCTCAAAGATGTTGGTAAACTCTGTCTAAACATGTTTTTTTCCAAGAGATCTGTGCCAGGGTCCACCTACTTCTTGCCCATGGAGGATTTCTCTCTGCTTGGCAAAACATACTTTAAGTAAACAGGCTAGCATTATCATTGCAAACTCACACCTGTGCGTAACAGATTTGAATCTAGATTTTTTTCCTGTTTTCCAGTGGTGGCCCAGGAGACAAAGAACAATAATCATATAAAATGACAAAATGCGTATTTGATTTTTCATCCCTCCCAGTTTTATCAGACTATTTGAAAGTTTTTTTTTCCCCCTAATTTATGAATAAGAAATCCCTTTAGAAACTGAACTGTAGATACATCCTTACTTAGGTTTCTTGAATATTTTTGTTTTGTCATTAATGTTTGTCTTTGTATCTAATTTACTCTTGTGATTCTAAATATCAAGTTTTATTTTAGCATGCCTTTTTGTTCTTTTCATATTAAACTTATGGCAGAACTATGTGAAGTAGTGTTTTATCCTTTTTAATTTTTTTCCATTTTGCATTCTGATTATCAATCAGAAACTGAGCATGCACTTTTACGTAACTTGCTCCCATTAACATATTTCTTTGTTGTCTGAACAAATTAGAAATAGGTAACTTCTTTTTGAGTTGTTAGCTCATTCGATTAGAACATAATGTTAATGAGGTTAATGCCAGGAATTAAATTTCCTATAAGGGCCAGTTAGCTTTAGTGGGAGGAAAGTTAAAATCTGCACTCTTAACCCTCACTGGAGATTTTACAAATGAATGTTGCTGTTCACAAAGGGAACTGGATAAGAGTGTGGATGACTCAATGTAACTTATCACCATTACTGGAAAAACATCTCAAAGCCTGGGGTTATTCTGATAGTGATTCTAGAGTGTCACTGTATAGAAATGACTTCTCAATCTCTTGTGGGTTTCCAGTTGTTTGGTTTTTTTTTTTTAACTGAAATGGTGCGTCCTCTATTTAAATATCCCAGTTTCCTACTGAATATTTCATCAAAATCTCATCATTCCCAATTTCACCTGAGTGCTCCTCTGAGATGGAAGATACATTTTTATGAGTTTCCCAGTCGACATTCCAAATGAAACTAAAGCTATTCCATCTTAACAGTACTTCTTAGTCATTACGTCATCTGCTAGCCAAAGACCTTATTAGCTGATGCTTTGTTGTCTCTTAAGTGTACAACGTAAAAAAACTTTAATAAGTAACAAAATTTAAGATGAAGCTTTCGAAGAGGGAGATATTCTCTGACATGTATTTTAGAAGGTAGTATCTTAGGGAGTTGCCAGTCCAGCTTCTACATGTCAATTTTTTTTTACTAAAACTTACATGATACACCTTTCTCACCCTCTCTGACACCACTGGAATTAAGAGTGAAATGGGGATAAAAAGCCAGAACAAAATACATCAAGCAGAATCATAATGGGTACTAGAGGCCTCTGAGTGGTTACTTCAAGATAATTTAAATATTGGATATGTGTGCATGTATGTGTACACACACATAATATATGTATATACTTTGCAGTTTTTTGCTAAAACCAAATTTCCCAATGAACAAAATACTAGAGTATATTTTACCAAAAAATTTTGGACTTTTGGAACCTAGAAGGGTCTCATCTAGTCCAAGACCCTTAATACATTCACTCATTTGATATTCATTAAACTCAGCTATGTACAAGGCACCATACATAAAAAACAAAGACAAAATAATCCTTCCATGTGAGGAGTTTATAATATTAATGGACAGTATACTATGGTGAAGCAAGTAACTTAAAACTAAAGAAATTTCATGTAGAACTATTAGAAAGTGCCATCTACTTGCATGTATAATGAATTTTCCATCATTTAATGCATATTTGCCTTCTAATTTTGTTTCCTAATGCTTACAGAAATATTGAGCAATATTTACCATCCATGAATTATGAAGTGAAATCAGAGATGGGTATTCAAATAGATACCTTAGATGAAGAAAAAATCCAAGTCTTGTTATAGGATAAACTGTTATTTAGTCCCTTTAAGGATGAAGACTTACGGTGTGTTTCTAGTAGAGTGTCAGCTCTGTGAAAGCAGGGATTATTTCCTTTTTTGGTTTTGTATCTTTGATGCCTGGAACATGGAAAGTGCTCAATGATTATGGACTGATGGATTCATCAACTAACATATCAGAACCCTTATTACAAAGTGCTGTCCCAGAAAATGGAGATTCTTCATTAAATTTCACAGAACCAGTTAACCTTTTTTCATGACACAAATATAGGGGAAGATTTAGAATGCCTATTTCAATGATTTCAGAAAAGCATGATCATGCCAATAACGAGACCAGAGTAATCCTTCCCCAAAATACCAAGGTTATTATGCATTAAAAGGTGGGGAAGGTAAATCTGTGCTCAATACACTTGACAATACATTTGAATACATACTTTTTTAAAAAATGAATAACAAATCATTACTGAAATAGAGCCTCAGAGTCCTTGAATATTGAATATTAACCCTTTTTGGCACAACCAATATGTGATCAATGTTACTCTTGTTCATTTGCGTCCGACTCTTCATGACCTCATTTGGGGTTTTCTCGGCAGAGATACTGGAGTGGTTTGCCATCTCCTTTTCCGGTTCATTTTACAGATGAGGAAACTGAGGCAGGCAGGGTTAATTGACTTGCCCAGGGTCACAAAGCTAGTGAGTTTCTGGGGACCAGATTTGAACTTGAAGATTAGTCTTCCTGACTCTAGGCCCAGGGCTCTGTCCATTGCGCCACCTAGCGTCCCTTCAATAGGCGGCTCCTATAGGTCAAAAAGAGTTAAGATTATCTTTAGAAATGCATCTTCTGTTTTGACCGAAGAATGATATAATGGGATCTATCAGATCTGGAAGTGGAATTGGTCAGGGTCTAATAGTCTCCTCCCAGAGGTACAGATTAACAGGACAATAGGAGTGATGTACACAGATTATGGGCGTTGGAGGATATGGTTTCATGGCTCTTGCTAGGTTCATTGACTAATGAGTAGCTTTTGTTTCAGAACGGCTAAGAAGACAGCCAGCAGTGGTCTTGGCAGAGTCAAAAGAAACCCCGTGTTTAGAGTCACGGAAACCCAGCTCAGATCACAGCTATATTGCTGGCCATTGGGCAAGTCTTCGAACCTCTCTGGGTCTTCTCTTCCCAGGAAAAACGAGGGGGTTGGAACAGAAGGTGTCTGAACTCCCATCTCTAAATTCTATGGAAATAAAAAAAGGACAACGTCTTTAGTAGTCTAATGGGTGTCAAGATGCATGTCTGTGAGCAAAAACAGACAGGTGTGATACAAAGTTGAACTTTTAGCAAAATGTGAAAAGCTAAATAATGACAAAAACTTTCTTCTGCTGTAAAACTATGAGCATTTACTTATGTATGCAATTACCAGAATTGTAGCTACAACAGGACTAAGGGCAGTCAAGCAGCACTCATTAAAGAGCTTCCTAAGGGCCCAGGCCCTGTGCTAAGCACAGAGGGCAGGAAGAAAGGCAAAAAAATATATTCCCTGCACTCAGGGAGCTCACAGCCTAACCTAGGAGACAACATGCAAAGAACCAGCCATAAACAAAATACACAGAGTAAACGGTACTGGAGTCTTGTCCCAAGACACTGAAGTTTTGAGGGTGCAAAAATTTATCACATGTTCTTTGAGCAGTTTAGATACCTCTACAATAATCACTTCCCCTCCTCCCCTCAAGTTCAACATGAGTCTTAATTATTTATTGTACTACTATCACATCACAAATTATGAAGTTAATTTACAGACTATTTTCATGATGTTTGCCTTAGGTGTATTTCATTCTGATTGCTCTGGGTGGTAAAAATGCTAGTGAATGGCTCTGGCAACCATAAGCAACTAGAAAATCTATTAAGCATAGTATATAAAACTCATATCAATATTGTTTTTAATTTTTTAAGTGTTCACATTATTTCAGAGATTGCATCTTTATATTTTGCACAAGGCTAGATTTCTGTGACCATCCTGGGTAAGATCTGTTTAGAACAGAGAGAGACAGTTAAGAAATTGGATAAAACTTGTTGGCTTTGACAAATGTTTTCATATGTTTCTGCTCTCCTGGAAAATGAATTTTGGTTTCATCTGAACCTACATGGCAAGGCTGAAATGCAAAGCAAAACTGGGATCTTTCATTCAGTTCTAGTTAAGCTCAGAGTTCAAATCTAATTTCTCAACTGGCCCAGAACTGCAGAATACACATTGCAAAATCTTTCCCTTACTTTGCAGCAAATATCTCAAAATAATCATGAGTAAGCATGAAGAGCTAAGTTTTAGATGAAAGTGGCTAATTTCATTTCTATTTCTGAACTTGAAACTAACTGAGCTTCGAATGGTTTAGGGTTTCATTTTAAAATTCTCACTTATCCCTCAACATAGGCAAAAAAAACCCTATCCACAATGTATACACATTTCCCTCACTGATGGGTCCCTATAGCAGCAGTAGCAGCAATTTAACAATATTCCTCTTCCTCCTCAAAAATATTCTGCACATGCACACATATATGCATCCATGTGGGCATGCATGTACACATATGTACATGCACACCTGCCCCCCATTCCCCATAAAACCACAATTGCATTGCATAGCTATCTCTCAATTTGCCAAAAGGAGTAAAGAGAGATCTGGAAGGAAGATGTAACTACCTTGTGTTCTGTTCTGTTATTAACTTCACACTATCCAGAATATTTATTAACCGTGTCCATTTTCGTTCCACTTCAGCTCCTATAATTTAAGTTACCAAAAAACACTGCCTTTGGTTCACCTATTCATTTTGACATGGACATAAGCTACCTCCCTTTAGACAAAGGTACTTAGATATTACACAAATTTTAAAATTGGCAGAACTTTCTGCATCAGAAACAGGCCCATTGGATGAAATTATCCTCAGTTTCTTGAAGTTACTTAAATTAAAAACATGAGTTTCTACAGTTGGAAAAAACATCCATGGTTAAAATGTTTGAAGCCCATCAATCTCTCTAACCACACAGCTAATGAGTTCCTTCTGTTTTCTTTGAATGAAATCACCGTGAGTGGTTAGATGTTGATTTAACATAAAACAAATGGAAATGGGTGTTTCCTTAGTCATATGTAGAATTTATTTTTAAAAACAATTAGCAAGTATTATGAATAAGTCAATGACTTTACCATTACTTAAATAATAATATAGATCAAGTCATTAAAATTGATTGGAGAGTAGCGAATGCATGCTGCAGATTTAAAATCTTCTTAACTTGCTAACAGCTGCAGACATTAGTATAGCTCTCATTTTATTGATGACTCTTATTTTTCCCCCAATACCTGTATTAAGAGAAATAAATGAGGTGTCAGGCAAGCTGCATTTTCTGAACTTGTGGTCCTTTTCTACATGCTATATTATTTAAGTGTCCCCTTTTAATGCTGTTAGGGGTCTACAGTTTAGTTTTACTAGATTAATGCAACTGAAAAAAATTGTTTCTATCATCCTCTCTCTACAAACAAATGGAAGGGTTCATTATTGTGTATGTTGGAAAGGAATGAAAAAGCTCATTGACTATTTAATATAGTGTTATCCAAAAGGGAAAAAAAGCAAGAAAACCCCACTCCAGCCCCATCCCACTAACACACACTTTTCTAGGCTTAATCTTAGAAAAAATAAACAAAAATCCCTACTGAATCACTTGAACTTCATCATCAGTGAAATAACTCAATTTCTTACTAAATAGATATTCTACTCAATCAGGTTAAGTAGCTTTCTATTTAGCCAAATATTTGACATCTCCTTTACTAAGCCCCTCTTCTGTCTATCCCATAACCTTCCTCCTTTTGGAATGTACTCTCTTTAAAAGCACATTGGAGAGTGAATCAGTGCATATGAGTCATTAGAGCATCCAAAAAAAAAAAAAAAAAGAGGAGACCTGTGAAATTTAGACTGCATTATCTCACATTCTCTTTCTAAGAAACGTAAATAGAAAAACCACATATGGCCTGGTCTGGGAGAGAAACTGGATTTGACTACCAACTATGACCACTAAACAAAAAACTCCAGCACAAGTTATGTCCCAAAGGTACGCAGGATTAGGTTCATTTATGAACTCTATGTGAGTTTTTGTGAATCATGTACAGAAGAGAAGGTAGATACAAATAGATCACTTGCATGCATGTGTGCAAATTTCTTTCTTATTGCTTTTACATTTTAAGTCTTATTTTATTGCACTAAAACTCAAAGGCCACTTCTTTCTGACTACTTTAAGTATCACTGTTCATAGAGATGGATCATTTCAGTGTCATAGATATTGCATGTACTGTGTTATCAAAAGCTGCACATATTACTGGAAGATTTAAAGCTACCAATGCTGAATAAGTGGGTTGGTTTTTTTTTTTTTCTGTCCATGTTACATGTAGCATTCATACCATCTTAATTATGTCTTCTAAGACTAAGGAACCCAAATAGAAGCAAGCTTAGTTTGTACAAAGCCCAGATGCTGGGGGTTCTGTATGTGGCTCTAATGGTGAGAATTCTTAGTTTGAACATTAACACACAAACTGGAAAGAAATCTGATCCTCAAAGCTGCTCATTTACCTTGGTGAAATAATACATAAAAATTTCGTTATGATTATCAACCCTCAAAGTAAGCTTTGTAATAACAGTTCATGTTCTGTTCACTTTAAGGTACATACTTAGGAATGACAAAGTAGGTAACATTCAACTTAGTGCTGTAAATATTTGGCACTGTGACAGGTTATATAAAATTTCACTCACCAAACATCTGTGAAGCACCTACTATCTGTAGAGCACTGTAGATATTTAGAATTTTGGTGTTTGGTACACATGCTGTAAGTTAAACTTGAAAATAACTGCTAAACACATTGCAGGTTGAAATGATTTCTCAAGCGTGAAGGCTGGCTGTACCCATAGGGATAGAGTTTTAATAACATATATGTGTGTGTGTGTGTGTGTGTGTATATTATATATACTTTTTTTTTGAAAACAGAGCAACCAATATGAAGCATACTTCCTAAGTACTGTTAGAGCTTCAGGGCAGTCAGTTTTTCTTTAAAATAAATTCCAAAATACATGGCCACATTTCATCACTTAGAAGCAGGTAAATTATTACCAAATACATCTTGAAACTATTATTCACTTCACGATTTTATTTAAAAACTCAGTCATTTTGAAACGTTAAAAAAAAATCAAGGTTTGACTTATTTCCCACAAGCATAAAGAAACTTTGCTTTGCATTTTGTTTTTCAAGATATTTGCCATATCTTATTCTGTACTCTTCAGTTTCGGTGCCTGGTTTGTTGGGCTTGACTGTTTGCTGACACTGCTAACAGAAACGTGCTCAGCGGACAAGAGCAAAAGCAATTTCAATGTAAGGAAATGAAGGAAACAGACCCAGAAGAAAAAAAAAACACCCAACTAGGAATGCATTTGAGAGGCAAGCGCCTTGTAGTCTCTTTTCCTTCCTTTGCTTATCCTGGTGGGTTTAATCAGAAACAAACACAACACTTCAGTGAAAAATTGTCATCAGTGTCAAAGTTTAGCCGGCTCTACGTAACTGCAGGACCAAAAAAAAAAAAGACATCGTGATTAAAAAAATATCTCTCTTTCGTTAAGAAGCTAGCCGGAAATCTCAGGTATCCCAATGCCATTAATCCCCGAGCGTCCCCTGCTCGGGCAGCTCGCGCAGGAGCCGACCCGGGCACACACAGCCACAGTACGTTCCCTTTGTCCTGGCAGCCAGGCACACAAAAGGGAGAGGGGGACGGAAACGAAAACTTTCGGGGGCCTGGAGCTCCCAGGACTAGTCCCGACCTGGAGGTGGCTGTGGGAAGGTGGGATGGTAAGGGAGGGGGGCATTAAGCTGCGGTGGAGGAGACGGAGGTGTCCAAAAGAAAGTCTGGGGGAAAAGTAGCAGCAAGAAGGTAGGGGTTTGGGGGTGGCGGCTACCACCCGAGCCTGGGAGGCCGCAGCAGCACTTGGCTCTGCCTAGCTTTGCGCGAGTCGGGCTCTTAAGCACCCCCTTCACCCGGTGCCCGGAATAAAAGAAATTTCACAAAAAGCGAAAATGCGTGCGTGCAACTGAACAGGGGGCAGTCCAGGGTGGGCAAAGAGCACCGAGGACGGGCGGAGAGACGGAGAGGCGAGGCGGCGAGCCGGGGGCTCGCCAGGCAGAGAGTTCTGGTCCCGCACCCTGGCCAGAGCCCTAGCAGCGGGGGTAGGGTGGGGGTGGAGGGCAGGCGGGCGCGTTCCTCGGCGGTGCGCGCGCGCCCCTCGCCGCCGCCGCCGGGACAAGTCCTGCGGCAGCCCTATTGGCTGCGCCGGGGCCTGTCCTCCCGCTGCTCCGGCTCGCTGGGGCTGCCGCCGCGGCTGCTTCTGCAGCAAGCAGCCGCAGCCGCCGCCGCCGCCACCAGGATCGGCTCAAGCCCCGTAAGTGTCCGCCTTCGGCCCTCCTCTCCTACCTCCCCGCTCCAACCCAACCTCTCTGCCCCCCGCCCTTAACTACCCCCCCCCCCCCCCAGCTAAGGCACCCAGCGGCAGCAGCAGCAGCTGCTCAAATGGAGTGGAAAATGGTCATTGGGTAGCATTGACTTATAGATTATCTGCTCCACGTTGGGTACTTAGCTGCCTGTAATCTTCTTTTGAGTTTGCCCGAGCCCCTTGCTGGAAAAATCAGGAGGGAGAGATTTGTCCTTTGCCGCTGTACACGATAATATGTTTATATGATTAGCTGAACTCAGAGGGTGGGAGGTGGAGACTGGAGGAGGAGGAGGCTGGAGGTGACTCCAGTTCAGACCTTGTGGAGAGTCTGTGTCAGGACTTAGCTCTCCCCCATCTCTTTCTCTCTCTCTCTCTCTCTCTCTCTCTTTCTCTCCCCCTCTCTGCCTTTCTCTTTCTCTCTTCCTCTCTCCCTCTCTCCTCTCACACACGGAGGTGCTGGAGCGAAATAAGGAGCTGGCCATAGAATTCCTTGGGATTGTTGTGGGGGGGGCATTTCCCCCCTTCCTCTGTGATGTGTTACATTTATTAGAATTTTTCCTTCCTCCTTTTTTTTTCTTTTTTTGAATTTCACTGTTTGCTTTCCTGAGCTTGATTCCTGGTCTTCAGCCTTTCATGGGGCAGCAGCACCAGCATCGGGAGAGAAGATGAGAAATGTGAGGAGGGGTTGCAACTGTCTCTTGCCAGAGGCCAGACTGTCCTCGAGGGACATGTAAATTAGGTCGATGCGAACGACTAACGGAGGGGGCTTTGCTTTACAAAACTGAGCTGGCCCCTGCTGGTACTGGTGTGTGTCTCCTTGTCCCCCCTCCCGAGATCTGTGCTTAGAAGAGACTCAGAAGTCGGCTCACCTCTGATTTGGCTTGGCATCTACCGCCACCCCTCATCTCCCTCCCCCCAGCCCATTTTTGGGGTCTTGATTTTGCATTAAAAAAAAAAAAAGACAGGTCTGGGGGGGGTTATGTTTTTATAAAATCTCTTTTTCTCGGAGCGGCGTCTTGGAAACTGCATGAAAATGTTGACTTAAGCCCAGTAGCCGCCCGGCGCTGGCTGCTTGGGAGGAGGAAGAGGTGGAGGAGGAGGAGGACGACGAGGAGGAGAAGGAGAAGGACAAGGAGAAGAAGAAGGAGAAGAAGCCGTGTGTGTGCGTCCCAGCTCGGCGAGCCGCAGAGCTGCCTTCCCCGGTCCCTACTCCAGACTGCTCGTGCTTCCTGGCTGGACTGAGCCTCCCCCCCTCCCCACTTCCCGCGCCCCATTCTCCCCATCCAGCCTCGGTTTCTCCAGCTGAAGCCCTCTCCCCTCCTTCCCCGCCGGATCCCCTCCAGGCTCCTGTTGGTTTTCTGCGCCCCTCTCTGAGCTGCTTTCCCACCCTCCTCCCACAGTGAATGGACCGATCTCCCCAGGGTCTGGCTCCCGAGACGGAGGTAAGATCTGCGCGCTGCGAACAATGTGCTGCTTTCAGAGCTTGCTATTTGCTCGCTTCCATCCATACCTGTTTGCTTTTCACCTCCCCTCCTAGGGGTCGGAGCCTTCCCCCTTCTCCCTCCCTTGCTGGTGGGAGCTCGAGCTTAGTTTAGATTCGCCTGTTTGTTTATGCTCGCCCGGGGCAAGGGTGAGACCCGGGACTCACTCTCTGCCTTCTCCCCCCTCCCCCAGACCCGGTCTGCGTCCCTTTTGGAAATCAATAGGAAGAGAAAAACTCCTCGGCCCCAGCCGTTGGGATTTTTTTTTTTCCTAGAGCTGAGTGTTGTGCGCTGGGGATAAATCACGGGGCTGGGGGTCGGATTGGGTGCGCAGGGTTGTTGCTTTTTAAGCGAGCGAGCGAGCGTGTGTGTGTGTGTGTGTGTATGTGTGTGTGTGTGTGTGTGTGTGTGTGTGTGTGTGTGTGTGTGTGTTGGGGGGGTGTAAAGGATGCTAGCTCCCCCCCAACAGGGCGGGGGTAGGAGGAAGTGAACTGGGGCTGAAGGGGGGAGTGGGGGAGTCTGGGTTGGGGTAAGTGGGAGGGCCTCGGGGGAAGTGGGGGTCGGGAGGACTACCCCTCCACCTCCGTCACCCCCACCCCCGTTTGGTCAGAGTTGCTGGCTCGGACGGCTCTGCAAAGTGCATGCACCGCTTAATCCCGGCCAGTAAGTAGCTGGAGAGGGACGACCGGGGAGGAAGGAGGGAAGGTGGGATGGAGAATGAGGCCGGGGAGCTTGGGATTGGGGGGAGCGGGTCAGGCGGCGGGCCCGACTGGCGAGGGGGGGGGCTGGCGGCGGCGAGCTTTTGCGGGTTTTTTTTGGGGGGGTTGTTGTTGTTGGCTGGCTGGTGTGGCGAGAAGATGACTGGAAAACGTAGCCAGATGTGGACGGGTCGGGGCGGGTGCGGGCGCCGGGCATGGTAACAATTAGGGGCCGGCGGGCTGCTGTTGTGGCTGCTGCTGCTGCCCCGGGTGGGTGGGGGGTCTTGGGAACTCTCTGGGCGGGGGGTTGAGGCTGTAAGGGGGCGTCGGGAGGGGAGGATGCCTCTTGGGAAGGTCTGGCTAGTGCCGGCGTCGGGGGACAGCGTTGGCCTGCTGGAGACCCTTAGGAATGAGCTGGAAGGGGACTTGGTTTGTGGTGTGCGTGTGTGCGTGTGTGTGTGTGTGTGTGTGTGTGTGTGTGTGTGTGTGTGTGTTTTGAGGAGGATGGCTGGGTCGGGCCTGGGGAAAGCCCCGCCAGCCTTAGGGGAGCTGGATTTCGTAGGGTGCTGGGCCAGGGGAAGGGGAGGGGATGGTTGCTTTGGGCCGGCAGACACCTGGGCCTGGGCGCTGCAGGCTCGGGAGAACTTGATTGGCTCTGGGGCCCCTCCAGCGGCGGTGCGAGGGTGAGACGCCAGAGAAGGCTAGGCTAGGCAAGGCAAGCAAGGCTGGCCAAGGGGGCCCGGCAGCCAGCAGCGCGCGGCGCACGGGCTCTGGCACTTGGGACTATTAAAGTTTGTGGCTCACTACAGACTTCGGGATTTGGGCTAGTACGCTGGAGAAGGCAGTAGCGGCTGGGCTGCCAAGCGCGCCCCTCAGACGTACTGGTCCGACACTTTTTGGGGGCGGACCTCTTCCTCTCCTTGTCTCCCCTCCAGCCCCTCGTGTCGCTCTCCCCCTTGTGTTGTGCCTCTCCGCCGAGGGCCCCGCGCTTGCATTATTCTGTATGCACACTATTCTTCTGCTGCCAGGGACTGAGAGAGAGGGGCCGCTCTCCTATTCCTTGAAAGGGATCAGGCTTCTTAGCAGCTCCTCCAAGGAGCCTGGACAAGCCTGAGCAGCAGCCACCATATGGTTCCCGTTACAGAAGCCAGGCACTGAGGCAGCCTTGTCTTTGCCTTGCCTTGCCTTGTGTTCCCTTGCATTCTTTGCCGTGCGCACGGCGTCTCTCTCCCCTCTCTTCTCGACGCGGTTGGTTCATTCATTTGCCAGTCAGAGTCTGTGCCTGGAGCAGGCCCCACCGAGGCTGCTCGGGGGGCTGGACGCGAGCTGCCCACTGAAAGGAAGTCACAGCCGATCGGTAAATAATTACCTGTTGGGAATAGCTTTTACCAAATCAAGTGCAGTGCCGAGTTCTGGAAGACAGGGAAGGAGCAGGGCACACAAAACTGACGGATGGACTTCATTTGGAGTTGCAGAATTGTGCGCTTTTTTTGGTTTGTTTCATAGGGAGGGAGACTATATTTAAGGAGTGGTGGGACACCTTTTCTGTATTCTCTTCGTTAGACAAATGACAACTTCGTAACTTTGCAAGGAGTGTTTCTCTAATAGAGGGAGTGTTAAGAAAATCTTATGCTCAGGTGCTTACTCGGGCTTTTTTTTTCTCTCTTTTGTCCCTCTCTTAAACCCCCCCTTTTCTCCCCCCCCAATTCAGTGCTTGATGGAAAGAATCCTGCAGAACAAATGTTCTGTTGTTTGGTTTGCTCATTCGTTCGAATTCTCTCCTTTTGTTGCTTGCCACTAAAAGAGGTGCCATTTCACATCATTCTGCACAAATTGTTTGAATTAATGCAAGTGTGAATTCTTACCGTTTGAAGGGGACTATTAGCATATCAAAGGTTTCTTTGCTTCAGCTCAATTGAGAAAACTTCAGCCTGTCTTCCATTTACTTCCAAGCAGAGGCCCAAAGGGCAGTGAGAATTGTAAAGCGGGAAAATGGGGAGGTGGATTCAGGCTGTGTTTCTGAACTTTTACTGTTTTGTAATTATGTGAGTGAAAAACATTGTCTATGACTGTGGAGCCCTTGCAATCGGCAAGACAATTATTTTCTATTGATAAATAGTTTGTTCCAAGAAAAAGGGTGCCCTTCTATGACAGTCACTGCTGCCTGGTTTTTGGTGTCTCCTCTTTGTTAAGTCAGATCTAGGAGACCTCTCTAAACTGAACCTGGTACTTTAGATATGGCCTACACTTCAATAGACTGAGAAAGAAAGAACTTGTAATTGCTCTATGAAACAATGAAAATCTTGACATTAAAGCACACTTGTTTCCAAACCAAGGTAACTTTTCTTTAATATTTAAAAACAATAGAAACTCGGTGGTGGCTCTTGCAAAAAAAATTAAAAGGCTAATTTCAACTCTATTAAAATAATTTTTATCTTGATCATTAAAAAACCCCAAATTTGTAGATGAACACTGTAGTAAATTTATATGTGTCCTCACCTATGAGGATACTTGTAGGATCCCACTCCTTATGAATTATATGTAATGGATAGTTAGTATCTAAGATTAAATGTCTTAACAGTGATGTCAAGCACTAATTATAACAGTAACAATAATAGATAACGTTTGGTAGCACTTTAAAGACTGCAAAGCGCTTTGTACATTACCTCATCAGTTTTGTCACATCTTTATATTCTAATATTTACCCTTCACATTTATTTCACAGTTTATAATTCATTCCTTCAGTTTAGCTTTATATATTTTTTTCTCATGTTTCTGAAGAGATGGAACTTAGCCTATTTCAGTCATTTAAAGGAAATCAATCTTCATAAAGTAAGACCCAAGTAAAATATTTTGGTAATTTGGGCCATTTTCTGGACAGCAGATGCTTCATAGATTGGGGGAGGGAGGAGGTGGTAGAGTTTTGTCTGATTTAGATTTCTGGCAGAAATTGAAATCCTCTTTTTTTTCCTTTTAGTTTGTATGAAATGGAATTTTCAGCTTAAAAAAAGTGAGCTCTTAGAGCTTTTGAGATTTGGAAGCTCTTTTTATTTTTTATAGTTTTGCCTTTGATGGTTGGTTGATTTTGAACATGAAATTGATATGCCTTCATTGTAATAGGCATTCTTTAGTAATGTTCAAAAGAATCTCCTGGTCTTAATTTAATAAAGAAATTGAGCTGTGTAGTCTAACAGTCTTGGAGGGAAAATATAGTTGGTTACATAACATTAGTCAGCTTTCAGTTTAAAAGGGTGACAGTTTTTTGGGGGTATTTTAGAGATGAGATTTTTAGTGGCTTTCAAATTGTATATCATTACCCTGAAATAATTTTAGAGAGTTAATTTACCTGCTTCCCCTCTGTTGTCTAAAAAGAGTACCCTTTTGTGGTATAAAAGGCACACACTGATGGGATTGCCATTATCACACTTAAGTTGTTGTTAACTAGTCTGCTTTGAATGCAGAGAGCAATAAAGCAAGCACATTAGTCTTCAGAGCTATTAGAGATAATCTAAAAATTGTCTAGAAAATGTTACTCTTCAGTTTATGTGAAGGTGATCCTGATTTCGACAAATCTCTAAAGGTGTAAAATGCAGGGGAAAGAAGATTTTCAACATTCAGATGACAAAATTGGACCACTTAGAGAAAAATTAATGTACGGCAGCAGTGCTTCAGCTGCCTTTTTCAATCACTGTGGGTTACTATGTGTTGGCAACAGAAAACGAATTTAGAGCTACAGATAGCTCTGGGAGCTAGTAGTTGGGGAAATCAGGCTATTGAATCATGTGGGGTAGGACAAACCAATTACTTCAGGTTTTGACTTGAGAATTTCCAATAAATATAATTTTCCTTGGCTTTTGACTTCCCACTTATTAATGGGCTGACATCAAAGCAGACAACAACATTTCCAAATGTTATAAAAACCTGTATAAAGATACAGATCTCACATGTAACACTGTAAGTCTTCATTTAAGGTGAGCATTTGGAATTTTTCTGACTGCAATTTTCACAGTCAGCAGAGACATTAACACTAGGCTTCTGGGTGTTTCCCTTCCTTAAAATGAGCAAGTCCTAAGGAGAGCTTTAAAAACCAGTTTACTTAGAGATTAGAGTCCTGTTTTGGAGGATCACTATAGACACTTTCTTCATATTTCATTTATAAATGATCTAGCTGTTAATGTCCTGAAGTCAAATAGACAGTATGGTTCTGGGGGTGAGGGGGAGAGGGGTGAAAAAGAATGGTTTGAAGGCTTCAAAACTCAAAAAAATCCGTTTTAGAAAACATTTCCTATCAAAGGCATTGGTACAAGGTAACTTTTATTTAAAAAAAATGGAACGAGTTAGAAATAGCTAAGTCTTCAAATAACACTTCATATTTTGGCAGATGCAATTTATGGTTGAGAGAATGCATAGTAATTTATACCAAGGTGTGGATTTTTACTTGAGAGGTTTACACACTTAGAACCAATTGAGGGGGGAAAAAACCACATTATTTTTACTTAAATAAAATTTCTCGACTCCATCCTATTTTTATGTTTAAATATTTCAATTTTGTGATATTTGAAAGGAAAATCTAAATGAAAAATGATGAGGTGAGAATCAGCCTTGTTGGGGAATTGCAATTTGTAAAGTTTCTGAGGATGCTCAGCTGCTCTTGACATCATGACAATCCACTGTGTTTGGGTTGGAAGTATTGATGACATTTAGAAGAAAAAGAATTTCTGCTCTTTTTTTGGTAGAGAAATTTGCTTTAAAAACTGAAAATGAGTAGTTTTTTTTTTCAAAATAAAGGGAACTTCAGAAATAAGTCGTAGAATTTTAAAAAAAAATTAAAACATTTGTTAATTAGCATAGTCATTTGAAAGAGGATGAAAAAGAGCTTTAAGCTAAGAAGTTTGAAATGGGTATTAATGACTTTACCAGCTAAAGTGTAAAATAAGCTATTATCTGGTATAAAACGGAAATCTTGCTCAGGCTTTTTAGGTAACACCCAGTTGCAGAATTTATTGAAATATCAGTCATATTACCTAGATAGATAACTGTTTTCTAAAGCTTTTGGGGAATGACTCACTCAGTCATTTTTTATTCAGAAGTTAGATTGAAATCGTAGATTGGATAACTTTTCTCTTACCTGACATTAATTACTAACTTTACAGCCGCACCCAAATATTCATCTCTCTCAAAACAATTCTTGGAGATTCATAGACTGGGTAAAAGGATTTAATCTTCTAGATTGCTATAATTAGACTAAATTGAGTTTGTTCTCCAAATCTACTTTCTAGATTCCCTTGAAGATTATGGAGGCCCTTTAAAAAAAGAATCTGAGCCTGTTTTTTTTTTTTTTTTTAATGACTGAAGGGGTGGTTTGGTTAGAATAAAGATATATGTCATTATTGAAAGAGAGAAATGAAAACCTCAAGTAATCATATCCTCATTGACTTAAAATTATATTAAGAGGAATAAGCATAATGTGTCCCTCCAAGTTACTCAATATGAAACTGACATTATCCCAGTTTTAATTAAACAGTCAAAACAGGTCATGATTTCTTTAGTTATGAAAAATATTATTATTATTGTCAAATATTAAAGTAGTATTCATATTAGGAGGTAAACTAGTATTTCAAGTTGCATGATTATTCCTTAAGAAAATAGTTCATTATCAGATTTTTGAATTTTAGCAGAGGTATTTATGGAATAAAATTAGGTAGTGAGTGAGTCACAGATTCCAATAGAACTGTTTTTCAGGATTTTTTTTTTACTATCAGTCTATTTCTACGAGCCTTTTATTTATCCCAAATTATTAGAAAGCAGTAACAGTCAGGAGCAGTGCAGGTAACTATAACTGGGTTACTATACTGAAGGTAACTATACTGGGGTTTAACCCCTGCAGGTTAAGTGTACCTTACAACAAAATGCTATTGATTGCTTTGGAGGCAGAAAGCAAGTTTAAATACAATTTGTTTAATTACAACAAAAATTCACTTTTATGAAGTAATATACTTTGTCTTTGTAGAGGATTTTATGCATTGTGTGGTGGTAAGTAAAATCCCATCACAGTTGTATAAATTTGTTCAATTACCAGAACAGCTAAAAGAAAAAAAAATCAATTTACACTGAAAAGCAACAGAAATTAGATTACCTTGGTTAGGAGGAACTTTCCAGGAGTGACTAAATTGCTTTAATAATAACTCAGATTTACTAGAGGACAAGAATAGTTATGTTTTATCTATTCTCTCTCGCCCTTCAAAAAACAAACAACCCTCCCCCATACTGTTTTATTTTGTCTCTTTTTTTGATATAAGAACATTTTTTGCTTCCCACTTAAGGAAAAAAAAAATCACAAAGCCAAAGCAGCAGCCATTATAGAGAAGTCCTAAAAGTTTACAGAATAGGGGGGAAAAACCCTATCATATGATTTAAATAACGGCAACAACAAAACCTCAAATTACTTTAGCTATTTGGTTGCATTTAATCATTTTCTGGACATTTTGGTCTAATAAAACAAAATTTTAAACATTTTAGCTGTGAATGAGAGGCAAAAGATAAAATTAATTACATTTCTTAGACCTTTTGTAACATCATTTTATTCCTTTGAATATAAAAAACTTGAGCTCTTCCTTAGAATAACTCAATCTGTTGTCATTCATTAATCAAAAGATCAATTCTAGGCTGTTGACTGTCTTTGACTCATCTAGTTAAATGGCAGTTTTGAATTCTTGCATCTCTTTAAGTTATCCTAGTAAAATAGCAGGACACCTGTTTTATTAGCAGGTTGATTCATTCTGGGTCTCTGATTTACTAGAGGATAAGAATAGTTATGTTTTACATACTCCCCCTCCCTTAAAAAAACAAACAAGTTCCCCCTTCACCCAGTTCCCCCCCCCCCCCCAACCGACTGAGCTATTCTTGGGACACAAAGTCAACTTTCTGGGATTCCTGGAAAAACTGATCGAAAAGAGAGGACAAATGTCACTTCAAATAGAGATGTTTAAATCAGATTTCTGCCTAAGGGTAAAATTTAGGTCTGTTTTAGCCCGGATGTAATGTCTCCCTCTACAGAGCACAGCATTAATCACGACCTGACAAGAGAACTTGGGCTGAGGAAAATGGGCCCCTGTTGGTCTTGTCATTGATTTTTCCAATCTGTGAGGAGTACATTATAAACATTGAAATTCACACAAAGGGATGAAGCCCCGATCTCTACATTTCAGTGTAGAAATCATTTGTCTTAAATGAAGGCCGTTTAAAACTGAAAGACTTTCTTCTTTTTAGGTAGGGAGAGTACTTAATAAAAATAGAAATAGAAGATTAAAAGGTACCTTAAGCCGAGTCACAAGTCACCTTCCTGAAAACATGGCCGGAGTGAAGTTTACTGCTATTTTAAACTATATGAAATAACTTGGAAAAGATACTTTATAGCTGATGCTAGAGTGAAAAGAATAAAGATGGAAGTGGAACATTTCTGCGGGTCAGATAAATGATGAATACAAGTGAAATTTTCACTTTCTTCCCAAAATGTTTGTATTTCATTGACAATTTCTCCTTTTCTTCCTTAAGATGAAGAAAACAACAACCCTTATGTGGCTTTAAAGATGATGGTAGTTTGTTTAATAGGAGAAAAAAAGGGAGTTTAATGTTTTCATGCTCCAATTAGTAAGTGACTGCATTTTATCAGTCTTAGCAAAGAAGGAAAAACAGTGAATGGCATTCCATTATAATCTCTTAGAAAGTACTCAAGTAAATAATTTGATATTTAATTTCATTTTGTTGAAAGACGACTTGCCCAGATTGTATTGAGTAATATGTATTTTTCTGTGTCAGAATGTTCTATTTCTCTTTGTGTATGAAATATAATCAAAGCTACTATTTTAGCACTGAGTTTTAACGGTGACATTTATTTGACTGATCTTAAAGATGAGAACATTATTTTGTTTTAAGACTCAATTCTTGCTCACGGTTCACATAAACACGTTTATCTATCCCTGTGTTGTGCCCTTCTTCGGGAAGTATTGTTATATCAGTCAACACCTCAGCTTAAGTAATGCTGTGGCTCTGGACATGAGAGAATCATCTAACACCCATTACTGTCAGAAATGGGTCTTGGCAGCTGGGGGGAGGGTTGGGTGACCTTGTTTTTTACTAGCTCTTTCTTTGTTGTGAATGGGAGATGTCCTACATAGGACAGCCCTGTTTCCTTTGAAAACTTAGGTCTGTAATCTTAGTCATTTAATCACTCTTAATTTGTACATGAAATTAAAAGTAACATTAACCCCCAGTGTAATGGGTGAACTTAGAGAAAGACTATGGACCATTTCATTAGTTGCTTTTTCATTTCTGCCTCGGTTAGGTCACATTTACTTGAAGAAGTCTTGACTCCAATTTGTGGGACAGGATACAGACTGCTTCTGTTTAAAAAGTCTTAAGAAGACAGCAAAAGTGACCAGTTTCTCTTAAGTCACTTCTTTGTAAAAGGTGCCTTTCGTAATAGATTTAAAAAGTTATCAATATCTTTCATTTTCTTATCCCTTAATTTCCCTTCTAAAACCACTGAATCTTAGAGCTAGAAGTCATCTTAACCACCTTTCATCCAACATCCTGTCTCATTTTACTAATGAGGAAACTGAGGCAGGGAGGGGGTGGTGAAATGCTTTGCTCAAGGTTACTAGTGTTAAAACTTCAGAGCTAGGACTTCTGCTGACCCTAAAATCTTTTCATTTCATGCTTCCTCTCAAACAACTTACAGAGCTCAGAGTTTTCTATTCCTTTTTGCTGTTACTGATTTATATGAATAATTGTTAGTATCAGTTACATACTCTTTAATCCATTGATTCTTCCATCTTTAGTTCCACCATATACAGTGGCACTTTTTTACATTCCTCTAATTGTAATTTCTGTTGTAGATGACTTCCATGGCCGCCTTGTTTCTTCCTAGGAACTAATTTTGAGAAGTACTGCATTGTGTGATTCTCTTATTTGTTTTATTTCCATGCACACACACAAATTTTTTTTTCTGTGTGACAGTGTTTTAGTAAGGTAAAGGCAGAGTTAATGCTCTGTTAATGAATTAAAAGGAGCACAACATAAAGAAATTAAATTTGGAATCTTCCTTTTTTAAAATTTGATGTGAGATTACTATATGTATCCCAGCACATTATAATGATTCTAATCTACCTTCCTTGGCTCCATGTTCATTTATTGAACTTTTATGTTTACCCCTTTTTTTCTCAGTGCTGTCGCAAAGGAATATAGAATTCTAGGATTGAAACCTTGGATGGGCAATATGCCCTATGGAGAAAGAATAATATATTGAGTTCTCTCCTTTCTTTCAGACAGCTGCTACATGTAGATCACGATTCCAAACCCGTCTCTGTAAAATTAACTTCTTCTCATATTAGCCTTACCTAATCTGAGATTATAATTTAAAAAAATTCAAGCTTTTTTTTTTTTAAGGGCAAAAGAAATCTCGTGCAAAATAAAGCTTGGTTTCCTTCCTCCCTCCCTTCCTTCCTTCCTTCCTTCTTTCCTTCCTTCTTTCCTTCCTTCCTTCCTCCCTCCCTTCCTCCCTCCCTTCCTTCCTCCCTCCCTTCCTTCCTTCTTCCCTTCCTTCCTTCCTCCCTTCCTTCCTTCCTTCCTTTCTTCCCTTTCCCCTCCTTCCCTCCCTCCCTCCTTCTCTTCCTTCCTCCATTCCTCTCTTCTTTCCTCTATTTGTTCCTGTCTTCCATCCTTCTTCACTGAAAGAAACAAATATTTTTATGGGGTTTGCCTTTTGAGGTGCTTAGAAAATTTTGGCATATTTGTTAAATTTTTTAATTGTTTCACTCTGTCTTGTTTTTGTCCTTTAAAAAAATGGCATCCCTCTGGAGAACAGAATGAATGAGCCAGAACCTGAATGTCTCCCAAATTTTCAGACTTAGCCCAAGAAACAGAGGATGCTTCTCTTGCAGAAGTAACATATATATATATATATATGTTCAAACCAAAAAAAAAAATTATCAGCTCTATCTATAGTGTTTTTGTTGGCAGACGGTTCACTGTAAACGACAAAAATCTAACCCTGAAAACATGCCAGGAAGAATAAAGTCAAGATTTGTAAAAATCAGATTTCATTCTTTAATGGGATAAATGTGAATTGTATAGTTTTTTGTTTTGGATTTTCCTTCTGTCGTTCAACATTTCTTGGATAACTTTGTGATTCAAAATGTAAAGATTTTCCCTTTTCTCTTTGGCTGTAAATTGAGTGTGAGTGCCATCCTTGTTTATTTTGTGATTTTGAGGTGAATCAGATAAACTTGGATGTTCTGTCTTGTTTTGGGTGGTCTATCTTGGCAGCCTCCGCTTTCTGTGTAAGCAGAGTAGTGTTTTCTTTTCCATATAGATCCACTGTATGGGAGCAGCTTTTGAGTGACTGTGACTTAACCCTTCCCTCTGCTCAAGGACAAGAAGGGAAGGGGAATAAGCATTTCTTTGGCACCTACTTTGTACTGGACACTGCTATACAAATGTGATCTCATTCAAACCTCCCAGCCACCATAGGTGCTGTCATTATCCCCTTGTTACCATTGAGGAAACTGAGTAATGACAAAGTTTGTAGAGCCAGCCTTAAATGTCTTAAAGGAATTTTTTATTAGAACTTGTTTTCATCACCTAATTATTAGAAAATTTCTATCAAATGGTGATAATTGCCTTGGTTTTGTATCCTGGCTGCTACCTATGTTTCCCTCATATTTTTGCTAGCTCTTTTTATTACCTGCAGAGGGAGCTTGTATATGAGATAAAATAATCAGGGACCTCTGGAAGTTGACACTTTGATTCTGGAAAAATGTAACTTCATTTAAAAATATTTCTTTCCCATGTTTTTGAGAAATGTTATTCTAAGGGAGAGAATTTTTAAAGCTCTTATGACAGTAGTCAAATGAGCAAAAAATAAATGTTCTAGATAGACATCAAGTATTTACAATATATTGTTTTTCTAGATTAGATGTTTCTAGATTATATTGGTAATTTTTAAGGGATCAAAACTGGAAAGATGAAGTGTGGAATCAAAATGTACAGTTGATGGGGGGGGGGCACTTGCAGATGTGCCATGGAATGGTTTTGGAATGGTTATGTCAGCTTCAGGAAGAAAGATTGACTATAGAACTATCTTTTGTCTACTGTCAGCAAAGTTTTACTAGAAAGTTATCCAGATGATGTAAAATGTTTTTTGACAGACCTGCACATAAGATGAGAGTGGATTAAGTTCCTCAACATTTAATTAATAGATCTTCATTAGACTGCTTACACAAGCAAAGTAAATGCTTTGTTTAAAAAAACAACAAATCAACAGATCGCTTTGGATTAATGACTTACCCCAGATAATGGGACAATTTAGGGCAGTAACACTTAACTGCATAAGCTACTACCAGTTAAAAGCCAGCAAGAAACAGATTAGCAAACTGCTGAATGAATGGGGAGGGTGGGAAGGGAAAAGAAATGTAGCCACAACATAGACCATTGGGTTAAAATCTGATTCCTAAATACTATGCTACTTAATTTCTAGGGAAGTGAAATGCAACTGTATCATAATTGGTACAGAAATACTCAGATTGAGGGGTTTAGTGTGATGAGGATAAAAGAATGGTAAGTAAAAGTTAAAATATTTTTATTGAATACAGTATTTCACATTAATTCTGGTACTAAGACATTTTGCAGTTGACTAAGTATTAACAAAAATGCTGGCATTTTTGCTTGTATATTTTAATGGCTCAGATTCCTCCCCTCCCCCAGTCTTTTTCTTATTAAATAAAATGGAGCTATTTTTCAGAAATAGGTTCACATTTAAGGCCTGGGAAATATGTAGATGTTGATTTCTTTTGCCCTGCCTCATTTAGTTTATCAGAGACCTATATTAACTTTATATTTTGAGCTTCTTTTTTAAATACCCAGAAAGGGTTTGTTTTTTTTTCTCCTCTGTCTTACTGAACATCATCTCAGTGGCAATTTATTATTTATACTGGCTAATCCTTACTAATGTGAAAAGTCAGCTTGTTATTGTTACACCAAATGGCCCTCTAAGTAGGGAAACAGTTAAGTAGATCTCCACTAATAGGTTGTTGTCTAATAAAGAGATTTATGGCATTGGCAAGGTCTATTGTATCGGTATTACCCTCTCACAGCTTGATCATGTATTATCTTAACAACTCAGTACTACATTTTATGTGTAGTATTTTCATAACAGTGTAAGAATATTAGCCACAGCAATTACATTCCAATAGGATTATGATGGTATGTTTTATACAGAAATATACAAATGCCGACTTTTACAGAGAGATTTTGATGGGTACCCAGCCTTTCAAGGTTGCAGCACTTGCTTGTGAAATATTGAGATAAATGGTGATACCTTAACTTGTTTCTTACCAAAGAAAATGTGGAGCAGTGAATAGAATCTGTTCTTCCCAGCTTTTCTCCTCCTTCTTCCTACTTCTAGTCTTCCCCCACCTCACTGTGAGGTAAGGATTACTTGGGTATTCAGTCCAGTCAAACTGTTCCAGGGAGCTCATAAGTATCAGAAAGTCCATGTAACTTCTATATGGATGTGGGGAAACACTCAGCTAGGAAAAATTCTTCACAACCTTAAAGGTAGGATGTGGCTATTTGAAATAATAATAATATGGATGATAGTAGCATTGGGAAACCCTTATAAAGAAAATAGCTCAATGAAAAGTTTTACCCCCATGTTGTAATTCTGCTGTGAAATTATTTTGTTTTTTTTATTTTTTAAGGAAATACTAATGGAAAGAAATTATTTGCATACTACTTAAATGTCATTTTGAATTTTGCCGTTTTCCATCAGCAATTACCCAGACCCTTGTTCTTAATTCTCTATAAAAGCTTCATAACTGAACACTGTTAAAATTAAAAGAAATTATTAAAAACTAATCTGATTATGTTCTCAGCTCATCTGTGCCAATGATATTGAAGTAGAATGAATTTTCATGTATTATCAAGTCTATATAGGACTAAAAGGATTTTTTAAATATCGTTTGAAGAGAAAGCAAAATTATTGCTTCTTTTTCAGTAGACAGGGTTTTTCCTCTGTAAAATGTATGAATGCATTTTTACGTGGATTAATAATTTTAAACTTAGAAAGCTGCTGTAGATAATTTTATATATCTACTCCAAATTAAATTAGAAAGTGGTATAAATGTAGACTTGGGTTTATGTTTTTTAATATATTGAAAACTTGAAAAAATCATGCTTAAAAATAACATGACTTTCAGAATCCTACAACTAAGAATATGAAATTATCAAAAGAATCTTGTGATCAGATAAGTGTTATGATGATTCAGAGTTGGAATTTGGGAAGTGTATTTATATGTACATACATATATATTTGTAATAAGGAGTGCCTAGAAGGCAGAGTTGAGAACCTGCAGATTAAATGTTACGAACTTTCAGAGAAAACAAAAAATAGATTAATTACTGCGCTTTTAAAATTTTCTGTTACATTTGGAATGTAATGAATACAGAGTCATCCTAGCCATTCAGAAGAGAAATAGGGCTGTTTTTGTTTTCTTCCTTGACAGACAGGTAAGTTATGTGTCACTTTGCCTTTTTGGACAGAATTGACAAAGCTCAAATCTAATTCTGAACTTATTAGATCTAATCAGTTTTTATTATTTATAGTCTTTTATAATAGGTCACTTTTAGGAAGTCATCTCAGGTAGACACATTCCTGAACCAAAGGTTTAAGATATCTACCCTTAGATTCTACTCCATTAGAAACTAGAAATGAGAATATAATATAGTATTTACTGTCCATGGACTCTGTGTAAAGCAAAAATAACCAAAAAAAAATAAGCAAAAACAAGAAAACTTTAAAATACGAATGGGGAAGCGCTCCATAAATTAAATGGAATATTTAAGGAATAGAGACTTGATATGATACATCAAGATAATGGAAAGCATCAGACCAGTGATGGTGAAAAATCCTATCTTTCAGATGAAGTTTATATTTTCTTAATTACAGCACGTGAGGTATTCATTAGCTGATTCATTTTTGGGAGTTATTTTGCAAACAATTTCAGAACAGTGGGTACTTTATATAATTTAGAATAGTTAATATCCTATTTATCATTTGCACTGAGATCACCAAAATAAATATGTGATGTTGAAGAAAATATTCTAATTATAACCAGTGGACTTTTAAATAAGGGTCTTCCTTCAGATGTGGGAATTATAGTTTCGCATAGTCTTGTATACTATTGTAAGCATTCTTTAGGAGCACAAGTAGAGTCAGATTGGCCTACGATTTCTCTTCTTTTTCTACCATGGATAAGAGGACAGTACTTATAAATTTATTTGCTTCACAAATAGGTTAGTTCTGCAGAATCCACGATTATCTTTAGGTAATGTTTAAATAATCTATATAATGAAAGATTGGGGGTAGTGAAACACTTTGAAATATACTTAGAATCTTTGTAGGTTTTTGTCCATGGGATTCACATACAGCTGTAGCCCATTAAAGTATTAAAAAAAAAAATCATTTCCAACAGCTTTTTTTTAACATTATAATTTTATAGTAATTTAGGGTGATTAGTACTTATAAACTATTTTGTAATGTTGTGGTGACTTAGAATTATAAATAATATGGTGACTTTTATAAGAGAATTCAACATGCTATAGTCCCTGATTAATGGTCAAGTATATATTTTGTGGTTTACTTATTTTAATAGGTTTTCCCCCCCTTAATGTGTTCTGTCTGGCTTTGATTAGTTTTGTTGTAGTTAGTTGCCAAGACATATAATTCTTGTTCTCATGTCTCAGAATGAAAAACTATAACAGATTATATTCCTTCTGAAATATAAGAGATATTTCTGTCAATTACATTTTTTCTTTTGTTAAGTAATAATTACACACACAGACAAACATATATACACACATCTAAACTCATAGCTGAAATATCTTGGATAAATAAAAATCTCTCTGTTCCACTGTACATCAAACAATATAGAAATATTTGAATTTTTATTTTTAGTGTCTCTGGGACCTTCGACAGTACCTGGCACATGGTAGCTTCTTACTAGATCAGCAGTTCTCAACCTGTGGGTTATGTTCAATTCGTAACAATGAAAATACATCCTGCCTATCAGATAGATTCACATCAGTAGCAAAATTACAGTTACGAAGTAGCAACGAAAATAATTTTATGGTTTGGGGTCACCACAATATGAGGAACTGTATTAAAGGGTCGCGGCATTAGGAAGGTTGAGAACCCCTGTACTAGATGCTTATTTGATTGAATTCAATAGGTATGATTTTTTTCCTTGACATTTTCATACTATGAATACATTTTTTTTTGCTGTAATTCTTAATTAATTCCCTATTAGTGGGTAACTTTGCATGCCAGTGTATTCAGACTTGTAACCATTCCTTGTTGAGTATACACAAGGAAGACTCTATCTTGTAGTATTGATGCAGATTGATTTCTATGAAAATCAAGACAGCTTTTACATATAGAACCCAGAATCACAAAGACCTAAGTTACCACCTCTCTAATTTCACTCCACACAGCAAAGCAATTTTCACTATAACCTAAGTGACATTGGGGCAACCATTTGACTGTTAATTTTTAATTGAGAATTAAACTAAAATATATACTTCATTTATTCATATTAATCTTATTAAATGGATTTGCCTTGCATTTCTGAAGAATGTAGATAGGTTTTTCACATACTTACCTATTTATAACGATGTAGATATTATGAAAGGGACATTTTTCTAATAATATTGGGCCTAATTAAATTCTTCTAAGAACACCTGTTTAACTGTAACCTATGTAGCACTAATATTTGTCATGTTTCTTCTGAAATAATGGAATAATGTTTTCTTTTGATGTTTGAAGAATAGTGGCACTGGGTTAATCTTGTCATAATTGATGGCTAAAGGCCTTTTGGTTTTTAAGAAGTCACTTAAATTTCTTTTGATTTCCCTTCTTTCCCTCTTCCCCCATGCATTTTTGACTCTCTGTAGCATTTAGGTTCTAGGTAGAGGTAGTTTTTGCTGCAATCATTATCCAATGATAATCTTTAAAGCGTTTTTGTAGTAACTAGTATTGTGTTAAAACTACCTTGAAAAAACTAATGATTCTTCCCATTATATAATATATGAAACGATTTCATCCATGTGAAAATTACGTTATCATTTAGTATGGAAATTGTAGGCGTAAAATTGAATTATTCTTAATTGATATTTTTCCCCAATAAAAATATTTCTTGTTAGCCATCATTTTAATCTCTATATCTGTGCCATTATCGCTCTTCCCACTGTTATAATTTTTGTATACAAAGAACTGGCTATTTCCCCCTCTATTCTCAATTCAGAAATAAAATGTTTCCTTTAATGAAAACACTTTAAGGGATAGACAATTTGGGAATTTTTTTTTTATGTTGTTGTAGTTAAATTGTGTTCAGTTTAAGAAGAGAATGACAAGGGTATACATTGAATTAAAATGTTGAAACTTTAGTGATTATAGGTAGGATTAAGGAGAGGAAAAGAAACCCAACCAGATTACTCTCTGGTAGAATTAATCAATTACATCTTTGGCTACTGCCCTCTTTGCCACTACTTATTCATTGGTGAGCTAATGTATGTCCTTCTACTTAGGCTTAGAATTTGTGTGGCTAGATTTGAGTTGGGGAAATAATTCAGCCATGGATCTCCATATTGCCTAAGTGGTTAAATTCTGATTGGGAATTGAAATGTCTTTATGACATTTATCTTTTCCCCTGTTTTCTCTTGTGTTAATTTTGCAGTTAGGCTGGTATGGTTTTGCTGAGATTTGACTTGCTTTTATAAAAGAGATTTCAATACCTCACTTGTAAAACTCAGAATTTTACTAAAAAGGTTAAGGGGTTAATGTAACACAGCTTCATCCTGAAGATGCTTTCTGTCACATCCAGAAGAGACACGAAGTGTTAGTGTGAGTACAGGGAGAGATTAAAAGCGACTTTGAGAATCTTCTGTAGGTCTGCCTTTTCTTTGTAATGGGCAAGTATTGAAATATCCATTGAATGTTCGTTATGTTTTTGTGATAATTCTATAAACGTGAAGCGTTTGCTGGGTGCCACTGTGTTAGGCATTGAAAGCACAGATTTTTTATTTTTCTGCTGTGTATCTGTGTGCATACATTTCATTTTTTTTGTATATATGCATGTATAATGTGTGTGTATTATGAATTTTGGATGTTTGAAAATTTAACATGCCATTTCTTTCTGTGTTTGCAATTAAAATACACCTGGGTATGTAGCTTTCTAGGAATTTACACCTGTACTTCTCTCACTTTGTGTGTTAAGCTGTGTCTTTTAAACCTTTCAGTTTGGATGGTTCATTTTTAAGGGCAAATGCTTTTAAACATTTATGTTTCAGTCTTAAGACAGTTTATTGTATAAAGATAAAAATTGAGAGGACATGAGAATTAAAGTGGATCTCAGTGGGCATATGGTCCATTCCATGTCCCAGAAGACATCCCTGACAAGGCGGGGTGGTTCAAGCTTGAAGACATCCCTGACAAGGGGAGGAATTCAAGCTTGAAGACTTCAAGGAATGACGAAACCTTCTGCGGTGGTCTACTCTTCTGACCAACTCAGATTGTTAGGAAATTTTCCTAGCTTCTACCCATTGCTTCTGGTCCTGCCCTCTAAAAACAGATAAAGTTCAGTTTAACTGTGTAGGCTCGTTGGTGGGACTGAGAGTTGAGAAGAATTCCTGATAGGTGGGAGAGACCTGAGAGAGAGAGCATTTGATTCGTACAGCTCCCTCGTTTGCTGAGGAGAAACCTGTGAACCCAAAATAAGTGACTTGCTTAGGGTAACATGGTAATTTTTTACCAAGCTGGAGAGGCCTATAGATAGTAGTGACCCAGTGATGTTACTCTTCCCAGGATTCTGGTCTAGCTAAATCCCGTGGTCAGTACAGTGGATGATGAGTTTTTGATCCCAGTTACTTTTGGAGTCTGTTTAGCTAAGAACTGGAGTGAATTTGCATCAGTGGTAGAATAGTAACAAATCAACAAACATTTATTAAGGGCTTTACTATGTGCCAGCACTGAGATAAGCTTGGTGATAGCAAAGGAAGGCAAACACGATTAGTCTGGGCTAATGGGAGAGACAAGACATAAACAACTAGATAATCGAGATATCTTTCCGTCAATCTATCATTTATCTATACATATACATATCAGTATATACATATGTGGGTATGTATGTGTATGTACATGCACATATGTGATAACACAGTGTAAATGGGAAGTAATCTTGGAAGGAAGGAGCTAGCAGTGTGTGTGTGTGTGTGTGTGTGTGTGTGTGTGTGTGTGTGTGTGTGTATGCCTGGGGGTGGGTAGGACACCAGGAAAGACCTCACTGAGAAGGTAGAATTTGAGCTGAGTCTTAAACAGGAAACCGATGAAACCAGGGGGTGGAGAGAACTGGGGGGCAATCAGCATGAGGTTAGATGATGGAATGGCTTGTGTAAGGAACAGCAAAAAGTACGGTAGTAACAGGGGATCACAGGGGCTGTGAATGGGGAGTAAGGTGGCAGAGAAGACTGGGAAGGTAAGAAGGTGCCAGGCTATAAAGGTTTTTAAAAGCCAAACACAGGATTTTATATTTTCTTTTAGAAATCACAGGTATTTTAAGTATTGAAATAGACCTTTGCTTTTGGATTTTAAACATGTGACAGTGTCATAGTTTTAAAAGATGAACAGAAGAAAACCAAAAAGTACAGATGGGGGCACAAACCAAAGGTCAATTTTGTAACTTCTTTATTGAATCTGTCTCTCTGTCTAGCCATCTCTCTGTTCATCTATCAGTCTCTCTCTCTAATATTTCTTTAAAAAAACTATGTAAAGGAAGTGCACAAATTTAATCCGTTTGGGGGAGTATATTGAGATATTTTTATGTGAATGATTGTTCACTTCACAGTTAGGAAAAAAAAAAAGATAGGATTTGTCGTTGACCTGGGTATTCCTTAAAGTATTTTCAATGTTTTGGGTACAGTTTGACAAAAATGCCTTTACATTTATAATATACATTATGGCAAGAATTCTTATATCTATATCAGTTTTATAAACATTTGGTTTCCGTGAACACATTCAGTTAAAGATGAAACTGGCTAATTTCACTGACAGTCTCTGTTGAACCAGATAAAATAGAAACCCTTGTGTATGTGTATGTTGGGCCTGACTAGTGGGTGGCAGAAATAGAAATTGAGTTATTGTCTATGACTTGAAGATGAAAGAATATGTTACTTTTGTGATAAAACAGCATACTCTTTCTTGGTAGATTACTAAGAATTTCTGTGAATAAACCCATAAATAATACAGGTATGCAAATTCTGTTAAGAATTTTATAATTATAGCCATGTTCTGGAAACCCTTTTGGATGGATTGCTAGTTTTGGAGAATAGATCTTACTTTCTTTGTAAAAAGTTAATTTAACTGTGTATAGCTATTATATTTAATAGAATTTAATAGAATATGATTTGACCATGGCATATCCAAATCTGTCTAAAAGTCAATTATTTTATGATGATATTATGTTGTACTCATGTCATTATGATTAAAAGAATGCCCCTATAGAAGTTCAGAGCTGTTTGGAACTGTTCCTTCCTGAGGGTCATTTTCAGCATATGCCTAGTAGCTTCTCAAACACATCAAGGTCAAATGCTGACCTTGAGAGCTTTAGCCATGAGTGTGTCCCTTCCTGCTTTCCGCCAAGTCTAGACGTCTTTCTGCCTTCCTAGTTTGCTATCCCTTTGAAGCTTTTGTGTTTCATCTAAAGCTTCCATTATTTCACCATGTATTTCCCAAACTGTCTCCTTGGCACTTTTCTTTTATAGAAATTGTTCAAAATTTCCAGGTTCGATCTCTCACCTTCAAAGATTTAGAAACAAAGTTACAGAGTTCTCTCATGGGCTTTTCATTTCTCTTAAACTGGTATCTGTTTGGTGATGCTGAGAAAGGAGAATTGTAAGGTCAGTTAGCCCCTAATTGTGCTAAATGCAAAAAGCACTCATATGCCCAATTTGGTATCAAAAATAATTATAATAAAACTAATAATAACGAACTTTGCGAAGCCATGGCAAGGTTTAGGTTCCATTCCCCACATGCATGTAATAATAGTGACTGTAATATTAAATGAAAATCCACCATTTAAGTCAACAAAGGCTGTCTCTGATTCTTAGATTATTCAATGTTTCCAGCAAAACCAGACACCTTTATTCCTATTCTCTGTTTTAGAGGCAACCAAGAGTTCAGAGATAGGGAGCAGAACTGTGGGGAAAGATTCAGTTCAGTATAGCAATTTAACCTGATGAGACTAACTGTGGACTTAGACTGTTTTCCATGAAATAAATGCCTTTGGTTTTATGTCAGGGTTCTGTAGCACCCTAGAAAATAGGACTTCCTCTTACATGATTTGAAGGGTTTTGTAGATAGACCTCATAATAGACCTACCCAGCCATTCAGTCAGTCAGCTTGGCTTTTATTAAGCACCAACTTTGTGCCGGGCACTTGGCTAAGCATGGGAATACAGAAGAAAGACAAAAGGATAGTCCCTGTTTCAAGGAGCTCTCAGGAGTATAACAAGGATAAGAACATGTGAACGATTATGGATCAATAAGATAGCTTTATATGTATATATGTATGTATTCATATATCATGTATGTCTTTACATGTGTACATGTGTGTGTGTGTGTGTGTGTGTGTGTGTGTGTGATAAATTAGGGGTGATCTCAGAGGGAAGTCACTAAGATTAAGGATGATTGGGAAAGGCTTCTTGTAAGAGATGTGTCTTTAGTTAAGACTTGAAGGAAACCAGAGAATCCAGGAAGCAGAGATGAGGAGGGAGAGAGTTCCAGATGTGGGCAGCCAATGAGAACACTTGAAGTGAGTGTCTTTTGGGAAGAACAGCTGTCAGGTCAGTTTGGGGAGAATAAGGGAAATCTGATAAAAGTTCATCATTGTTGAATAACCTTCTCACATTCTTTATTGCTTAGTTTGTTTCATGTTAGATTTATTTCATGTTGTTTTTACTATTCTTTACTATCTAAACATAAGTTTTATTCTAAAATAAGAGCCTAACCCATATTTCTCCTATTTTCCTATTCCTCTGTTATGCCAAAATGAAAAATAAGAATTACGTTAGTAGTTGAAGTGTTCATAGAAGAACCAGTTTTAGTGATATAATCTCTGATTGTTTATAGTCTATTCATTGGCTTTTTATTCAGGGACTGTTTATCGGATATTTTTAATTTTATAGATGGTATGTATAGTGAATAGGGCACTGGACTTAGAATCAGGAAGATGAGTTCAAATCTTGCCTGGAGAGATTGACTTAATGACCTTTGAAATCCTTTCTAGCCCTAAATGTACATATGATTTTATGATGCTGTGATTGTGGATATTCCTTAAATTGAATGCAGCTACTTCTGATTCTTCTTCTCCTTCCTACTCTGCCCCTTTCCAGTTCTCTCCTCCTCACATCTATAATTCTCCTAGGCTGAGCTTTTCAGTACTGTGGGCATTCTCTTGGAGAGTTGTCACAAATTTAGTTGACTACATTAAAAGTAAACATTTAATTCAACAGTCTTTATTCCGTCCCTACTATGTGCAAGCACTTTATTGCTCATTTACAAGTTTCTGTAGAAAAGCTAAGGCAGAATTCTAAGTGGTCTCTGTGCTTTGCTCTCTAACACTTGATTTCCCTGGGTTTCGTTGGATCTTACTATATACTTCTTACTAGAAGAAGTAAACAGTGGAATTCCTAGTCCCATTTTTTATCACCTGTCTTCAAATCCACTGAAAAGCTAGCCAGTAGTGAAAGAAAAATCAGTAGGACCCTCCCACCTGAAAACAGTTTTTAATAGGGGAAATCATTGGATCATGTCTTTTTTTGCTGGTGGACAAGATGAGCTGAATAAACCTGCAGTTCAGGTAACTGGTGTTAAAAGTGATTGGGGAGAATAGGGGTGGGGGCACTTTTTTTGTGTTGGTATTTTGAAATAAAATAATCCTTAAAATCACAACTTTTTAAAGTGGTACAGAGTGGGTAGGACTGGTTTAGTGAATCTTTCAGAAGAATGATTGGTAAATGAGTATAATATTCAGTTCTTAAAACTAATTACACGGAAATGGGAAATCACTAATATTTAATTTGAATGCTTAAGAAAGGAGCTTCTTGGTGAAGGTTATGAAATCATAACCAGGTAGTATACTTGGAGGATGGGACTTTTGTTTCCAGCTGGAAAAAGTGATCAGCTTTTTGCCGTCTTTGTCTTTAGCCACTTTATCCAAGTAGCCAGGGTTTAGAATCTGATTGAAATCTCCTTGTGCTGTTGCTTTCACAGCAGAAGACTTAATATAAATTGCATGTGATCTCAAATGCATATAATATGAATGACATTATGTGAAACTGAATCATTCTACAGTTTGATTTAAAGTATTAATAAAATCTAAGTTTGTACATACTAGCTGTGGGGCTTCAGGATTTTAATTTAGAGAAATGCCAGAAAAGTGTGTCGTGTGTGTGTGTGTGTGTGTGTGTGTGTGTGTGTGTGTGTGTGTGTTCCATTTGATGAGTTCATGTGAGAATCACATCTTACTAAATTAGGACAGACATATATATATGTATTACACCACTTACAAACTCTAATTATTAAAACCTGTTAAATTTCATATTTAATTTTCAGATGTCTTCTCACAAAAGAGCTGCTTAAGATTTATTGTCAACGTTGTCTGATTCCTCTATTAAAGTTGATTAAATTGCAAATGCTAAACTGAGCAACTGTGGGAAGGTTGTGCTCTGGATTTGGAAATAGCCGTGGAGTTCTATCCACAGTAAATCATTAATACTAATCGGTATTAAGTAAGGTAATAAGTAAGTCTTGATGGTTGGCTCAGTATTACAGGAGAGTGGCACACCTTCACTGCTTGCTCAGACTAGAAGTTAGATCATTCCCACTGTGAAATTTGCCACATTCTCATACGGAGGTGAGAGCTAAGCCCTCTGTGGCCAAATTAATTTAACTTCTAATTTCATCTATCGGCAGTTCATGCAGCTGTATCTTGTGTGGTATTGGGGTGAGCAGAAAACCCAAAGCAGGGGCTTTAATGTCAAAAAATAGTGGTCACAGTAGTAGTCTTCTCAAAATAGACAGCTTTTTTTTTTAATTAACAGAAAAGAGGAAGACTCTGGTGTATTTGTTAATAAGTAGAAAAAGGACACTACCTTTAATTTAGGGAAGACACTGGACTTTAGAAAACCCTTACCCATACTATAAAACTTTTGCTAATCCTTTTTGTACATAGCAGAAGCTTAGTAAAAGTGTCTTGAATTGAACTTGACAAGAATAAATTCATATTTTATAAGGGTTTTAAAGATAATTGTGAAATTATTTTATTTTTATAAAAGAAAGGTTAGTGGTACCATTGCATAGCTGATAGAGAGTTAGGAATCTAGGAAGGCCTGGCTTTTAGTCTGACTTCTAATGCATACTGGCTTTGTAATCCTGGGCTAAATTACTTTGACATCTGTGTGTTCTTGGCAACTCCCTTAAAACTAAGTTGTAGAGAGGAGGGTGCTAATCTGGATTTATAGAGGGAGTTTCCTCACCTGGGAGTGGGTGTTCTCTATAGCAATGAAATCATAGATTCACTCTCGTATCTCTATTCATTTATTCTCTTGATTTGTTGTTGAGTAGTTTTTCAGTCATATCTGACTCTCTTCATGACCCTGTTTGGGGTTTTCTTGGCAAAGATACTGGAGTGGTGTGCATCTCCTTCTGCAGATCATTTTACAGATAAGGAAATTGAAGCAAACGGAGTGAAGTGACTTGTCCAGGGTCACACAGCTAGTAAGTGTCCAAGACCAGATTTTGAACTCAGAAGATGAGTCTTCCAGACTCTAGGCCTGCCACTCTATACACTGTGCCACCTAGCTGCCCTTTGTCCTTGATACTAGTCTTTAAAAATAGGAATTTGTCAGTGTTATTAATTAAGCATTTTATATAATGCATAGAGAGCCAGTTCTTGTAATCAGGAAGAGCTGGATTCATATCCCACTTGTGATTGTGCTCCTCTAGCCCTCCATGGGATAGATCACTCACTTGAAAGTTTCAGAGGATATAAGATCCATTGCCCTATGGTCATTTTGGTGATGAATTTCTGTGAATTTAGCAAGTCTGTTCGTTAGGCAGCAGACATCATTGCCAGACCTTTACTAGATCCTTTTCAGCTTAATGTTGGGTCTGTTAGAGCTGGGTTGCTTCAGGTATCGTCTTGGAGAACCAGGATCACCCCTGAAACAATGAAGCATGAATTTAGCCAAAGCCGAGTATTATGATATTGGAAAAAAGGTTTTAAAAACTAATTAAAGTAGTCTTAATTCTAGATGACAGTCCCATTAAGGTGAAAGCTCTTAACCTAGGGTCCATGGATCCCTAAGGTGGCTGTGGATAGATGTTGGGGGTTTGTGAACTTAGGTGAAAAATATTTTTATTTCAATATAATCGATTTCCATTGTAATCCTATGTATTTTATTTTATGAATTTAAAAGTGAGAAAGGGTCCATAGGCTGCCCATGAGTGATCTATAACATAAGCAGGGTTAAGAACAGCCCTGTGTTAAACTAAAGTTATAAAAAAGACAACATAAGAGTCATGAAATACTTGATTATGAATGAATTTAAACAAGGGAAGAATCAAACTGGGTCAGGATGACCACAGGAAGTTTGTTGGAACAACGGGGATTTGCACATTGTTCATTTGGGTTTGTAGTATGTAGGCAAGGAATATATGGGCCATAAAAATATTTCACATGAGGCAACTGAATCTGGGATCATTTAAAGGCACAGAGCAGAATCTGGTCCTCTCACTCCAGAAGTCATCATACCACTGATTTTCCATGTTGGTATGAGCAAAGTATGTGTGTTTATTTGTGGAGCTTGTTAGGAAGATTAACAGGTATGTTTCGGGGATGCTCGAGTCAACCAATACCATTTGAATTGGAGTTAAGGGAAGTTAATTAAGTTAATTTGGAGAGACAGAAGAGCAAAGGTTTTATGGCCAATTGTAGAGGGACCTGAGAGATCGTTGAACTGGGTGAGGGTCAGGAGACCCAAATTCAAATCCTGCCTCTGTTTGTAATTAGCCGTGTGATATCTCATTTCTAAAATGAGGCAAGTCACTGTGGTCAGTCAGCCAACTAGCATTTAGCAAATATGTGCCTGGCACTGAGCCTAAAAGTCAGGGTTAACAAAATAAGAAAACAAAATAAAAAAATAAGATCTTCTAGGAACTTAACATTCGAATTGAGGAGTGGGTGCATCGATATCTTGGAATGTGAACAGGATGTTTACATATCAGATACAACTCTGTTAGTTAAATTGGGAACTTAGGTCTGATTGTACATTGTTTAGACTAAGGGAGACCAATGAATAGATATGAAGAAATAAAGGATTGGAGCAGGGTGGTAATGCCAGGAAAGGAAGTGAAAGAATGGCATGGGGTGAGGTCCTGGAAAGAATGATCAGCAGAATTGAATATCTAATTGGATGTGATGGTGAAGAGGTGTCACAGATAATTTGAGACTGGGAGATAGAGACAGGTACTACTTTAAAAAAAATTATACTCAATAAATGTTTATTGACTGACTGACTGATTGAATTAGTAATTTCTTGATATTGTCCAGATGGACAATCTCCCCATCCCAATCCTCCCTTGTAACAGGAATGCCCAATCTGACATTTTTTTTTCCAATGAGAGTTATGTCTTAAAACTACAGTTGCATATAACATGAAAACAAATGAAGCCTAGAAATACATAAGGAACTTTTCACAATTTCCCAAAAGTAATGGTGCTTGTCCTACTGAAATGTATTTCGGAGATTTGGAATTTTAGAAGGGAGCTGGACACTAAGTAATTCCACCTAAATTTATATCTGTAGATGCACACTTGTACTACTGTGATGGGAGAAAGGTGTAATTTCATACATACATTTTACTCAATTTTTTTCTTTTTGCTATTTCATAGCAAATACATCTCATTGTTATTTAAAATGAAAGTCACCAATTGAATGATGAAGGTATACTTTATGCTAAAATGGTATATGGGTCTAGAAGCTTTTGCAGGAGACTAATAACGGAGTGGAGATTGCTTTAATACATATTACTATATAAAATGCTTATTAATGTTAACAGATGTTGCACTTTAATCCCACTGAATGATTGTTTGCTAGCAGCAGGAGATTTATTAAGCTTGAATTGTGTGAAATTGTGTGTGCATAAGCTGCTATTTAGATTGTAAAAATGCTATTGAAAACTGTTACAAAGTTTTAGCTATAATTGGCAGAGAAGTATTAGCTATGCCAAAGGAAGCATGTGTGCATTGCTGGCCTATGTGCCTTCACCTCTTTATCATTTATCTTCTTGTATTAATGTCACTGAATTATTAATTCATGAGCTGGGGTGGATGGGGTGAAGGCTCCATTTAAGTGTGTGGCAAATTTATCCTTATCGCTAGAGACATGAAAAAAGTCATTTTGTGTTATCTGTAAAATGGAAAGGACATTTTAAAATTTCATTTACAATAATCCACTTCACTTCCAGTAAAACACCTAGATTATTACTACCATAATATAATGCTTTTATTAAAACTTAGTAACCTTCTCCACTGTGTCCTCTTATAAATAACATTGATAGACACTGGAGGCTTCATTTACTTTTTGGGTGATACATAATTATTGTAGTTCTGAAATGTATTAATCTATTTTCTAGGAACAGTGTGTAGAATAACAACCACGTAAGTTTGAAGAAACCTAAGATTCAAAATAAAGATTCTGCTGCATCTTAACGGGATCAAGAAACAGGTTTAGTAAAAAAAAAAAAAAAAAAAGAAAAGAACCAGGTTTAGGATGAGGAATGGTGGGAAATGGGGTAGGTAGGTGTAGTGCAGTAGATAGAACACTAGGCCTAGAGTCAAGAAGAACTCACCTTCCTGAGTTCAAATCTGGCTTTAAGTTACTTAATTCTACTTGCCTCAGTTTCCTCATCTGTAAAATGAGCTGGAGAAGGGAATGACAAACCACTGCAGTATCTTTGCCAAGAAAACCTCAAATGGAGTCAGGAAGAGTGGACATGACTGAATAACACATACATGTTGGGAAATAGGAAAGCTCAAGGAAAAAAAAAATGTTTTCTTGGTGAAGGGAGGACTGCACGTAGTGGTTAGTAACGCTTGCTAGTTATTGGCAAACCTAATTTTTAAACTTGTACTATAGAAATCTCAGATTTTAAGCTTAAAGAATAGGACTTATTTCATAATGTATCATGGAAATTCTGGCTAAACTTCAGGAAAGTTTGTCATAAGATGAGGAACTAGGACAAATTCAGTGCCCTTCTATGGGTGAGAGGCACTTAGAATGGATTGATTAGTGCCTTTGGTTTACTCAAATCACGTATTTCCCAACCTCTCATGGAACCTCCCTAGCTACAAAGAAAAAATTATGTAAAACTGAGTGATAGCTTGCTGGCTCCTGACAGTATCTTCAGTATTCTGAGTGCGCTCTATATTCCAGTTCATAATCTCTTACCTTTCTTGTTCAGAGGGGAGATAAATTTGAAGGTTTTTTTTGGTCTATTTTAAACCAAATTAATGGTAAGGTGCCTCAAAAGCCTTTTCCCAAATCGGAACTCTTCTCGTATCCCTTTGTTACTCTGCATTTAATTTCTTTTTCTACTCTATATAATTGAATGAAGTAAATAATTTCTTCCCAAGTTATAAAGTTTTCTCTAAAATATTAGAAATTGATGGCAATGTTAAATTGATTATAAGATTGGATGTATTCTATTCTATACCAACGTTGGATATACTCTATACTAACATTATATCATTTTAACCAGCAGGAATAAGGTATTAAAAAAGAATTTAAAAAGACCATTCAGTTATTTACTAGTGGGGTAGGGTGCTATCTAATTTTTATTCTTTACATCATTTCAGAAGTGCTTTTAAATTTTACTTCCACAATTTTTTTGAGATTTGACTGAGTTACCTGTTGGTAGCTAGGTACTTGATGGAATTGCAACTGACCGATTTGACCGCACCTACTAGATGGTGCTTGTCAGACCCCAGGATGTTAAGGTGTCCTCGTTAGATCCATTTCCAGGGATTTCCGTGGAGCTCTCCTCTAGCTTCCAGGTTCTTTCTTCAATATCAAAAGAAAAACTGTTCCTTTTCTTAAGATTAAAGGAACTATTAAAAAAATCTAGCACCTTAGGTAACTTGCTTTCTAGACAAAATTTGCCTAATGTATTTTAATTCACTGCTTTCTATCTGGGGCAGGTGCATAGAAGGAAGTGTTCTTTAATTAACAAAAGTTTCCCTATACTCATAATTCTATTTCTTGAACCCAAAATAGGAGTCATAAATTTTTAAACAAATTGTTAAAGTGATATGTAGGCAGCTTAGATGTTGGATTAACTTTTAAAGTGACAATTCGAGCTTTGTGTTCAAGATATTCACAATATAATTTAGTATTTGTAATATATTTTCTACAATTAAGATTTGTAATACAATTTACTTTTGATGTAGTAATGTTCCATAAGTTACGTGTAGTTGAAAAGAACATTAGTTCTGCTGCTAATAGATTTGCGTTGATATTGAGAGGTAGAGACAACATAATCTTTTAAAATTTGATATTTATGGTACAATGGTGGCTCTGGAGGCAGGAGACCTGGGTTCATATCCTAGGCCTGCCACTTAATTTCCTGTGGCTCAGTGCAAGTCACTGGGCCTCTGTTGCCTCATGTATAAAATGAAATGGTTAACTCTAGATGATTTCCAAAGGTCCTCTCCTTGCTTTAAGTGTATTTTTAATGCTTAATATTTGGGGTGTGTGTGTGTGTGTGTGTGTGTGTGTGTGTGTGACACATGTGTGTGTACACATGCTCATTTTTTTCATTCTTAGATAAAGCTTAACTTGTTATTTTCAGGAAATTTCTGTCAGTTTAATTGATTATTCAGTATGACTCATTTTGTGAACAGAGGAAGGGAGTACACACAGATCAGTTATTTCTGAATACACAGCGTGGTGTAGTGGACAGAAAACCTGACCCTGAGCCAATGCCCTGGGTTCACACTCTACCTCTACATACTGACTGATTTTGGATAAGTTACTTAACCACAAAGGTAGCCCAGTCACTTCTGACCATAAATTGTAGAGCTGGTACTGTTTGCATAGTTAAGAGATGTTCCTTCTATCAATAAAATTACAGACCCTATAGACAAAAAAAACAAACTCTCTCCCCTCTGTACCCCCTCTCCTCCCTTTCTCTCTTCCTTTCTCTCCCAATAGCCTTCTCTGCCTTCTTAGAGTTTAATATAAAGAATTGCCTTCATGTGTTCATAAGGACATGCATTTAGTGCTGGAAGGAATGACAGTCGTCTAGTCTAACAGCATCTTTTTAGAGGTGGGAAAACTAAGAGTCTAAGGCACTGGTGAAGGTATAGGAGGTGTGTGTTACGTATGCTCAGTGGCAAAGTCAGAATTTAAACCTGTCCCTGACTCCCACCCTTTCCAGTGTCCTTCATCATTGTGAACGTCAGTACTACAGGTTTTATAAAAGAGGTGCCTGAGCTAAATTGATGTGGGGCGTGTGTAATGCAAGACAGAATGGGTATTGACTTCCATTAATTTTTCCTGGAACTTGCTTCCTTGGTGGGGGAGAAAGGGAGAATCATTGACCTCTGATCGGCCTCTCCTCTCATCTCACCAAATCACTTGGAATTTTTTATATATGTAGTTTATACTTCTCTGTGAGCATGTGTTCCCCCCCCCAAAAAGAATATAAGCCCTACCCACCATTGAATAATTCATTTTTGTCCTAAAAGTGTGTTGAAATGAATTGGGTTCTCCAAAAGATGGAAGAGAAAGTGTGTACTTCTCCTGATACCCCATGAAGGATGTCATATCTTCCTTCCTCAGTTGGAAATTTAGTAATACAATTAGTTCTGTGAAAACACATTTTCAGTCCCCCTTAATAGAACCACTTGGCCATCAAGTTGCATATGAAATAGCCTATAAGGCATTATTAAAGGACGCATTTGGCACTGCCAACTTCTAAAACTGTTAGTTCACTGTTGCTTAAAATAATAAACTCCTTCATTTATATCAGCTGAAATTGATGTCATTTTGGCTGCAAAGAGATGATCCCTCTCTCCCCTCTCCAAAGAACCCCAGGAAAGGGACACTGGCAACTAGGTGGCACCAGAGCGTTGGGGTGGCCTGAGTTCTAGTGTGGCCACACTAGCAGTATGACCTTGGGCAAGTCATCTAACCTCTATTTGACTCAGTTTCCTCAACTGGAAGATGGGAATAATAACAGTACCTGTGTGCCAAGGTTGTTGTGAGGATAAGATGAAACAGTATTTGTAAAGTACTCAGTGAAGTTCCAGGATAGTGATTGTTGTAAATGCTGGCTGCTACTGTTTCTAGTGACATTGAGAAATTCTGGGCTTCTGAAGCGGAAAGCATGGTGAAGCTCCTCCGAATGTCCATACTGAAGGATTTTTCATTTTGTCTGCCTTTCATTAAAAAGAATCTTAGAAAGCATATGATTCATGACATGTGAGTGCGGATGAGATTGGCAAAATTTAAAAGCTTGCAGCATATCTTCTTCTTTGAGGATAGTTGTCACTCAAAAACCATAATGAAAGCATTTGGGAAGCTCCTGCAAAAAAAAAAAAATGTTATGAAGCCATTAGAAGCAGGAGCCCCCACTCCCAAGTCATGTTCTTGACTTCCAGAAAAATCACAATCTTTACTTTAATTAATCCGTGCCCTTTTAACCTGGCAACACCGTACCATATTATCACTTACTGGAATGATTATATTTTTTATTTTATTCCTGGGACGTTGTCATTTTTCATATTTTGTGCGTTTCCTTCAAGGGCTTTTCTGGGGAGGAGAGACAGTTTTTGTACTAAGATGCAAAAAAAAAAAAATCACCATTAGAAGATGATGTAATGTACATAGTAGTTTACAGGTAGTTTCCCACATTTGATCGGGAGGCTCTTTGAGTCACTTTTCTTTGTATCCCTAATGCAGGCACATACTAGTGCCTGAAACATAGTTATGGTGTTGTTCAGTTGTGTCTGGCTCTTCATGACCCCATTGCAGGTTTTCTTGGCAGAGATACTGGAATAATTTGCCATTTCCTTCTCCAACTCACTTTATAGATGAGGAAACTGAGGTAAGCAGTGTTAAATGACTTGCCCAGGATCACACAGCTAGTTAAGTGTCTGAAGCCAGATTTTGAATTGAGGAAGATTTATCTTTCTGATTCCAAGCCTTGCACTCTATCCAGCCATCCACAAAGTTGCCCTGGCACATAGTAGGTTCATATGTATGTATGATCACTGATTGCTGATCGGAGATCAGGCTGTAATTTCAACCTTTTCCTAATATTTCACAGTTAACAGTTATCAATATAAGCTGCATTAAAATATCTATCTTTAGCATGACACCAAAATTGAAAGTCTTAAATGGTACTAAATGCTTATGGTCCCCCTTTTCATTACACTTCATATTCTAGAAAACATACTTCCCATCATTTGAATTTGTGAATTGCATTGAGGGGCAAGAAGATGATAAAACATTCCTCTGTTTTCTCTTCCAATTATGATTCCTTCCTTTTGAGAAACCGTTTTTTCCTTGCCTCCCAGCACCGAGGTATCAGAATTTCAGAGGCATGGTTTACATTTTTAACACTACACTTGTAATGGCTCTTCTGGCTGTATATTTGCTCCTTGTTAAGGGAGATACCTGGTTCATCGAAAAGGACAATCAACTTGGAATAAGCCTGGGTATGAAGGAAATAGTGCGAAGGACTTTAACTCTTACCTCTCTTATTACCTGTTAACGACCTATGTCACCTTGGCCAACTTACTTGTATTTCTGGGCCTCCTTTCCCTCATCTGTCAAATGAGGAGTTTGGTGTAAATCCTTAAGGTCCCTCTGAGCTCTGAACTTTTGGATGATCTATGACCTGAGTTCAAATTCTGTCTCTTTTGACTCTGTGATTTTGATTAAGCCTTTCTCCATCTCAGTTTCCTCATCTGTAAAATGAAGGTTTTGGACTAGGTGCCTTCCTGTTCTAGAATTTTGATTTCCTCAATTTAAAGTGAAATAATCGCAGTAGAATCAGATGATTCCAAGGGACCCTTTTAGAGGGGAGTGTGTGTGTGTGTGTGTGTGTGTGTGTGTGTGTGTGTGTGAGACAGAGATAGAATGTATGTGGGGGGGCTGTGTGTGTGTGTGTGTGTGTGTGTGTGTGATTGAGTAAAATTGTAGTCACTGTTCTAAGAGATTTGAGCCAATTATCTAGGAAATGTGAACTCCAAAATGTTTTCCTGAAATACATTATTTGAGGAAAAATAATCTCCTGGCTTCAGTTATTGGTATTGTTGCTCTCATTTATGTTGGGAATATAGATATGCTTTGTGCCACAGGACATGATGGCTTTAAAATTTTCCTTTGGATTAGTAGATCCTAAGTCATAGAATCATAAAGAAACCTGTACTCAAGCTGTTGGGGATTTTAGAAATGTTATAGACATTTTACAGATGAGGAAACAGAGGCACCAGGGAAATTACATGACTTAAATGAGATAATCTATACCAAGAATTTTTCAAACCTTTAAAGTGCTGTATAAATGTCAGTTGCTGTTATTTGAGATCAAACACCCATTTAGCGACTCGACCAGAACTAAACCCTAGGGATCTTGCCCTGGTTCCAGGGAATCTTTCCACCAATATGTGTTGAGTCTATGACTTTTAAGGGCAGTGGGATTCTTATTTCCCTTATTGAACAAGTAGCAAGAACATTTACTGTCATTAACCTTTTTTAGAGATTTAAATTTTATTTGGTTATATTTGTTTTAGATTGCAACTATTTGGAAAAATGTCTTCTTGGAGTCACGAAATATAGTCCATGTTTTTGCATCCAGGGATATCTGGTATAATGGCCCAGTGCCCCACAGCTTTTGAGGAAAGGGTTAGAGAGTTTCAGAACTGTGATTTCATTGTTTTGGAAACTCCCTGTACCAGTGAAGATTGTCCTTATAGTCTTAGAGAGTTATCTGGGAGTCCTGAGAAGTCAAATGACTTGTTTAAGGTCACATAAATAGTCAGAGGTAGTCCTAAAACTCTGGTCTTCCTATCTTTCAGCCAGGCCCTCCATCCGTTACACCCCCACTGCCCCTCTTCACACTGTCCTGAACAGAGTGGGTACTAAATCAATTAGTGAATGCTGCTTCTAACCTCAAAACATGTCTTTGAAATTATTGAAATAAAATTCAGACAGTTGTAGCTGGAAAAAGCATAATTTATGATAAAAATAAGGTTTTAAATAAGGATTAAGATGCCCCCATAAATATTGACTTCTGAGTTGTAGGTAGATTGCATCATTTATTTATCGTAATAGGTAGTATAATATACGTGACAAAAATCCTCATTGCAATTTATTCTTTATAGTTAATTCTTCATATTTATTTCTGAAATCATTGGACACATTTTATCTAGATGACCTCATTATTACCAAGAAATTCCTATTGGTAATATTGATGATCTAATGTAGGACAGGTCCTGCCTGGGTCTTTATTATTTCATTTAGTGGTCGTATATATAGACCAAGAGGGAATTTGAATATTGATTCAGGGAATGGCCAGTTACAGTGATTTATGTGCCACTGATTTCATGAAGGGAACCATTCATGGGGGTTGCAAGATTGAATCTCTCAGTACATCCCTGAATTTGTTTCCTATTAGGTCATGCTCTCGAAGAAATGATCACAAACCTTCTCTCTATGAAAAGTTAATTCATTGTTTCCGTATTTTTTCCCCTAACCTTAACCAATTGTTTGAGATATTAGAAGAGTGGATTACATTTTTCATATTCTATAATTTATTAATTTGTGCCATTTAAGGTATAAATATTTTAAAAGGAATGAAATTAAGATGTATGATTGTAGATTTAGATCTCTTCTAACTCTCTAATTTTACAGATTAGGAAACAGAAACAGTGATTAGGTGTCCAGGGTCACGCAGCTAGCAAACGTCTGAGGCAAAGTTTGAGATCAGGTCTTCCTGATCCCAAGTTCAGTGCACTGTTTTATCATATGTTATAGCTTAAAAGTACTGTTTGTTTTTTTTTTTTTTTTTGGTTTTAATTTTTGAACTGTTTTACTGTTTTTATTTTTAATCAGTAAAACATTAAAAAAAACTCATTCATTTTTTATTTTATCTCATTTTTGCAAAGTTTTATTGGCATCTGTTGCTTCATATCAGTTCACTTAATACATGTTTGTTGAAGTGAATTAAGTCCAGGCCCCTGTGCTAGATAAAATGCCTGCTTTCCAGCAGTTACAGTGGAGTTTTGGGGTGGAGATCAGTAGCTGTAACTGTGGAGGGAAGAGAGCACCAGTCAGTGTGAGGGATGATTGACATAGGCCTGGGGAGGGAGTAGCTTCTTTAATTGCACTTGGAACAAAGGTGATTAAGATTAATAACCTGAAAATGACATTTCTTCCCCTTTTTTGCCACTTCGTGTTCAAGGAGAAAAGTCATAAAATGAAAGCGTCTAGACTTAGTGGCAGAAATGAAAAAACCTTGTCCTCAGAGTCAAAAGACCTGGGTTTGAACCGTGACCCCCATGTCTGATAGCTATCACCACGGACAAATCACAACCTCTCTGACCCTAAGTTTCTTCCTCTGTTAAGTGGCATATGCCACTTACTTCCTGGCATATGCCACTGGCATCGTCTTCTGATGCTGGAACTCTTGTTCTGGGGACCCTGCTGTCCTGAGGAGTGAGAGGCATCTATATCTAGCTGGACTCCACTTCCGGATTGTATTTCACTCTGGCCACCTTCCTGCTAGGCAGTTTGTGTTCTTCTTCCTTATCATTCTCTCTGCCTTCCTCTGCCCTCTACCTCTTGCCCCAGGAACAGTAATCGAGCTAAGACTATCTTTGCTTTTGGAAAGGGCATGGCAGTCAACTGTTCTGTGGCTCTGCTTTCTCGCCCTGTGATTTCCCCGCTCTCTTTCCCCTCTAGTTGAGGGCAGGGATTGTCCCTTTTGTGGCCCTTAGCACAAGACTAACTCATAGCACGTGCTGTAAGAGAGACTTTTTCATTCATTCATCAATTCATTGATTCATTCATTGTACTACTCATCTCATGCCATTATTTTGAGGAAATTGTTTTGTAAACCTTAACAGGCTATATAAATGTCAGCTATTTTGAAGAATTGTTTCTGAGGTATGGGCAACAATGCCAGTTTTGTTTGTGTGCTCTCAGTTCAAGAACAATTATAGACTTTGAAAAAGAGTCAGACAAGTGTGACATGATGTGAAAATAGGTCTCTTGGAAAACCTTCTGAAAACTGTCAAGAGGAGACGGGTCAGGGTCGTTAAAATGAAAAAACCCTCAAAACCCAAACCCCTCGTGTTGTTGCAAGTGTACATTATGGCCATTTTTTTCTTATAATAAATAAAAGCTATTTTAAAGGAATAGATTGTTTTGAATTCTCGATGATCTTGGGGAAAGCATTAACTTCTCATCTAAGTAAGACCTTATGGGTTGGGCTTGGTGTTTTTTTTTTTTTTTTTAAGTTCATTATTCCCAAGATTGTGTTTGATCCTAAAAATCTCGCCTGTGCTAGTTTTAAAAATTAGAGCTACTTGTCTTTGTCATTGCACAGCCTACATTTTAATGAAGAGAATGGCTTCGATGGTACCTCTGGTGCCCAGAACTCTCAGTATATTTAATGTGCTCAGCATGGCACCAGCAGAGTTCAGCCTAACATTGTAAATTGACTAATAGAATCTTTTAGCCCCGCCCCCTTCCTCTAAGTTCTTTCTTTAGAGTTTTTATCATTAGGACACCAGGAAATTTTAGTGATCTAGTAGGGGCAGAAATGTTGAAAGAGTTTTTATTTGATTTTTTTTTTTTAATTCGAAGGGTTCCTGATGTGTCAATTCAGATAAAAATGTGCAGTGGTTTAAAGGAAAAGGGGGAAGAGAGAGAGAGAGATTAAAGAATGCTTGTGGGGGGAATGACAGAAAACTTCAAACCTAGCAAAAGAACCATGCCTAGAACCAAAAGGACCTTTCTGATTAGTACTAGCAAAGATTTACTTGCCCGACTGAATAAAATCTCCCAAGAGGGGGCAAAATCAGCCCCTCCAGGAAAGTAGTTATGAGTAGATTAGAAAAAAGAACAGAGTGGGGTTGGACCATATTGCAATGATAATTAGCAAAGAAAATCTGATTTTATATGAACAGAAATGGACAGTTGCATTACTTGTAAAGCTTCACCAAATGGGGGGGAGAAGGCATGTTTGTTATTGGTCTTAAGGATAAGATTGCTCTCAGCAGCAAATTTAGCCTTAGTGATTAAGTGAGAGTAAGATCCAGAAAAACTGGTTTTGGGAAATCAGTTTTGGTTTATATTCAGAGTATGGATTGATTTATCGCATTTAATTTCAAGCTTTGCCAGGCATTGACACACTGCACACGTTTTGTGGAATTCCTGGCAGATGGCTTTTATTGGAAGGATGAGTGATCTTGGTCAGGTCTTATACTTCATTTTCTGTTTCTTTTTTTTTTTAAATTGATTTGTTTATTTACTTCATTTTCTGTTTCTTTTTCCCGTACTTTCCCATTCTTTGTGTTTTGTGTTCTAGGTATTAATAGGAATTCTTTCAGTAGAAATAAAAGATGAGTCCTTCAGGGATGGGTCCTTAGGATTGCATTGTTTTCAATGGAATCTCCATCTTGGTTGAGAGAAAGCCAGTTTTCGCCTTTTTCCTCTTACAGTAACCTGCTAATAGAAAACATCTTCAGTATTGTATGAACCATTTGCATTTATAGTTAGTGATATCAACAAAAGAATTTTATATTCTGTCTCTGTCTCTCTCCCATTCCCCTTTCACCCTCTCTTCCCCTCCATCAGGGCTTGGGTTAGCCATTCTGTGGGTTAGCAATACTTCCCAGTAGTGAAGCACTAATACAGAACTATTAAGATGCTTTAGTGGTATTTTCCCTTTAAGTACCCCTGCTGACAGACTAGTGCTGCTAATAAACACAGGTTACTTATTATCTGTGGGGCTGCTGCTGTCTGTTACCTTGCAGGGAAGCCTGTTGGGATATGAACAGTGCTGAGGCCCATTCCTGGAATTCACCCTTCAACTCTGGAACATATATGTCGATTTAATAGTAGGGATGCAGTGATTGACTTATTGCATGCCAGAGTCAATAGAATACTTAGGATTATTTTTAAAATCTTCAGCACCTCATGAGGGAAGCTTGGTAGACTCTGGCTTGTGGCTGATGTGCAAGCAAGCATAAATGCTTGCTTTTTGTAACTATCCTGATGCCTACTCAAAATGAAATTAAGTTGTTTGTTTCTTCATAGATAGCGAGATATAAAATGAGGAAGGAAGGGATTAGGACATCTGTAATTCTCGACAAGAATCAGATTGGATTATTTAAAATCACCGGTGTTTATAGCCAAAGAGGCGTTTTTCTGTATCTTTTCCTTGTGCTTTGAAATTAAACGTCATTGAGCATTGGGTGGGGGACTTTTTTCTCTCTTTTCTGTCCATTGCTCCACTACCTTCTGACCTCCTCCCAGGCTCTCAGTACATAAGCTTTCTGAAGTCCCTTGAAAAGGTTTATTAAGGCCTCTAGGAAAACACATTATTAGTGTAGGGGAGACACTTTAAGTAAGTAATCGTCCCTTCTGTTTGCTGAAAGGCAATTTAATATGGGCTTTCTCGTTTTGCTTGCTGTTTTTGTTTTGTTTTGTGAGATGGTGTTGTCTGTCTCCCTTTCTCGGGCAATTACATGGTCCGAAAGACAAGTCTGTCAGCCACATCTATGCGTGTCCTTTGGCTCCAGCTTGCTTTTGGGGTAGCATTTTTCTTGGGATTAGTTTCACGATAGTTGATTAAGTATAGTGATGTTTGCTCCTTTTAGTCTTAGTTGATTGTGGTTTTAAAAAAGTATTTGGATTTCCATTAAAATTGTTCTCTTGAGAGAATTGCTTTAAATTTGGATTAGAGCAGCATGAAAGTTCTCTGACTTATGTCTTGCAAATCGTATTTTGAAGTTCATTGACCTTTTATGAGTAAATCTTGGGGGATGGGAATTTTATGGAATCCCGGCTTTTGTGTAGTTTACTAGAGGCTACAGAGCTCTATTTGACATTCTCTGCCCTTGTCATGACAGAGCGGACAGATGGACTCAAGTTTCATTTGATGGGAATAGGCGGTGACTTTCTAAACACATTACAACTCTCTGTTTCTGTTTGTCAGAAACATAACCATTTACACCAAGCCCTTCACCAGGCTAATGTTTACTTTTTGTCACAGTCATTCTCAAGAGTTAAGCTAAGAATACACCCGGGTCTTTAGTATGCTTAGAATGTGTCTATGAAGCATTCATTCCTGGCCAAGTACCACAAAAGAGGCTTTGGTTGTATGGTTAGGTTTTTGTGCCCCCATTTCTCTTTTCCCCTGCTCTGCCAGAGGTTTTCCTATCTTGGCAGCTGTTTCCTAGAAGGTGGTCATCCATCTCTCCAAGTCCCCTGATTTCTTCCCTTCCTTTTCTTCCCACAAACAAGAACTCATTGAAGTAATGTATGACAGAACACAGGCTGATTGCTGGCCATTTAAAGAAAGAGCTCAAGTTTTTAAAAGTTGTACATGTAGGCAAGCCTCCCAAAGGCATTATCTCGCCGACTTTTTTTTAAAGGTGCATTAGAACACCATTGTGAGCACTCAGATTCTTCACCCTAACTGACAATTTTTGAAAGGCTTAGTCAGTTTCTTTCACTTGGGCCTAATAATGCATCTCATCCACACATCGACATTCTAATAGCTCAGTCAGATCCTGTATAGGACAGCCTGTATGGTACATGGAATTGTTGGATTAGTTGTTTGGGCGTGACAGGTGATGAATTAATCCCCATTTTTGCTTGCATGTTCTTTGGGTCCATTATTTATTTGTTTGTCATTCATTCATTCATTTAAGCCTTTTTTGCTCTGTGGCCATTGTTGACAAAATGTACCTTTGTTAGGTATGTGTGCTTGTGAGATCACTTTGAAACACAGATTTCAGATTCCTTTGGGTCCTGGATACTAATAAGCAGCAGGATATGATAGTAAGAGCCTGGGTTCTGGAGGCAGAGAATCTGGGTTTAGATTCCCCGTTCCATTTTCCATGATTACTCAGTCTCTGTGTGACTTTGGGCAAGTTTCTTCACATCTTTGGTTCTCAGTTTCTTGTAAAACGGAAGGGTTGGACAGAATGGCCATCTCTGAGGTCTTGTCTAGCTCTCTGTCTCAAACTGGCAATATCTCTGTAGTACTCTAAAGTTTGCAGTGTTCTCGTGTTATTTCTTTTTAAGTGTCCGTTATCAATAATACTGTGAGTTAATCAGTGCCACTGGTCTTACTTTGCTTTGCATGGGACCTGTGATTTCACTGGTATCGGGAGCTTCCCTTGTACTGATGTGGATGGGTGCTTCAGACTTCCAGACTGGCCTGTGGCCTTGAGGGGTAGTTACACCAAATTTTAACTGATAAGATTTTAACTGATTTTAACTGATAAGAAGACTGAATACCAGAGAAATTTAGTGTCAGACAGTGGATATGAGCTCATGTGTGATGGTTCTTTCACCTGATTGAATTTTTAGTGTTCAAAGCTGGAAGCTTTAATTTTTATTTAATTTATATACTTTCTTTCTCTTTTTTTTTTTTTAGAGGGGGGAGGGCAGGGCAGTTGGGGTTAAGTGACTTGCCCAAGGTCACATGGCTAGTAGGTATTAAGTGTCTGAAGTCGGATTTGAACTCAGGTCCTCCTGACTCCAGGGCTGGTGCTCTGTTCGTCTAGCTGCCCCTAATTTATACACTTTTAACTCTTGATTGAGAGCAGGGACAGAAACAAGTGCAGGAGGTGGGGTGGGGATGGTCTCTGAATAAGGTAGCATTAAGTGTGCCCCTGCTCTGTCCTAAAATACCTGGAGAACCTTTATATTTTCAGAGCTTAATTTAATGGAATTAAGAGAAAGTGGGTCATGGGAAACTGCTAAGCCATATGGGAAGTTCTCCCTTCCCTCCCAAGTAAGCCACTGACATGATCAAATGAAAGCATGTGTGTTGTTTTAATTTTTAATTTCAGGAATACATTTTAGTTTTTTTTGTTTTTTTTTAATTTCTGATGTTCTCTGCCAAAATGCTTTTCTGTTGCTTTCTTGGAGTCTGTCTGGAGGCAATCCTGAGTTCTCAGAGGCTATACTTGACAGTTAGAAAGGTTTATCCTATGCTGCTGCCTGTCTAAAGAAGCTTGCATTATGCTTGGGATCCCAAGGACAGGACGGCCCAAGTTCAGACACTAGATGAGATGAATTATTAGAGTGACAGTAAGTTACGCAATAAGTTCGTTTCTGAGGAGTGTTTGTGGGATCTGTGTGCCCCCAACTCCCCCTCCTGAAGTCCTGGGTCCTTGGAGTATTGACTTCATTACTTGTCTGAAAGCTAATGAATCCTAAATATTTTAAACATTGGATCCTGTGTCTGTGTGTGTGTGTGTGTGTATATGTATGTATGTATGTATGTATGTATGTATGTATGTATGTGCATTTACACTCTTTGTTATGTGTATGGAAGACTTAAGTCCCTGATTGATTGCCCAGTCAGTGACCTTGGTTTAAAAACAAAACAACTTTTGATAACTATATTTCCATATCATTGGTTCCTTTTGTCATCTTCTGCATAGTATGCCTTTAAAAATATGATTCTTAGAGTGGGTTCATAAGCTTTAATTGACTGAAAAAGCAAAGAAGGTTTTCACGACACAAAACAGGTGAAGAAACCCAGGTCTAGGACTATCCTTTTGCATCCTGCACCCCAGAGTCCTGTGTAATACCATTATTTAAGAAATAACAATTGGGTGCATATATGGAGACATTTTTAGAAATTACTTATTGTAGACAAAACTTTCCTCATTTGTTTGATTTAAGTCTTGGCTCCAATACCATCTCCCAACAGGAATTCTTTCTTCATCACCTCATTTTCTGATGTTCTCTGCAGAAATTACTTTGTGTCTAGTCCATATATAATTTGAATTTACTTACCTGTGTACCTCCGTACATCCTAATAGAATGGAACTTCTTTGAGGGCAGAATCTCTTTCATTCTTCTTTCAGTTCTCTTGGTTTAGCACAGTTTTGGCTCCTTGCCAGCTCTTGATAAATATTTGTGAAGGAATGGACAGAGTGAGAATGCTGTCCAGGGAGCTTGGCGTGTGATGTCCGTGGAGACACACTGTGGGGTGATGAGTGGAACGTGAGGGAAAGCCAGTAAGATGGATTCAGATCCTGCTTCTGTCACCCTAGTTAGCTCTTTGATGGTAGGCTACTTCTGTTAGCCTGCCTAGGCTTTATTTTTCTCATCTGTGAAATGATGGAATTGAACTTGGTGTTTACTGAGTCTCTTTCCACCTCTTCATCTGTGATTTGAAGTGGTAGATGGCAAGTTAGTTGTAAAATCAATGAATTAACAATGACGGGAGGAAAAAAAAAGCCAAACAAATCCAAATGATCCCCAGTTTCTGTCTTATTATCCATAAAGCCAGGATGAGAATAGTTAAATCAGATATCTCTGATGTTAAAGAGAAAATTAACAGAGGGCATGGATTAGAGGAAAAAAATAAGGATTTTGGTCTTGAGGAATAACAATACTGCATTGAACCACATTTTAAGGGTATTCTGAATAGAAAGGTATTCAGAACAGAAAATGTCTTCCATTTATTATGTAAAATTCAGGAGAAAGGAGACAAATTTGTGAAGTGTGTAACCAAAGTCACTTTCTCTGTTGAATAAAATGTTTTAAAATATGCCTTGGATATGCCATAATGCAAGCACCTTTTTTTTTTTAAGCTTATCACATGATGCTTCTCTGGCTTTCTGTTGGCTCTACCCCCCCCACCCTCCTTTCCAGTCTCCACTTCTTTACTCTCCTTCCCTTTCCCTATGAGGGAAGTTATGCCGTTGTTGGGATTAGTGGAATTATCATAGGGACTGTGGTGATTCGTAGATGTGACACGCCTCTTTTGATTGCCCTGAGCTCTAGGTGGGTACAAAAATGTTAACGAACATTTGCTTTCACTTTGTATAAGGGAATTCCTCCATCTGAGGTTCAGAGGCAGACTCTGTGTTGGCTCCAGAGCCCAGCTAGCATCACTCAGGTCTGATGCAGGGCTGTGGGGATGAGAGAGAAAGAGGCTGTCTTTGCCCAGCTTACTGCTACAGTTTCTCTAAACTAGGTTTTCCTTTGGGAAAGGATGGGGGAAGAGAGACAGACAGAGGGAGAGAAAGACAGAGACAGAGAAAGACGGTACTTAGGGAGTTGCCGCGGTATGGCTCTTACATCCTGGCTCCTGTCTCTTTCCCAGTTTCTAGAGGAAGGAATAATAGAACTCATCATGCTTTCTTTGAACTACGGGTCAATAGACTAACGGAATAAACCACCTAAAGATGAAAGGCAGAATAAATTCTTTACCCAGACAGATTTTATTTTTAAGAGATTTCAGTTTCTTCCTAAATCATGTTAACTCACAAAATAGAAGTCATGCTTAGTATTATGCAATTTTCTAGATGGGGTGGAGTATTGGGGAGAAAAATGTTGGAGGGATTGCCACCAGGGTTAGAAGCATCTTACCCAGCTGAACTGGGCTGAAGGGAGACCTTCTTCAGAGTATGGTCAGGATTTACTAATGTGTTGCTGAATTCTAAACATAATCATTTTCTTGTTTCTTTGTTCATATGCATAAAGAGAGAATCTGGAGACTTGGATATATTGCTCTAAACATTTTCTATGCTGGATGGTTCATTTCTAGGGCCAGGTTACTCACTACTGGGTAGTTTAGCTGAAAACCTAATGTAGTTGTACTAACCATGTGCCTCAAACCATTAGTAATAACTCCTGTATCTATCGTTTCTATATATATATATATATATATATAAAGGTGATAAAAATAACCTGGAAGCAGATAATGTTCTCTATTGTGTTTTTATAGGTAACTCATTAATCAGTGGACATAAAACATTCTCGATCAATGAATAATTTTTTTCCCATTCTGGTTCCTGACTGTCTGGAATGATATAGTTCATCAGTTTCTGGGCTATAGCCCTGAACTAGTTTGAAAATATATGCTTCCTTTCATTGCAAGTGTTCTGTTATTAGGTAGAATTTTTTTTTTTTTGAACTTGGAAAGCTTGGTTTAAACGTTTTCTATAAGATTGACAACTGGTTCAAGGACTTGTTCAACCGTGTAGAATTAGACAAGACCATCCATTAAAACATCCCATTCAGTTCCTTCAGGAATTCAAATTTCTTGGGACTAAATACACAGATGCAAATCATTCCATATTTCCCTACTCTCATACTTTTCTTGCGCTCAATCCTCCATTTACTGTCTCCCTGCTTAAATTATTGTGAAAATATTTAGGCATAATAACTGAAGCTGACCAATCTCCCTTTCTTCCCACTCCTATCAAAAGTACTGGACAAATGATGTAGGCTCTAAATGCTCCTTTTTTTTCCCCTTTTTGCGAGTGAATCAAAGCGGCACATTTCAACAGGGATGTTAAATATTCTACAAATTCACACTTCACGAATTGGCAACATAATTTATCTAAAGCTTTGAGCACTTTTAGAGTTAAGGTTCAAATATAGGATGTTATAGGATCACGTAAATTGGCCTGGAAGAGACTTCAGAGTTCATCTGGTTCAACCCCTTTATTTTGCAGATTTTAGAACCTAAGAGCCAGAGAAATTAGAAGTGACCCCAAGGTCACACAGGTAGTAAATCAAAGAGTAGAGATTGGAATCCAGGTCTTTGGATTTCAAGTATTGCCAGTTCTGTACCATATCTAGATGCTTGTTAAGAATGGGCTTATTGTTATAGAACCAGCCTATATGCTTATTTATTTTTCTTTTCAGATTAGTTTTAAACTCATTGAGTTCCTTTTGTTTTTAAGCATATTTCTGTAGCTGTGGCACATAGTAAATGATGGATTTTTTTTTTTTTTCAGATATGAGAATCAATGATGCACACTGCTGGGTTCAATGAAGCTGGGCATTTATAACTGGATTCATTAAGGAATACAAAGGAAGTATTTAAAGGGATCAATAATGGTGTCTTCTGGTTGCAGAATGCGAAGTCTTTGGTTTCTCCTTGCAATCAGCATCTTACAGGGTACAGAAGGTAAGATGTTGTCTTTTTAAAATGTGTGGAAGTACATAGACTTTGAAATATTTTCAGAATATAAGAGTTTTGACTATGAGTAATTAACTCATTGCTATCTCATACCTTTTTGAATGATTTCTCGGTGCTGAATTTTGTTCAGTGGTCATAATTTTCCCCTCTACACTGATGTCTGGTGTTGAAGCAACTAGAATTTCAATTTCCGTGACTGAGAAGTGGTTAATTTTTTAGCCTTGTTTTCTACTTATCTTCATCCAGTGCTGTTCTGCAGAGTAAATGATTATAAACTCCATACATAATCTACAGATGTTTTGACCATGGAACTAAAAGCTATCTTTTGTTTTTCTGTTTATTGACTCAGTTTATTCCGAGTGAAATCAAAAACAATTTGTGATACCTGGGTTCTTTTTTTTTTTTATCATCATTACCTCGTGTTAATATAGTATTTCTAAAACTCCTAAATAAATCCATCAAATCTTCTTTTGAAAAATAGTTACAGTTCCTTTAGTGTTTCCTCTGTGATGTTATCCATCTCTTTAAAAAAAGAGAGTGTGTTTCTCACAGTAGGAGGCTTTTGCTTGATTCTTAGGCCAGACGCTTAGAAGTACTTCAGGGAAATAGTGTGTAGACTGGTTTTTTTTTAAAATTACATTTTGAAAGGCTTAAAAATAATCTTCTGTAGCTTCCACATACAGTACTTGTTTACTTCAGCATTTATTTCTTTCTAATCTGTGCTCTTGGGCTTGGGTTGACAAGCCCATTTTGCAGAAGTACGAATAGCATTTTCTATAGGTAAACTTAAAGGAACACAGAGAAGGGAGTTTATCAAGGGCCATGACCTGGAGAGCTTTGATTCCTCCTAGAGTGCTTTAAAAAAAATTTTTTTAATAAACTTTTATAGTAGGATATTATATATTGTCGAGGACTCTGTCATTTAAGGAGAACACACTAATCTTTGCAGTTTCATTAAATAATAATTGCCTTTGTGATTCGTTAAAGACCATGTACACCTGTCTTCTTGCTGCCTTTTGCATCTTTTAGTGTTGGATGAAGTATTTCCACAGAAAAGATGTGTTATGTCAGTAGAGAAGAGGACATTTTGTTCAGACATTTCGTACAGATCAGGTCAGAAGTTAATATGGAGCTAGGATGCAGAAATTTTTATAGCTAGTTAGTTGACTTGCTTTTTATATTCAGTGTAAAAATAGATTTTCATCAGGAATATATAAGCCGTTTGAGAGATTCCTATAAAGCTGGGTAGTAGAAAATGGAATTTTCCATTTTATATTTTCTTCCAGTTCAAGATGGTTTAATGAAAATGACAGATAACATTACTTAGCATTTATGTAGCACTTTAAGGTTTGCGAAGCACTTTACAAATATTATCTCATTTTTGCTTTATAGTGACCCTGGCCAGTAGGTTCTTTTATTACATACCCCATTTTACTGATGAGTACTCTTAAGGCAGACATTGGTTTAAGTGGTTTGCCCAGTGTCACAGAGCTGGTAAATGATTGGGATCACATTTGAATTCAGGTCTTCATGACTCAAGGTCTGATGCTGTATCAACCTTACCACCTTGCTGGTTTAGAGTTTGCTTCAAAACTAGATAATATAACAAAATAAAAAAAATTATATATTTTAAATATACCTATATCATATAGATGTAAGGAAAAGGAGACAGGATAACCAAATCTTTATATTATGTAGATTTAAGGAACAAAAGGAAACATAACGGATGGGTGATCCATTTTCTGGGAAAAACAGAGCTTCAGAATTAGACGTCTTACACAAAACATTTTTAAAAATTTGTGTCATTCTAAAATTGTGCTTTATTCTTCCTATTTGATATATTTGCAGAAACTGATAAAATTCTGCAGTTTCACTTATGTGCTTAACAGCCTCACAGACCAAGAAAGGATCGGAATTTATTGAGCATCTTGCTTACCTTCTTTAAGGTGGATTCCCTCATTTTGGCCAGTGTCAATTACAAACCTTATATATCTGGCTAGTTGTTCTTAGAGAGTTGTAGCCCATTAAAAATTCACCATTCTGTGTCCTTCCTGGTGGTGAACTCTGAATTTGACAGAGCATTTCTGGAACGATAGGTATAGGCAGTTCGTCTCTAAATGCTATATGTGAAACCCAAGGTGATGTTGCCAGAGCCACTGTCATGGCCTTCAAAATTGCAGTCATCACCATTCTAGAGTGAAGCACTGGCCGAGGTAGAGAATAATGTAAGTTAAACTTATCCTGGATAGCTGTTTTTTTTTTTCAGATTGTTGTATTCTTATCACGAATGTTAATGATAGTTGACTTCAAGCCACAGAACAAAATTAAATAGTGATTATTAGGATCTCATGAGAAAGTATCAGAATGAAAAGGTATGCCAAATTCAACATGCTGACAATTAGTAACACTCCATACATAGGAGGATCACGAGCCATAGATAAAAGAATAGGAATTGAGTCCAGCTAGTGGGAAAAACTCCTAATCTCTTGTTGAGAACTGACTCCTAAAGTTTGTCATGGAAATCTTGTGTGCATGATAGTGAGTTTTTATTTTATTTTTATTTTTTTGGCATCTGGTGGGGGGAAAACCCTCACTAAATGCCCTGCTATTCTTTTTTGAATGTTTCTGTACAGTTAAAAAAGATTCCAGGTGTGGACCAATGGCTCATTAGTCCACATAATGAAAATTTTTCCAATCAAGGTAGAGACCTCATTGCTAGCACAGTATCTTAACTCGCTGGGGGGCTATGGAGCAGAGACTGCTTCATGAGAGACTGTGGTTTTATTTTCATTGTCACCTATTAGGTCAGGAATCATATCTACTGTAAAGAGAAGTTTCATTTTTGGATGTGTTGGGCCAAGGGGGGGGTTGCTTTGAAGCAGTTCCCTCCTACAGGTAAAGAAGACTCTGGAAAGGACCCATACTGCAAGGAATATTGTACAGAGTTAGCACATACTGTTTTGACATTGATCAGTGTCATATGAGTTTTGTCTTTTAAAAAAAATATTCTGACATGGCATGAGAGGCCTCTATCAACATTAAGCAGATAATGCTTTTTGAACACCTGTAGAGAGAACCAATCAAAGAAAGAATAGGGACAGAGGAAAGGAAAGGTGGGGTTTGAAATGTAACTCTACTACCTTTCAAAGCCTTTTGTGCTTGTCTCTCCTGATGTCTATTCACCCTAGCTGGGGAACTCCTTCTGCCAACCCAGATTGCCCACAGCACTTGGAGGTTAAGTGCTTTCCCTAAGGTCACACTCCTCATCACTGTCAGAAATAGGGTTTGAGCCCAGGTCATTCTCACTCCAACCCAGTGCTCTATCCATTATACCGTGCTTACCCAAGTAAGGCAAATTTTTGCTTAAATATATAACCCTGGCCTTTAATTTCATCCTTATTGATCAGTCATGTCTGACTTTGGTGACCCAATTTGGGGTTTTTCTTGGCAAAGATACCGGAGTGGTTTGCCATTTCTTTCTCTGATTCATTTTACAAATGAGAAAATTGAGGCAAGCTAGCAAGCTTTAAGTAACTTTCCCAGGTCACGCAGCTAAGTGTGTGAGGTCAGATTTGAACTCAGGAGGAGGAGGAGTCTTCCTGACTCCAGGCCCGGCACTCTATCCACTGCACCACCTGGCTGCCTAATTTGATTTCGTCCTACCTACTTCTTAAAACTTGAATGTGTATAAGTAGGACTCTTAGCTTGTGGGTTCCCCACATACAGCAGGATTCTTGATCCATTCAAACACATATTACCTAAGATCATGAAAGCATACAGAGTTCCACTTCTATCAACGTGTAGTGGGATTTCGATGTGTAGTAGTCAAGGCTTAATTTAGTATTGGATTTGTTTTCCATTTGTAATTGTGAACAACAACAAATCTGGTGATAGGGTTGATTTAATATTGCTATGTGGAAATACTTGTCTTGTTTTCAGGACATTATTTTTTTCTGTTCTTATTAAAGCAACAGCCATTAGGAATTCTCCACGTTTTATTAAATATGCTCACTTTACAGAAGGACATTGGATATTATGATTCAAATGAGACTGCATCAAACCTTGCCTTTTAAAAGTTTATTCATAGCTGGAAAATAGGAACAGTCTGCTGACTCAAATGTTTAATTTAGCCTACAAAACTACAGTTCTTCCTTAAAAGGGTTTTGGCAATTTAAATTATATTTGTATATATAAACTTAAATGCCTTATAAAAGATGGAGATTTTTGAAAAATATTTTTATAACATTTAAAAAAGTGTTAGAAAAATAAACTAAAAAAATCTCAAAAATTCATTTTTGCTGAGAAACTGGCTTTCTTTTTATTCTTTTGGCCTATTCTTAAAAGCATAGTGCCCATGGTAGAATCATGTATCAGTAAGTAGGGAAATAAATTGAATTTCTGTGTTCTAGAGAATTAAATTATGCCATATAATGGAGCCCTGGCGAGTGTAAGTCAGACACATGAAGGTTCACATTGGTTGATATGAGTGACAAGTTATAAATAAAGTAGCCTATCAGAAGAGTCCGACACAAGGATTTCAGATGGTGTCCCAATATTCACTATATATTAGATTTCATTAGTAAAATTTATATTCAGTTAATTCAGATATCTTATTTCAAAGGAAAAATAATTAGGCTTCTATAAAAATAGGAATGGGCATTATTGTCATTACTACTTTAAATATTTTTCCTGGGTAAAGCAAGGAAACTGTAAGAATAAAACTGAATAAACATTCTTACTTTCCTTTAAGACCATTTTAAAGAAAGGCTAAGTCCTTAACCTTTTTTATGTGTTAGATCTCTTTGGGAGGCTAGTAAAACTTCTGGACCTCTTCTCTGAATAGTGTTTTTCAGTGCATAAGATAAAATATGTAGGATTACAAAGGAAACCAATTATATTGAAATACATTGATCAGAATATAGAAGAAATCCCCAAGAAATTCACAGACTTGAACAAGGATGCATGATTTCAAGTATGTATTATCTATATAAAAGTGTGACTGTACACATACACACACACACTTACACAGAGAAAATATTTATACGTTTCATTTTGTTTGCTTTTTGGTAATGAGGTATTCTTTGTGTTGGTCTCTTGTCACAGTATGATCTTAACGGCTTTCCACTGTCTTCTCTTGATGTCAGGCAAAGAGAGTAAGGACGAAATGAGTGGGTCGAGATTGAAGAGTGGGACAGTTCAGGCAAACCCTGGCATGCCAACGTTCTCTTTTCATCAGTGTTTACTTAGAGACATTGATTAGAGGTCTAGTGCTGTAAACATTAGATTTTGAAGGAAAAAAAGACTTTTTAAAATGCAGAGAAAAGGAATGCATTCAGGATTTGAAGAGTTTTGATTATTTGAGGAGTCTCTTTGGATGTGAGTTGCAGTCATTCTCCAGAGGTTAGTAATCTTTGGTGTGAGAACCGTAAGGGTGTCAGCCATTTAGGAGTTAGCACCAACATGTTTCACTTTTCTCCAAATTTCTGTTCCAGTTGCTGTGCCTCTGATAAACAACAGGGACGCTGTGAAGTAAGGGAGACCCCCTCCCCTCTTCCCTTGCTCAGGAATATGAAGACATTGACGGAGCTTGATCTGGGCGCTATAGTATAGTGTCCTAATGTTAGAAATGGACTCCAACTTAATTTGAATGAACATATACTAAGCATATTTTCCCTAGAGGAAATTAACCTCAAAAACATCATAGGACATAATTTTTTTTTACTGCCCTTTCTTTTTACAAAAATAGGCTTTGTTGTTAGAATTTTTGTGCCATGTTCCATTGAAGGAAATAGAGCCTTAAAATTGTCCCCAAACTAAAGGAAGAATATATATTCTTGTTACATTTTCAGAACCCCCTCATTTCTTGCTTCTGTTTGCATTTTTTCATTACGATGACCTTGCTCTCTCTCTCAGTGGCTCTAACTACATGCCCAGTCTCTAAAACCAAACTAAATTGGCTTACTCTAGGTTCCTTAGATTTCCCAGTCTAGCAGAATTGACAACACTTTTTATTTGTTTGTTTCTGTATATTAGATTAGTTGAAGACTAGGGGGTAAATTTTCAGCAAGGTGCATGGGGATTTGGCCACATGATTCCTATTAAAATTAATGGGAGTCACAACTCCTATTAATTTAACGAGAGTTGCATGGCTAAAATCTCTGTTTGCTTCATGGCAAATGTGCCCATATCATCTTAATTCACAAATTATGTAAATTAAATTTCTTCCAAACAGTGTATTGGTATATATTTTGAATGATTATATTCATCTTAAAAAGAAAGACTTGGGTATTGTTCCTTACAAAAATGTATTTACTGCCCTTTTCAAGTACACATTTCAAGCAGGCTTAGCCTTATTGTATTCTTCTTACAGAATGCATTTGTTTGTAATGGAACGTTCTCCTTCTTTGCCCCCCCTCCTATTATAGAATAGTATATAATTCCATAAAAAAGGTGGAATTTGATATCATAATAGACTCTGGTAGAGGTGATTCTTAGCTGCAGAGCACAAAATAAGAACTGAAAAGAACAGTGTTACAAGCAACTAAAGTTATGCCATTTAATGGTATCTTTTATTTCCTAGCAATTTAGGCTCCTTTATGAAAGTAGCATGACATATACTGTTATATCAACCTTTTAAAGACAGATCTTTGGGAAGGAGCCAACGGGGGAGAGGGTGTGGATCAAATGCCCACTGGGGATGAAAGACCCTATAAGAGCTACTGTTTTGCTTGAAGAGGGGAGAGGGGAAAGTGTGTGGCAGGTGAGAGAGGAGCCCACCTGGATCTTGAAAGCTGGTAATGGATATTTTAACTATTATTCTTGCTAACTAGACCCTAAATGAACTTGTGCATATTCTGTTAAAGGAATGTAAGTGCCATCCGAATTCTTAAAATTTCACTATACTGGACAAAGCCCCAGTCACTCCACCCTAGTTATAGCTTTGGCTTGATCCTACTACTTTTCTTACTGTAGCAAAACTATTATTTCTGAAAATGAGAATGAAGATTAAATTGAATTCCTAAATTTGTCTTCTAATAAAAAATGACTTAAGTTGAAATTGTTAACTCATGTGTTTCTTTGGTATGCAAACTAGGCCATCTTTATACGTGAAAATGTTTTTTTCCTGACCCACTCTTAGTGAGATAAGTATTTAGTCAACTATGATGAAGATGGTGATGATAAAGGGAGGTGTCTGTTCACATTTCTAAGTTATAAGTTCATTAACAGGCCATTATAAGGATCAGATATTATATTTTGACAAACAAAAGCTAACTCAATAGACCTCAGTTCAATTGTACAATTTTCTTAATTTGATACTATAAAAGAACATATTGTCTTTACTAATATACTTCATATTTTTTAAAATGAATTTCTAAAGCTGAAGAACAGATTTCCTGATCATGCCTTGTGCCTGCTTTGTGGCATGTGAATACATACAAAACATTTGTTACTGAGAATCTCACGTACTATCTATATTTTGAAGAATAGTTATTTTATTTTGCTTGAATTTAATTAATGAAAATTTCCCTTCCAAATCATGCTCATTATTTAAATGTGCAAAAGATATTTGTAGTGCCCTATTTTGGTGAACCTGAGTGTAATTCTATTAGTTGCTTGCTAACTTTTATGGATTAAACACCATGTCACATATTATAAACAATTTATCTTAAAAAAAAAACCCCACAGACTTTTTTTGTGTGATACTTAGACTAAACTTTTGTTTCGCTTTTGGAGGGGGGTGTGTGGCAATAACAAACTGGTTCCAGTGCTTTGTATACCAGTGTCTTATTGATAGAACAAGATTGACCTGAAGAACCAGTGCTTCTATCACATTGTGGAGAGGTTTCATGCCAAAATATGTAGCTACTATTTGTATGTAATCTGTAGGTTGCTTCCATCCCCTCTTATTTCATCGGAATGATAGAGGGACATAACCTTATAGCTAGATCATTAGACATCTCTATTGTTTTAAGTTATTTTCTTAATATTCTCATAACACTTCCAACTCTGCTCTTGAAATCTTTTGTCAAATAGCAGAAGGGAAGCCTGTGGCACAGCACCTGTCCTTGGAACCTCTTAGGATTGATGCCAAGGATTGCTTAAAACTTTGACCCAGGCAGGAGTGGCTATAACAAGGCCACAGAAAACAGAGATTGATTGTCTTAACTTGAAATGACAGTGTTGGCATACATACATATTGCTTCATATTTATGTGATACTTTCCTGGGTGTTCACTTTTGTGTGCCCAAGAGTTCCACTTTACCAAGTTTGTTCAAGTTTGTCCAATAAATTTCTTTTTTTGAAACACATTTAAGAGTAGAGATGATATATGCCTTTACTCTTTTAAAGATCTGTAATTTGAGGGTCTCCAGAGCCATCTGTGGATTGGATAGATTTTAGGGGTCATTGAGTGAATTGTGTTTAAAAAAATTGACATTGAGTGAATTGTGTTTAAAAAAATTGGCAAATAATTCAAATTGGTTTTCCCTCTCATCCTATTTATTTTGTGTGATGCATTGAAAACATTCTGAGAAGGGGTCCATGGACTTTATTTGACTGTCAAAAGGGATCCATGAAAAGATTAAGAACTCCTGACTGTTATTAGTGTATGTATTCATGTATGTGTCTACACACACACACACACACAGACAGACAGACAGACAGACACACACACACACACACACACACACACACACCCCGATTTACCTTTTAGGGTTTCTTTTCCACTCCTTTTTAAAGCTGAGTTTTGAGCCCTTTTATCCAATATGAAATAATTGTTAGTTTTATTCATTTCTTTTGTGTAACATTTATCTACTGGTAAACATTTTCAAACTGAAAAATTAAGCATATTTCTTCTAAAGGCAGGATTGACATTTTCAATATTATGTTGTTATTTGAAAATATTACACCTGCTCCTAGGTTGTCGTTTCTTTTCTTTAGTGTAACAAATTGTATCAGGTTTGGCGCTAAATAAGTTCTCTGTGTATGATTCTGAAAGCAAATGATCTTAAAATCTCTGTTACTTTATAACAGATAGAAACAGAAAGGGCCTCCCTTGCCAAAGAGTATAAGGCGATCACCAAGAAATAATTTGTAATATCTCAGCATCTGTCTGGAAACAAAAAAGGAAACTTGAACTGACTCCACTAACTTTCTGAAACTGATGGGGCTCTAGTTTTGTGCATTTTTACTCTCCTTGATCTGCTTTTGAAGAAGAAAAGAACTTGTATTCTGCAAATGACTAATTCATTGAACTTATCTTCATTTCATCAAATAGTTAGATCGAATCTTCCCAAATGGTATTTAAATCACCCTGCCATTGTAAAATAGCTGCCTGCAGTTGAACCAGATACCTTTGATGAGCTTCATTTCTGTCTGGTCTTTTTCTTTTTTTTCTTTATTTCTTTATTTTATTTCTTTGTTTCTTCTTTTTTTTTTGGTGATACTCTACACTATGATGGTTAGTTCTTCTACTTGAGACCATAAAAATAATGGCCCCTTTTCCTTTTCCCAGAGAAGTAATTGGCACCCCATTGATCAGAGCAGAAGTTGGTTTTTGTCCTGTGACTGTTTCTTAATCATTTTAGGCATAGTGAAAACTCCATGACTATGAATTCATTTAGTACAGACTCAATTCTTAACTCATAAATTTGGCAAGTTTAACTAATTCTTACCTGAGTCACTATAATTTGATTTATTTCCTTTCCCGTTTTAACAAATGGAAATAAAGGGAGTACCATTTCTACTGAAATAGATTGGAATGTGGATGCATTTTTAATCTCTTTATCACCCTGACTATGGTTTGTACTGATCAGCTGATTTTTTTTTTTTTTTGGAGGGAGTATATGTTGTGTATTATCTGTACCTTTATGTTGGCATTAGTCATTGTTTTGTAGAGGAGCTGAAACACAGAGGAGCAAATTTTAGTTCCAGTGAAGACAGTCATGTTTTTAGGGCCAAATGAGGTTCTGATTGATTTGATTCGCAGCCAGCCTCATGGGAACATTTAGATCAACAGTTTAGAGCTCGGGATTGTCAGAAAGCAGAACTTTGCAGAAGGAAAGAGGATGGAACAATGGTCACACTGTATCTGGGGCTGCAGAAGGATTAAATCCAAAAAGCACTGAGATTCATGTTGGGAGCCCCCTACTCTTTCTTTGCTTTTCTTTCATTTTTACACCAGACTCTTTTTAGGTTTTGTTCTCTGCAGTCTCCTTCTGGCCTTCCTCTTTTTCTCATAGCCCTGAGAGAGGCAAAAATTGGCACCATGAGGTGGATATGCTCAGTATCCAAAGCAGATTGTGTTTTTGATAAGCTGCTGCTAGCTAGTAGCTGGTTTCAGGCTCAAGAAAGATTTGTGTTGACTAGTATATTTCCCTAAGCTAAAGTTGACCCTTCTAGCCCATGTCACTGAAAAGCTTTGTCCAGACAAACTGCTTTGACTCTTGAGATAAATGCTGCCCGTGCTTGCTTGACACTTTTTGGTGAAAGATATATTTGAGTAAATATAATTGAGTATGTTATATATATATAATATATATAATTGAGTAAATTACAGTTTCCGTTAAAAGTCCTTAAAGGGCATAGATAGGAATCTGTAAAGGGACCTTAGATATCATCTGATTCAGTTCTTTCGTTTTACAGGAGAGGAAACTGAGACCCACAGAGTTCAGGTGCCTTGCCAGAGGTCACCAGGACCAGTTCATCTATCTTTAAATTCAGGGCTCTTTTCATGACAACAGTCTGTCCTCTTGAGAACAGTGAGAATAATCGTGTAATAGATGAGTTGCGTGTGACCTTTTCTTGCCTGGATAGGCTCTCATCTCGTGTATATTTGTATCCCCAGGACTTCTCATGGTGCCTAGTATGTAGTCAAATGCTTAATCATTGTGTTATCTAGCCTGTCTTTCTTTCTGTTTGTCTAACTGTCTGGCTATGTTTTAAAAGATCTTTCCTGATTTTTTGGTTAAATTTTTATACACACACATATATAATTTATATTTGCACACGTTGTTCTAATGTTACCATGGATGGTTCTAAATTGACTGCTTATCCATCAACCATTTTAAATCATCCTCTGATCAATTGTACAAACTGATCTTTTTTTCCTTTGTGTTTTAAATGACTATTTTCCCCATTTATCTGTCCCTAGGTTATTTTCTTTTCTAACACTGTCCATCCTTGCTTCTGATCACATTTCTTAATTTTTTAAGTGTTTCCCTGTTTTTGTACAGGCATAATTTTAAAAAAAGTTCAGTACAATCCAGTAGTATATTGACGGTATGCCCATTTCGGAAACTTTTTTTTTTTGGAGGCTGTGTTAAAGTGATTGTGCATTACACTGGTTTCAACTTGAATATGTTTATAGGAAACAAAAAAAAGTGTCATTTATAGTTATGCATTGTTTAATATTCATCTCTTGTCCAACATGAATGATAGACTGGAGGACAAGCTGGTGATTTGTGATGTAGAATTTTAGAGCGCACAAAACATCACCTAAATAGATACAGCTTAAGACCTGCTTTGTTAGCATAATATGTCATCTGGTACTTTTCAGCTTTGTAATGTTACATATAAGTAAGGGCTTTTATTGTTTCTTTTAAGGAGTGTAAGTCACTTATTTTATTCCCAAATTAGATTATAGACATATCACAGATTGGGGCCATAGAAATCATTTTTTCAGATGAGGAAACTCAGTGAATTGCCAAATGACTTTGCTGATTGCAAATCCGGTGCCCTTGCCACTCTACCATGCTCTATGTATATTTCAACATAAATTAATTTCATTTCATTTCAATCAGTCAACAAACCCCTATTCTATTTCAGACACTGGGCATACCAAAAAAAAAAAAAGAAATACTATCTATCTTCCAGCGGCTTTCATTTTCTTGGAGGAAGCAACACATACACAGAGAGGTATAGATACAGTCTATGTATTCAGTACAATTCAACAAGCTTTTATTAAGTGCTTCCTCTGTGCAATGCATTGAGCTGGATTCTAAGAGCAGAGAGATGAAAAATGACATAAACTCCATTTTCAAGAAGCTTGACATTTGTTGGGGGGAAGGGAAAGGGATCAGACTCCAAACAAATAGGAACAATTTGAGGTAGAAGGGGGGTGAGGGCAAAGGAGAGGTCTGGAAAGCTGGAGGAGATACCACTGGGGGAATCAGGGAAGGCTTCTTGGATCATTTTCATAATACTTGTACTTCTTAGTGAATTATTGAATACAGTCTTTCTCAAGTATGAATATGTATGAGTTTGATCCTATTCAAATCCTAGTAAAGTTAATGTAGCTCATCAGCTCTTTAAAGGAAAAAATTTAATATCTAGTTTCCCTCTCCCCCCCTCCTTTTTTTACTTTAGTCTTAAAGGAATGAAGAGATTTTATAGTAAGATTAAAGACTCTTAGTTTTCTTTCCAGAGAATAGATATGGACTTAGGTTTTTAGATATAGATATACATACTCCCTACCCTGGTAACTCAGTGTATGTATTATTATACTTATATATATATATATATATATATATATATATATATA